>JAABKJ010007545.1:42343395-42837152 GCA_011634705.1 Andricus grossulariae | reverse complement strand
GGCAAGGTGAAGTAGGGAAAATTAGGGAAAGGGAAGTGAGGGGAAATAACGCAGGAATTAAGGAGAAAATTAGATAACGGAGTGCAGACGTGCACTGGAAGAATAAAAAAGGAACGCAAGAATGGAGAGAAACGTGGGGAAAGTGACACAGAAATGGAGGAGAAAAGTAAAGAGGAGAAGAGTAGAAAAAGAAATGTAAGAATTGAGGAAATGACTAGAGAAATCAACGCAGGAATAGGATGAACGGAGGGAAAAGTAGAAAAATAAACGCTGGAATGGATGAGGAACGTTAAAAAAGGAACGGATTAATGGAGGAAGAAAGTAGAAAAATGAATTCAGTAATCAAGAAGGAAAGTAGAAAAACGAACGCAGAAACGAAGAAGAAAAGTAGAAAAAGGAACGCAGGAATTGAAAAGAAAATTAAAGAAAGGAACGCGGGAATGGAGAAGAAAAGTAGGAAAAGGAACGCAGAAAGAGAGGAGCAAACCAGAAAAAGGAACGAATGTATGGAGAAAGAAGTAGAAAAAAGAACGCAGGAATAAACGAATGGAGGGGAAAAGTAGAAGAAGAGCGCAGAAATGGAGGAGAAAAGTAGAAAAAGGAACGCACGAATGGAGGAGAAAAGTAGGAACATGCAGGAATAGAGGAAAGAAGTAGAAAGAGGTATGCAAGGAATGGAGGAGGAAGGTAAAAAAAATGATCGCAGGAATTGAGGAGAAAAGTAGATAAAGGAATGCAGGAATGCACAAGAAAACCTAAAAAGGGACGCAAGAATGGTGAGGAAAGTAGGAAAAGGAACGCGGAAATGTAAAATAAAAGTAGAAAAGGAACGCAGGAATGGAGGAACGGAGGGGAAAAGCAGAAAAATAAACACAGGAATGGGGGAGAGAAGCAGAAAAAGGAACGCACGAATAGAGGAGAAAAGCAGAAACATGCAGGGATAGAGGAAAGAAGTAGAAAATGGAATGCAAGGAATGGAGGAGAAAGGTGAAAAAAAAGATCGTAGGAATTGCGGTGAAAAGTAGATAAAGGAATGCAGGAATACACAAGAAAACCTAAAAAGGGACGCAAGAATGGTGAGGAAAGTAGGAAAAGTAACGCGGAAATGTAAAATAAAAGTAGAAAAAGGAACGCAGGAATGGAGGAACGGAGGGGAAAAGCAGAAAATTAAACACAGGAATGGGGGAGAGAAGCAGAAAAAGGAACGCACGAATGGAGGAGAAAAGCAGGAACATGCAGGGATAGAGGAAAGAAGTAGAAAATGGAACGCAAGGAATGGAGGAGAAAGGTGAAAAAAAAGATCGTAGGAATTGCGGTGAAAAGTAGATAAAGGAATGCAGGAATGCACAAGAAAACTTAAAAAGGAATGCAGGAATGGTGAAGAAAGTGGGAAAAGGAACGCGAAAATGGAGAAGAAAAGTAGAAAGGGGAACGCAGGAATAGAGGAACGGAGGGGGAAAGTAGAAAAACAAAACAGAAGAATGGGGAAGAGAAGCAAAAAAAGCGACGCATGAATGGAGGAGAACAGTAAAAAAAGCAACAGAGTAATTGAGAAGAAAAGTAGGTAAAGGAACGCAGGGATTCACGAGAAAAATAAAAAAGAAACAAAGAAATGGTGGAAATGGAGGTAAGAAGTAGAAAAAGGAACGCAGGAATATAGGAATATGGGAAAAAAGCAGAAAAAAGAACGCAGACATGGAGGAGGAAAGTAAAAAGAGAAAGGCAGAAATAAAATAAAAAAGGAGAAATGGAGAGGCAGCAATAGAGAAGAAAAGTAGAAAAAGAGAAGGAACTAAAGAGAAAAGCAGGAAAAGCAAAACAGGAATGAAGAAGAAAAGTAGAAAAAGGAACCCAGGAATGGAGGAAAAAAGTAGAAGTGGGAGCCCAAATGCATGTAAAAATTAAAAGAAGAAGGCGGGAATAGAGGAAAAAAGTGAGAAAAAGAAACGCAGGAATGGAGGGGGAAAGCGGAAAAAGAAACGCAGGAATTCAGGAAAGAATTATAAAAAGAAACGCAGGTATGGAGGAGAAAAGTAGAAAAATGAAAGCAGGAATGGAGAAGAAAGGAAGAAAAAGAAACGCAGGAATGCAAGAAAAATGTAGAAAAAGGAAAGTAGAAATAGGGGAATGGAGGGAAAAAGTAGAAAAAATAAGGCAGGAATGGAGGAGAAAAGTAGAAAAAGGGACGCATGAATGAAGGGAAAAGTAGAAAAAAGCAGGAATAAAGAAAATATTTATAAAAAGGAACGCACGAATGAAGGAGAAAAGTAGGGAAAGGAACGCATGAATCGATGAGAAAAGTAGGAAAAGAAACGGAGGAATGCAATCAAAAAGTAGAAACAGGAACGCAGGAATGGAAAGAAAAAGTTAAAAATAAGCGCAGAGTAGAAAAGTAGAAGAAGGAACGCAAACTTGGACAAGAAAAGTGAAAAAAGGAATGCAGGAGTGGAGGAAAAAAGTAGAAAAAAAGCGGAAATGGAGAAGATCAGTAGAAAAAGGAACGCAGGAATGAAAAAGGAGAGCAGAAGAAAAGCAGCAATGTAGAAGAAAAGTAAAAGAGGGAAAATTAGGGAAAGGGAAGTGAGGGGAAAGGAGGGTGGGGCAGTAGGATAAATACAGAGAGGGGGAGTATTGGAAACGATAGGAGAGGGGTGATGAGAAATGTGCAAGTCTACCTCTAATGAGTGTAATAAGGAGTAAGAAGGGGAGGAGGATTAGGTGAATTAGGGAAATAAAGGGTGAGGTAGTAGGGGAAGTAATGGAAAACTAGGGAAAAGGAGTAAGAGAAGTGAGTGTAAGTGAGGGAAGGTAGGCAAAATAATTAGAAACGAAGGTGAGGATGAAAGGAAAGGAAAGTGTGGAAAGATGAGTGTTAGCTGGGATAGTGAGAAGATGGGAAAGTAGAGGTAGAAGAAGTTAGGAAAGGGTGGAATCCTAGAGTAAATAGAGGGTTGGGAAATAGAGGAGGTTTGAAGTGAAATAAGAGTATGGAAAGTAGGGAAAGTGATGGATATAGAGAGAAAATGATAGGAAATGAAGGTTGGGAAAATATAAGGAGTGGGTCGGCACAAGGGATGGAAAATAGGAAAAGTGAGGGGAAATAGGATGAATGATTCGAAGTGATTATGAATCAGTGTAAGGGTAAGAATTATAAGTAAGGGGTATAGGGAGAGGGTAGTGTTGGCTGGAGAAGAGATGAGAGAGGGAAGTAGATGAGGAAGAATTCGTAGAAGGGGGGAGCGTAGGGTGAGGTGAGAGTAGGAGAAGTAAAGGAATGTGTGGGATGTAGGGGAGGGAAAGTTAAAAAAAGGAAGGGGAAAAAGATGAGGGAAAAAGGGGAGGAAAAAAGGAAAGGAAAAAAGGGAAGGAAAAAAGGGAAGGAAAAAAGGAAAGGAAAGGGAGAGAAATCTGCTCGTACAGGAGAAGGCGTATTAAATATTAATAATACAAATTTTGTATACAGGGTGATGCTGGTGATCCAGTGGTGTTTGATGGAAAATATCAAATTGGAGTTGTTTCCTGGGGAGTTGCACTTTGTGGCCTGGGAGTACCTGATGTACACACACGAGTTTACAGTTATGTTGACTGGATTAATAAATACATTAACAACTAATTATTAATTATTATTAATTTGGAAATAAATTTTTCAGCTTTAATAGCTCAAATTGCAAAATCGTTTTGTTTCAGTTTTTTTATTTTTATATGCTCGATCAGGAACGTTACAAATTCCTAAGTGCATACTTATTTTCGTCATTTCCATACACTTCCCTTCACTTCCCTAAAACTTCACTTTGCCTACTTCCCCCTCATTTCCCATCACTTAACCTCCTTCCACTCCCCTCATTTCGCCTCCTTTAACCTACTTCTTAACCCCTCATTTCGCCTTACTCAACCTACTTTCGCTCCCCTCTTTTCACCTCATTTAACCTTCTACCTCACCCCTCATTTCGCCACACTTAACCTACTTCCCCTTCCAAAATTTTGCCTCATTTACTCTACTTTCGCTCCCCTCATTTCCCCTCACGCACGCAGGAATAGAGGAGAAAAATAGGAAAAGAAAGGTAGCAATGATAGAGAATAGTAGAAAAAAAACACATAATTGGAGGATAAAAGTAGAATAGGGAAGTCTGGAAAGGAGGAAAAAAGTATAAGAAGGAACGCAGGAATCGAGGAAAGAAGTACAAAAATAAGCGCGGAAATGGAGAAGAAAAGTGGATAAAGAAAGGCAGAAATGATGCAAAAAGGTAGGAAAAGAAAAGCAGGAATAGTGGGGAATAGTAAAACAAAGAAGGAATCAAGGAAAAAATCAGACAAAGGAAGGCAGGAATGGAAGAAGGAGGTAAAAAAGGAACGCATTAACTGAGGAGAAAATTAGAGAAATGAACGCAGGAATGTACAAAAAAATAGAAAGGGAACTCGGGAAGGGAGAAAAAAGTAGAAAAAGGAATGGAGGAGAAAAAGTAGAAAATTGAAAGCAGGAATGCATGAAAAAAAAAAATAAAAAAAGGAACGCAGGAATGAAGGAAAAAAGTAGAAAAAGGAACGCAGGATTGGAGAACAGTTGAAGAAGAAACGCAGGAATCGAGAAAGGAAGGGGAAAAGTAGTAAAATAATCACAGGAATGGAGAAGGAAAGAAGAAAAGGAACGCAGAATTGGAGAAGAAAAGTAGAAATAGGAACGCAGGAACTGCACAGAAAGGTATAAAAAGGAACACAGGAATGGAGGAAAAAAGTAGGAAAATGAACGGAGGAACGGAGGGGAAAAGTAGAAAAATAAATGCAGGAATGAAAGAGTAAAGTGGAATAAGGAACGCATGAATGGAGGAGGAAAGTAAAAAAAAAGAAAGCAGGAATGGAGAAGAAAAATAGAAAAGGGAGCCTGAAATGCATGGAAAATTAAAAAAAAAAGCATAAATAGAGGGTAAAAGTAGAAAAGGGAAAGCTGGAATGGAGAAGAAATGAAGAAAAGGAAACGCAGGAATGAAAGAAAAATGTAGGAAGGGGAAAGTAGAAATGAGGGCATGGAGGAAAAAAGTAACCAAATAAACGCAGAAATGGAGGAGAAAAGTAGAGAAAGAAACATAGAAATTTGAAAGAAAAGTAGAAAAATAAACACAGGAATTGAGAAGAAAAGTAGAAAGATGAACGCAGGAATGAACGAGAAAAAGTAGAAAAAGGAATACATGCATAAAGGAAAAGTAGAAAAGTGAACCCAGAAATTTAGGAGGAAAGTATAAAAGAAAAGCAGAAATGTAAGAAAAAAGGATAGAAAAAGGTAGGAATAGAGGAGGCAGGAATTAAAGAAAAAAACAGAAATTGGAACACAGGAATAGAGGAGAAAAGTATAAAAGGAATGCATTGATTGTTGAGATAAGTAGAAAAAGGAATGCAGGAATGCAGAAGGAAAATAAAAAAGAAACAAAGCGATGGAGGAAAAACGTAGAAGAAGGAACGCAGGAATGAAGGAGAAAAGTAGAAAAGGAAACGCAGGAGTGCAGGAAAGAAGTATAAAAAGGAACGCGCGTATGGAGGAGAAGAGTAGGGAAAGGAAAGCAGGAATGGAGAAAAAAAGTAGGAAAAGAAACGCAGAAATGGGGAAGAAATGTAGAAAAATAAACACAGGAACTTGGAAAAGTAAACGCAGAAATGGAGGAGAAAAGTAGAAAAAGGAACGCAGGAATATAGGAAAATAGTAGAAAAATGAACGCAGAAATGGAAGAGAAAAGTAGAAGAAAGGCAGAAATGGATAAAAAAAGAAGAAAAAGAAAGGGAGGAATAGGAGAAAAGTAGAAAAGAAAATGCAGAAATGGAGGTGGAAAGTCGAAAAAGGAACAAAGGAATGGAGGAAAAAAGTAGAAAAATTAACGCAGGAATAGAGGAATGGAGGGGAGAGGTACAAAAATAAACGCAGGAATAGAGAAGAGAAGTAGAAGAAAGAACCCAAGTAATGGAGCAGAATAGTTGAAAAATAAATGCAGGAATGCAGGGGAAAAGTATTAAAAGGAGCATAGGAATGGAGAAGTGGAATAGAAAAAAACGTACGAATTAAGGAAAAAGTATAAGAAGGAAAGCATGTATGGAGGAGGAAAGTAGGAAAAGGAGCGCAGAAATGGAGAAGAAAAGGCAAAAGAGAAGCGCAGAAATGCAAGAAAAAAGTAGAAAAAGGAAGGCAGAAATGGAGGAATGGGGAGAGAAAATAAAAAAATTGACGCAGGAATCGAAAAGAAGTGTAGAAAAAGAAAGGCAGAAATGAAGAAACAAAGTAGAAAAGGAAACGCAAGGAATGGAGCAGAAAAGTAGAAAAAGGAACGCGGAAATGGAGAAGAAAAGTAGAAAGAGGAACGCATGAATGGAGGATAAAAGTAGAAATAGAAAGGCAGAAATGGAGGAGGAAAGTGGAAAAAGGAACGAAGGAATGGAGGGAAAAAGTAGGAAAATGGACGCAGGAATAGAAGAATGGAGTGGAAAAGTAGAAGAATAAACGCCGGAATGGACAAAAAAAGTAAAGGAGGGAACGCAGGAATATAGGAGAGAAGTAGAAAAATAAACGCAGAAATGGAAGAGAAAAGTAGAAAAAGAAAGGAGGAAATAAATGATAAAAGGAGGAAAGGAAAGGCGGGAATAGGAGAAAAGTAGAAAAAGGAAGGAATTAAAGAGAAAAGCAGACAAAGGAACGCAGGAATTCGGTAGAAAAGTAGGAAAACGAACTCAGAAATAGAGGAGTAAAATAGAAAAAGGAACGCAGGAATGGATAAAAAAGTAGAAATATGAATGCAAAAATAGAGTAGTAGAGGAATGGAGGGGAAAAGTAAAAAAATGAAGGTGGGAATGGGGGAGAAAAGTACAGAAATGAACGCAGAAATGGAAGAGAAAAGTAGAAAAAGGTACGCACAAATGGAGGGGAAAAGTAGAAAAAGGAACTCAAGGAATATAGGAGAAAGGTCAAAAAAGAAATGCAGGAATTGAGAAGAAAAGTAGATAAAGGAATGCAGGAATGCATGGACAAAATAAAGACAAACGCAGGAATGGAGAGAAGAGTAGAAAAAGGAATGCAGGAATGGAGGGAAAAAGTATAAAAAGAAGCGTAGGAATGGAGAATTGGAGTGTAAAAAAACGTACGAATTAAGGAAAAAAGTATAAAAAGGAACGCATGTATGGGAGAGGAAAGTAGGAAAAGGAGCGCAGAAATGAAGGTAAAAAGATGAAAAAGAAAGGCAGAAGTGCAAAAAAAAATAGAAAAAGGAACGAAGAAATAAAGAAATGGATGAAAGGAGTAAAAAAATAAACGCAGAAATGGAGGAGAAAAATAGAAAAAAGAATGCAGAAATGAAGGAGAAAAGTAGAAAAAGGAACTCATGAATGGAAGAGAAAAGTAGAAAAAAGCAGGAATTAAGTAAAGAAGTAGGAAAAGAAACGCAAGAAATCGAGGAGAAAAGTACAAAAAGAAACGTAGAAATGGAGAAGGAAAGCAGAAAAAGTAACGCATGAATGGAAAAGAACAGTAGAAAAAAGCAGAAATAAAGGAAAGAAGTAGAAAAAGGAACGCGAGAAATGTAGAAGAAAGGTAAAAAAGGAAATGCAGGAATTGAGGAGAAAAGTAAGAAAAGGAATGCAGAAAAGGAGGATAAAAATGGAAAAAGAAAGGCAGAAATGGGGGGAAAAAGTAGAGAAAAAACGAAGGAATGGAGGGGAACAGTAGAAAAATAGACGCAGGAATGGAGAAGAAAAATAGAAGAAGAAACGCAAGGATTGGAGAAGAAAAGTAGAAAAATAAACGCAGAAATGGAGTAGAAAAGTATAAAACGAGAGGCAGAAATGAAGGAGAAGAGCGGAAAAAGGAACCAAGGAATGGGAGAAAGAAGTAGAAAAACGAACGCAGGAATAGATTAGTGGAGGGGAAAAGTATAGAAAAAAAGCAGTAATGGAGGAGACATGTAGAAGAAGGAACGCACGAATGGGGGAAAAATCAGAAAGAGGAACGCATGAATGGAAGAGAAAAGTAGGAGAAAGCAGGAATTAAGTGAAGAAGTAGGGAAAAAACGCAAGGAATGGAGGATAAAAGTAAAAAGTGAACGCTGAAATAGATGAATGGAGGGGAAAAGTATAAAAATAAACGCAGAAGTGGAAGAGGAAAGTGGAAAAAAACGCACAAATGGAAGAGAATAGTGAAAAAAGCAGGAATGAAGGAAAGAAGTAGTAAAATGGAACGGAAGGAATGTAGGAGAAAGGCGAAAAAAGAAATGTAGGAATTGATAAGCAAACTAGTTAAAGGGACGCAGGAATGCACGGCAAAATAAAAAAGACGAACGCAAGAATGGAGGATAAAAGTAGAAGAAGAAAGGCAGAAATTGAGGAGAAAAGTCGAAAAAGGAACTAAGGAATGGACGAAAAAAGTAGAAAATTTTAAGCAGGAATAGAGAAATGGAGGGGAGAGTTAGAAAAATAAACGCAGGAATGGAGGAGAAAAGTAGAAAAAAGCAGGAATTAAGTCAAGAAGTAGGAAAAGAAACACAAGGAATGGAGGAGAAAAGTACTAAAAGGGACGCGGGAATGGACGACAAAAGTATAAAAAGAAAGGCAGAAATGCAAGAAAAAGGTAGAAAAAGGAACACAGGAATGGAGGAAAAAATTGAAAAAATAAACGTAGAAATGGAGGAGAAAAAGTAGAAAAAGAAGCGCAGAAATGGAGAAGAAAAGCAGGAAAATAAACGCATGAATGTAGGATAAAACTAGGAAAAGAAAAGCAGAAATGAAGGAGGAAAGTAGAAAAAGGAAGAAAGGAATGGAGAAAAAAAGTAGGAAAATGGACGAGGAGAAAAGTAAAGAAGGAAGGCATGAATGGAAGAGAAGAGTAGAAAAAAGCAGAAATAAAGGAAAGAGGTAGAAAGAGGAACGCAAGGAACGTAGGAGAGAGGTAAAAAAGAAATGCAGCAATTGAGAAGGAAATCAGATAAAGGAACGCAGGCATGCACGGTAAAAATAAAGAACGAACGCAGGAATGGAGAGAAAAGCAGGAAAAGGAACACAGAAATGGAGGAGAGAAAGTAGAAATAAGAACGCATGAATAAAGGAAGAAAAAGCAGGAAAAGCAGGGATTAAGTAAAGAATTAGGAAAAGAAACGCAAGGAATGGAGGAGAAAAGTAAAAAAAAGGAATGCAGGAATGGAGGATGAAAGTGGAAAAAGAAAGGCAGAAATGGAGGAGGAAAGTGGAGAAACGAACAAAGGAATGGAGGAAAAAGGTCGGAAAATGAACGCAGAAATTGAAGAATGGTGGGGGAAAGCAGAAAAATAAAAGCAGGAATGGAGGAGAAAAGTGGAAAAAGAAAGGCAGAAATGGAGGAGGAAAGTAGAAAATGGAACGAACGAATAGAGGAAAAAAGTAGGAAAATGATCGCAGGAATAGAAGAATAGAGCGGAAAAGTAGAAAAATAAACGCAGGAATGGAGAAGAAAAATAGAAGAAGAAACACAAAGAATAGAGGAGAAAAGTTAAGAGAAAAACGCAGGAATGAAAAAAAAAGTAGAAAAAGGAACGCAGGAATTGAGGAGAAAAGCAAAAAAGGGAACTCAGAAATGGAGGAGAAAAGTAGAAGAAGAAATGCATACATACATTCGACTAAATTAAAAATTCTACAATCTCTATCAACATTCATTGTTGAATATTATCAGCAGTTTAAAATGTCCCAACACATGTGTCCTAATTTATTTTTTTGACAATCTAACAAAAAAAAATTATTCAAGATGCAATCGATACTCTGATTGAGCAGTATTTGCCTAAATAAAAAATCCTTTCCCTTTTGAGGTACAAATACTAAGTTTTGATCATTATCCGAAGTTTGAAACTATTCTACCTTTTTTTCTCAATCTATTTTTTTCAAATTCAGAAAAACCAGCTTCAAAAGTAGTAAAAATGCAGGATTTTTTCTCATCTCCGCGATCCTATCAATACCATGATAAAATACCGTCAGACTATATTAAAAATCCTCCCTCTTTTAAAGTACAAACATTTATTTTTGAATATTACCAGGAGTTTAAAACTTCCGACTTTTTTGTCCCAATTAAATCTTTCTAGATCGCAGAGAGGGTTGGCGAGTCGAAGGAAGAAGATATCATGCAGCGGATAGAGTTCTAGTTTCTCTTGGCTCTAGGCCAATGTAGACTTAAGTCGGATATAAGAAAGCAGAAAATCGGTTAATTAATGATTTAATTATAAGGAAAAAGTTTTGCCGGCCACTCCACAGAGGTCCTTTGGGAATACTGGGCTGAAGCAACCTTTGGCTGTCTATACGGATAATTAGGAATGCTATAGGCATCACCCAAAATAGACAAAGAGGGTTTACTAACCATGATCTATGAGCCTCCCTTATATGAGTGACCTTTGTCCATTTCAACTTTCTCTGGGGATCGAGGGTGCAAGACCAACCTTCCTTAGCTGAACTTCCTAATGAAGAAATACTACCAAAGCCCAAAAGGTTAGACATTTTCGACACGCTATTATGGTTACTGGAAAGGCGATTCAACATCAGAGATTTAGGAATCAGAGATTAGATTTAGAGATGTCAAAATGACTTACCGAGGGTGACTCTAACTTTCAATTAGGAAAAGATGAAAGAGGAAATTCGGTTCTGTTGAAGAACATCGATTATTGATATCAGCTTACGAACTTTGAAACAGTTTAAGTTTTAGATTTATCCTTCAGGAAAGTAAAAAGAAACTTCTCGTGTAGAATAGGGAAGAAAAGTTTAATCGATTTGGTCCCTGGTGGAAGAAATTTTAGAAGAAACTGCACAGGATGCAACTTTGTATAACTGATTAACAACAAAAAGAGATTTCTGTTAAGATCCCCGGGTTTACTTCCGACGAGGTCACCCAAGAATATTGACTTGATACTTGGCCTAGGGGTTCCTTTTAGACGCTAAGTGAACGCACTGAAAGGATTTTTGGCGTAGATCAATATAAATTGATAAATTAAAAATGTTTAATTTCTGAAAAAAGATCTTTCCTTTCGCTCCGGTGGGAATCGAACCTTATGTCTTCCGAATGCCGGTCGGGTGCTTTAACCACTAAGCTAACCACTAAGTTTGATTCCCACCGGATCGAAAAAGAAAGCTCTTTTTTTCAGAAGTTAAAAATCTTTAATTACTAATACTAAGTTTGATTCCCACCGGAGCGAAGGAGAAAGATCTTTTTTCAGAAATTAACAATTTTCAATTTCTGAAAAAAGATCATTCTTCTTCGCTCCGGTGGGAATCCAACCTTACGTCTTCCGTTTGTTGGTCAGGTGCTTTAAGCACTAAGCTAACCACAAACAATTACGTTTGATTCTCACCGGAACAAAGGAGAAACTTCTTTTTCAGAAATTGAAAATTTTTCATTTCTGAAAAAAGATCTTTCCTCTTCGCTCCGGTGGGAATCGAACCTTATGTCTTCCGATTGCCGGTCGGGTGCTTTAACCACTAAGCTAACCACTAAGTTTGATTCCCACTGGAGCGAAGAAGAAAGATCTTTTTTCAGAAATTAACCATTTTTAATTTATAAGAAAAGATAATTCTTTTTCGCTCCGATGAGAATCAAACCACACGTCTTCCGTTTGTTGGTCAGGTGCTTCAAATACTAAGACAACCACTAACCACTAAGCTTGATTCCCAACGGAGCGAAGAGGAAAGATCTGTTTTCAGAAATGAAAATTTTTTAATCACTAATACTAAGTTTGACTCCCACCGGAGCGAAGAAGAAAGATCTTTTTTCAGAAATTAAAAATTTTTGACTTCTGAAAAAAGATCTTTCTCCTTCGCTCCGGTGGGAATCGAACCTCACGTCTTCCGATCGTAGGTCGGGTGCTTTAATCACTGAACGATAAATTTTCTAACAAAAATAGATTATTTAAATTTTCAGTTAATAAATCAATTTTCCACCTAAAATATTATCTTTCGATGAAAATGTAAGAGTTGATATTTTAACAGAAACAAATTTTAATTTTCAATTCTGAACAGTTAAATTTAATAAACAAGACGGATTTTCAACAAAAAAGTTTAATTTTCAACCAAAAAGATTAGGTTCATACTAAAAGTGACAAATTTTCAACAAAATACATAAATATTCAACCAAATAGTTGGATATCCAACCAAGATCAATTTTCTAGCAAACGAAAAATTAGTTTTTAACAAATTGCATGAATTTGCGAAAAAACAGCTGAATTCTTGGCTAAAAAACATAAACTTTGAAAAAAAAGTGAAATAGGTCTAACTAAAGCGTTGGCGCAGATCAATATAAATTAAGTTCTCAATAATTTTGATTTTTTTAAAATTAGTTATTTTCAAAATCTCTGAAAATATTGATTTTGGAAAAAAATCTTGACCACGAAAGTTGTAGATCTCATCAAAACACATATTTTTTATTCTGATAGTTTTTTTCTAAAATTAATATTTTTTGAGAAAAATGATAAAAATGAATTTTCAGATTCTTTGCTGGAAAAGGGGGCTTTGGAAAAGGGATCGCCTCCTTTTCCAACAAAGAATCTGAAAATACATTTTTGTAATTTTTCCCGAAAAATATTAATTTTAGAAAAAAAGTACAAATTGAAAAAAATTTGTTTCGACGAGATCTACAACTTTTGTGAACAACATTTTTTTTACAAAATCAATATTTTCGAGAATTTGAAAGAAAAATTGTTATAAATAAAAAAAAAAGAATAATTAGAAAGTGGAATTTTCAAACAAATAATTTTCTTCAAAAAAGGTGAATGTTCAACTGAAAAAAAATAATTTTGAAAAAAAATGTATTATTTTTTATTTGATTACATTTTTATTTTCCTTATTACCAAAATATGACTCATCGCATGTGAAATTTTCCGACACCCTACTTTTAATATTTTTTAATATTTGAAAAACATAAAATATAGATTTTAGAAAGTTGAAGAATCTTTTTTTTCAATTTTAACTATTTTGTTAACAATTTTTTTTAAATTATTTTTTTTTCTACTGAAAATCTAACTATACCATGTTTAGTTAAGCATTAATCTCCTTTAGTTGAAAATTCAACTATTTGGTTGGAAATTGTTATATTTTATTGAAACTTTATTAGTTTTTTTCTATTAAATTTTTTTTTTTAATTAAATATTTAAGTATTGAATATTTCGTCAACCTTTTTTTCAGAGACATTTATTTTTCTTTAAACTGAACTAACTATTTTTTGGTAGCAGATTAACCATTTTGGTTTGAAAATTCAACTATTAGGATGAAAATTCAATTATAAATTGAAATATTGAATTCAAAATTCATGTATTTTGTTAAGAATTATTCTTTTTTTGGTAGAAAATTAATTTACTTTTCGATGGAAATTTTATTTCTTTGCTTGAATATTTTTTTTTTTTTTAAATTAATTTTTTTCTACTAAAGATTTAACTACTGCATTTTTCGTCGAACATTTTTTTTTATGAACATTTAATTTTTTGGTTAAAAATTCATCCGTTGGATTGAAAATTTGTTTTATTTAAAAAAAAATTATATCAATAACTTAAAATTAAACTATTCTATTTTTCGTTAAAAAATGATCTTTTTTTAATTGAAAATTCATCTATTTTGTTAAAACTTTATCTTTCGTGGTAGAAAATTAAACTTCTTGATGACTAATTCACCTTTTCGTAAAAAATTAATTCATTTTGTTAAAAATTAAACTTTTTTAGTACAAAATTAATCTTTTTGGTTGATCATTCATTTCTTTGGTTGAAAATTAGTTTTTTTTTAATTGAAAATTAATTTTTGCAGCTCAAAATTTTACTAAATTTTTTGTCGAATTTTGGTTTTATAGACATTTAATCTTTTTGGTAGAATATTGACTTATTTGGATAAAAATTGAACTAATTTGATAAACATTTATTCTATTTGATTAAAAACTTATTTCTGTAACTGAACATTGAATTATTCTATTTTTTGTTGAAATTTTATCTTTTTTAATTAAAAATTCACCTTGTTTGTTCAAAATTTGTGTTTTTTCGGTAAAAAATTAACTTTTTTGTTTGAAGTCGCAAATAGAAGGTTGAAAATTGCATAAAAAATTAAAATACTTAGTTGAAAATTCATGTATTTCATTCAAAATCAATCTTTTTTGGTAGAACATTAATCTTTTGGGTTGAAATTTTCTTGATTTGGTGGAAAATTACTTGTTTTTCTATAAATTAATTTTTAACTAAAAATTTAACTATTCAATTTTTCGTTGATATTTTTTTGTTATACACTTTTAGTCTTTTTGGTAGAAAATTCATTTAAAAGTCTAAATTTTTATTAGGAGAAGAAATTCAGCGTTATTTGAAGTTTTTAGCTTTAAAATTTTTCTTTGATCGTAAGATTAATATAAATTGGTATAATCTACTCATCTGGCAAAGTAGAATCCAACATTTTCTATTTTCTTTCCGATTTTCAGGTTACACTTGAATTACACGGTTAGAAATCATTTATGAAATTGTCTGTATTCAGAGCCACAATTCATTGAAATAATCAGACTTTAGAATTTTATATTTTGTTTCTTTCCCAAATTCTGGGAGACCCGACCTTTCTGAAAAAATGGTTTGAAACCAAAAAAAAAACAAAGAGATTTACAAAGATTAGACTCATAGTTAATAGGTGAGCCACGAAAATGAAAAAAGGGAATTTTTTCTAATGGTAGACAAAAAGCGGAGAATGTCATTTTTGGCCCTAAAATTTTCTCTTTTTTTTAAACAAGATCTTAAAAAAAAATTCATTCAGTTTGGAGCGATTCTCTGAGAAATGACATATATTAACTGGTTAAATACGCAAGGACAAGTCAATTGGTTTGATAGGTTTTGAGTTATCGTGTTCGCCAATTTGAAAAACGTGGTTTTGAGAAAAACGCTGACGCTCGGGGACCCTAATTTCATACACAAAAAAGCTATAGATGGAGCTATAATTTAGCAGAGGCCCGATTAATATGATAGTACAAAAGAATCTTATCTTATCTCCTAAGGAGATAGCATAATTAAGGCTACGCATGAAAAAAGAAATTTTCGGCTACCCGGTGCCGTGAGCAGGGCGGCCGCAGGCGTGGCGGGGCTGGCGGCACCCTGCTCAAATACGCGTGAGCGCTGTATACTCTATAGCATAAAAGAAGCTCGGGAACGCTACAGACTCCAGAAGGCTATTCTGCAGACCGAACACTAGCGTTAGAGTAATTTAAAAAAAAAATTGATTTGTTTAGTCCCTCTACATCAGATGAACCCCTTAAGCAGACTACACTCTCCCTCAGAAGTGATCTCATTTAATTTGATTTAAACTTCGAAATGTTTCTTTTAATTAAGAAAAATTGAGGTTATTTACTTAATGCATTTGTTACTTTAGTAAAAAACGAGGTAAAGAAGTACTACTACTACCTTCTTTGCTCTGACTATGCACAGAATTCAACCGAGTTCGGAGAGAGAAAGAGAGAGAAGGATAAGGTATACAAAGTCTTTATCGAACATGTTTGCTCGCCAAGATTTCCTCAAGAGCTTCGAATGCCATTTATTGTATACCTACTGGCTGGCAAAAACCGGTAAAATTCAATGAGAGCTCGACAGTGCAATAAAACTCGTGAAATGTATCGCGTACTTTGCACATAAATGGGACACTCGACCTATAACGTCTTCCAGTCTGGAACCTCTGGGGTTATTAGAAGACGTCGGTATAAAAGGCGCTGGACAAAAAAAACGAGATTTTTGGCCAGTCACTTTTTTCCCTAAAGTAGCAATATTTAAATTCTCAGATATCAAGACTTGATTTATCAAGCTACTTATCAAGTAAACAAATGCTAATATTTATTTGATATTGGTCCTCGATCATTAATAGCATTTTTTTAACTTTTTTGTGATGCCGTTTTTTGTATCAATAAACTTGGCGTCTCATATATCAGTGTCTAGCGTGTCTTCAAACCAAAATTCCAGGACTTTTCCAGAATTTTCAGGACAAAAAGAATACATTTTTCCAAGTACCTTTTTTAAAGTGAAAAAATACTTTTCAGGAAATCTGAGTTTATGGCCAAAACCCCGTTTTTCGGTGATTGTTAATTTTATCGCAACCACAATTTCATGATATTTTTTAAATCCAATAATTTTTTACTGTTGATATAATCGAAGCCAGCTCAATTCAGTATGTAATGGGCTTCTTTTAGTAGAACTGGTTGAGATTCGACTGAGTTATTGAATTTGAAGCTAATTCAATTTCAATTTTCAATTAAATAATTAAACTTCCATAAAATAGTTCAAATTTTAACAAAATTATCGAATTTTTAACTTACAAAGATGAATTTTCTACCAAATGATTGAATTTTAAACGAAAAAGATTAACCTTCAACCAAAAACAGTTGTATTTTGATCGAAATAATTGCATTTTTTACAATACAGTTTAATTCTTTGCAAAAAGGTGACATTTAAATCCAAGAGGACGAATTTTGTTTAAATAGACGAATTTTGAACAAAATAGTTGAATTTCTAACAGAATACTGGAATTTTCTACTGCAAAAATAAAATTTCAACTAAATAGTCGAATTTTGAAACAAAAGATTTTAAGATTCAACCAATAACAAAACTGAGTTTTAACACAAAAAGTTGAATTTTTAACAAAAAGCTGAATTCTCAACAAAAAATTAAATAGTTAATATTTCAACCAAAAAAAGAAACGAATTTTGAACAAAATATAAACATTTTCAATTAAAAAGTGGAACTTGAAAAAAAAAACAATTTTTATCATAATAATAGCATTTTTGACCAAATAGTTGAATCTTCAACATAAATGTCAATTTTCATTTAAAAAGATAAATTTTCGGAAAAAAAAATTTTAGCAAGATAGTTTAATTTTCAAACAGAGATGAATTTTCAAGTAAAATGATGAATCTGCATCCAAGAAAATGAATTTTTAATAAAGTGGGTAAACTTTTAACCAAAAAAGTCCAGTATTCAACATCTTACTTACCTTCCAAACAGATAAATTTTTAACGAAATAATTTAATTTTCAACCAAAGAGATGCATTTTCAGTTAAAATGATGAATCTTTACTAAAAAAGTCTTTTTTCAAAAAAGTAGTTCAACTTTTAACCCAAAAGTTAAATTTTCTGACCAAATAGACGAATTTCAGCCAAAAGACAATTTTTTTTAAAAAGTTGCATTTTAAACCCGGAAATATAAATTTTCAACAAAAAAGTTGATTTTCAACCAAACAGTTGCAGTTTTGACCAAAAAGATTACATTTCAACCAAAAAACATGACTTTTTCCCCAATAAAGACGAATTTTTTACGAAAAAAGATCAATTTTCAACAAAATAGTTAAATTTGAACCAAAGAAAAGAATCTTCAGAGAAATTTTTTTTTTTTTATCAAAATGGATCCACTTTAACTTAAGTAGTTAAATTATCAATGACAACAAAAATCAGCCAAAAATAGAATAGTTGCTTATTGGAAAAAAAGAGATTGAATTTCTACCAAAAGAGATAAATTTGCAAACCAAATACACACGAATTTTTAACAAGAGAAGTGAATTTTCTACCAAGAAAGATTTTTCAGTCAATAGAGAAAAAAATTTCAATTCAATTGTTGAATTTTCAAGCAGAAAAGACGAATCCTTTACAAAACAGTTGAATTTTCAACCGAAAAGTTCATTTTCAAAAAAAAGTTGAATTTTCTACCAAAATAACGAAATTTGTAACCCAACAAAAAAAATTTTTCAACAAAACAGTTTAATTTTTCAGCCAAAAACACGAGTTTTTTACAAAATAGTTAAATTTTCACACATAAAATATCAATTTTCAATTAGAAACGAACAATTTTCGACTAATAATGGAACAGTTAAGCATTCAATTGAAAAATTAATTTTCAACCAAAAGAAAACGAATTTTCAACAAAATAGTTAAATCTTCAACCAATAAAATTAATTTTCATCAACGTCATTAAACTTTCAACGAACGAGATGAATGTTCAACAAAAATGATGAATCTTTGACTAAAATAGTTAAATTTTCAACTTAAAACATTCATTTTCAACAATAACCAAAAAAAAAAGTAACTAAAAAGATAATTTTTCAATAAAAATCGTGAATCTTCGATAAAAAAATATTTTTCAGTAAAGTGATCGAACCTTCACCCAAATAATTGAATTTTCTGCCAAAAAGATGAATTTTAAACTAATAATGTAATAGTAGATATTTGAAAAAAAAGGGTGACTTTTGAATAAAATTGTTGAATTTTCAACCAAATAATACAATTCATAACCAGAAATATAATCAGGAGAAAGCAACAGAAAAAAAGAAATAAAAATACAAGATAAATAAATTACCAACAAGAAAAATATATCAGGGTAGCCAAAAACTTTATTTTCCAAACTCCCTAACTTTACACTGACCAATTATTTATTTCGCCTAAACCATTAATATTCAAATACTAAAATCTTAAGGTTGTAAAATTGTTAACATACAAGCTTTTATACACGGAATAAAACAATATGAAATTAAAATAAACAAATTTTCTCATATATTATCCTTGACAGTTATTTAAAGTGCCTCTTATAGAAATTTCCAGACTTTTGCAAGATTTAAAATAAAAATCCCCAAATTTCCCCCGATGTCCAGGTTTTCCCTGACCTACGGCCATACTAAAAATTAGAAATCAAATGAAAACTGCCAAAAAACGGTTCAGCAGTTTTTTTTCTTTATGGACTTTTCCAGGTTTTCAAGGATTTTCAAGAGGCTAGACATCCTGCATAAATATATTCGAAAACAAATAATAATGAAAGCATTTTTATTTTTAATACAGTATCGGACCCAAAATCTCTTCCTAAATTTTTGCATGAAATGAATTTTAGAGCAGCTGATGATAAATATGTGGTAAAAATCACATTGGGGTTGGTAATCCTTATTCTCATTTATGTCGTAGGTATAGTTGATTGTAACAGCAATTTTGTAGGCAATTCACGCAAAGTCATGTTTCGGAAAGCAAAAGAAAAAACTCATTTATAGCACAAAATTTACATCTTGCTGTCATTCTTCCATAATTAAGAGCCTAAGAATGACTCTGTAAGAATTTAGAATAGAACCCCAATGAATTTTGAACAAGGGTAGTGAAAAGGACGACGTTGTTGAATAATAAAATATCTCAGTTGAAGGGTAGCATGTCATAAGAGCCTAGCCCACATTTTCACGATTTTACAGCAGAGAAAAAAAACGTCCTCAAAAATAGAATTTTCAATTAAAAAAAAATGAGAAAGCACTTTTGAGATCAATTATTGATGCGGAATTGAACCAAAAAAACGTTTTATTGGCAAATTTCATTGGGTTCCGAGAGAATAT
This sequence comes from Andricus grossulariae, assembly GCA_011634705.1. Taxonomy (NCBI): domain Eukaryota; kingdom Metazoa; phylum Arthropoda; class Insecta; order Hymenoptera; family Cynipidae; genus Andricus; species Andricus grossulariae. The sequence continues at coordinate 42,817,826 of JAABKJ010007545.1, read as the reverse complement.
AGACAGCATTTTTTTTCGCTTGATGGACACGTTTTTTCAAATTTGGATGGTGATAAAAGTCTAATTTTCAATTCATAAAAAAAAAGTAATATTGAATTTCTAGCTATTGAGTTGCTGAATCGATACAAAACAGATTTGATTCAAAAATATTATCAGGTTTCGAGAAAATGGAAAAGGAATTTTCGGCCGTTTTTTCAAGTTTAAGCGATGATAAAAAAATCAAATTTTGATTTCAAAAAATAGTGAGTATTCACTTTCCCCTAATAAAATTTGTCAGCTATAATCAGCTATTTAGTTTGATGCAAATATGCATTCGCAAATTCACAGTTAGGCCGTTATGCCATGCTTACAGAACAAAAATTAAAAAATGAGATCACAGAAAAATTCTTTCGTCAGGATGTGTATTAGAACTTTTTTTTGAGCTAATCTCATTTTTGACAATTTTTGGATTAGGCCTTTACATCATGCTACCAATAATAGATTTAGTTCTGCCGAATGAAAAACTAAATACAAAACGCATATTAGTTATAACTTCTAACCATATTACTTAATTTTCTTTCCAATTTTTTTATTCGCACAGACAAATTATAAAAATTTATAAAAAAGTGATTCTAAATATGTAAGTAATGTTTAAAATGTTATTTTCTGGCCAAATTGGCTTGAAAAAATAATAAATATTAGCTGTACGTACCTACTTTAATGAATTTTTTTTACTGTAATCCCATTTTCACATAAAATGATATATCGAGTTGGAAGCTTTGGAAATTAAATAAAAAGTAACTAAGGATGGTTTGTTAGTTCCTAAATGTTTATCACTTCACCAAATTTTATTTTAATTATAAACATTTAGAAGTATATAAACCTACCCGAATTCCTTTTATTTCATTTCCCAAATTTTCAACTGGATGTCTCATTTCATGCAAACGCGAATTGTTTCAAAGAAATGTCGACAGGGTTGGAATTTGGTAAGTATGACGTGGCTTCAAGGGAATAATTATGACGAAGTTTTTATACGATGAGCTTTGGTAAAAAATGTGGCAGTCTCATTTTTGGTAGAAAAAGCCAGTTAGTATATCCTGTGGGCGTGTTTGGGGGGCGCGGTCTTGAATAGTGGGCTGGTGAGGATTTAAATAATTAGTAGGCGTTGATAGTGGGCCTGGATTTTCATTATTGTCGAGGCCAAATCTGTTAAGTCGGAATGTTTATAGGAGTTGCTACTTTAGCTGCTAAGTGGGAGTGGTTAGTGCATCTTGTTAGTAAGCGCATTTTTATTTATGATAATAGATCGGGGGAGGCAAATAGTTTAAGATACTATTGGCCATGCAAGTAAGCGTTTTCAGTCACTGTTGAGTGAGAGTTCAGTGGGAATGGCTAGTAAGTAGGAGTGTCTATTGGGAGTGCCTAGTGAGCTCAGTTAGGTTTCACTAATGAATTATCTAGTCTGCCAGTGAGTAGTAATTGGGCGTAGTTATTATATGTGACTTGTAGACGTGGTTTTAGATAAGTTGGTGGTCGTGACTATTAGGCTTCTTTATTTGTCGCGATTATTGTATTTGGTAAGTAAACATTTATAGATGAGGGCCCACTTTACGCCACAGATAGGAGTGGTAAGTGCACGTTATTATCGGGCGTGACTTATCGAGTGGCTAATAGAGTGGTCACTCTATTTAGTTAGTTTTTAGTTAGTTATCAGCGATAATTTCAAGAGAATTCCTATGGGGCGGTACTGCAGGACGTAAACAGGGCATTTCCAGACGATCACTGTTAAGTGGGTGGTTAATGATTCTGGTTAGTAAGTAGGAGTGCCTAATGAGTGTGACTGGTTATCTCAGTTGGGGTTTTCCGACGTAATGTCTAGTAGGCGTAGTCACTGGGAGTTGTTGGAGTAGTGTTCAGGGGGAGTGGTGGATGAATGTGACTACTGGGCGTGGTTGCTATTCTTTAAAGACTCCCAATGGACGTTGTTATTCTGAGATTGCTATTAGAAGTGCTTAATGGGTGTTTGCAGAACGCGATCTCAAGGGGTGTAGTTGCGGGTCTTCAGAACTAATGAACAACTAAAAATTCTTTCAATTTGTATATTATTGCTTAAATTAGAAGAGAATTGTAGATAGTGAAGGAGTTACGGGAATAAAAGAAAGGGGGATGGTTGTGAGAGCGCGCGCATAGGCGTTTCCTATCAGCAAATTGCGATTGCCCCCAGGGGCCCTGACAGCTTTGTGGGCGCTTTTACATTATTAATTATGATCAGGCATGCGAGACGATTCGTACTCGATGTTTCTGAGAAGCCATGCTACCGCCTCGTAATTTCTCCAATATCGGCTGCTCATATGTGTATTGTGAGAATACATATTATACGATATGCAGTACCCACTCCGGATACGGTGATGCCGAACTCGGATTTATTGCAGGTCGACCAGCCTGGATGGGAACAAGGGAGCCCGCTTTGGACTTAAGACACGCGATTCACAACGAAGACTATGGAATTTCGATCAGCAGGAGCTCCTTCATAAAAAGGTAGAAGCCTGATAATGATAATAATATTGGAATTAATGTACACATTAAACATGCAAAACAAAAAAGACGAAAGCGTACATTAAACACTAACTGCAGCTGAACTAATTATCCCGATTAATAAATTAAATTTATTTTATTTTCCACGGGGTCAATTTAGCCCATACGTACAAGCTCTGAGGCATTTCTGACTACCGATTTCAAATCGCTACATTCTAGACAACTTTTTTCTGTTATTTTCTCTTCTGTTCATCTCTATTATCAACAAATAATTGGCAATATTTCAAATCGAACTCGCAAAGAATTTTTCAGTGAAATTATGAGGTAGAAGTTTGCTTTGGAAATGGGCTCTTCTTTTCCCCTACTTCGATTCCTATCCTTTTATCGTTGCCTGGCTGTTTATCCAGGGAAGTGAGTGCATACAACATACACGTTGGCTACCAGGTCCTGAGCGTTACGCCCTTGGCGCTTGCTAGTTACAGGATAATATTTCCCGTAACTGTATCGTTGATTTACGAGTCCGCTATGGCTAATCGTGAAACAGCAGAAAGCCATAGATGCTAGCTAGAATCTAGAATTAGATGCAAGAGCTAAAGAATGAGAGACTCACTTACACTGGCATCGCTTATTATTGGCCCCGGGCGTGAAATCGAACCAATTGCTCTGACAAATGCGCGTGCCACAGCACGGCTAATTCCAATCTACGAAATTATTGATGATGCCACCCCCTGTGCTTAGCTACAAATAAGACCCTTTAGATGCGTATCTGCATGTTTATAGGCTAATGAATTTCATTCTTTTTCTTTTGCAAGACAAGTCTTTTTTCATATAAATTTCAACGTGGAGGCAAACATTTTTACTACAAGATAGTACCATTTCGTTGATGAAGAAGCGTTGCCGAAGTAATAATTCCGACTTTTTCAGATTGCTAAAATAATATGGGTTGCGCAATGACATTTTCTAGCAAATTTTTTTAATTTATGGATCTTTGCCTATAAAAGATCATAATATTTAGTACTGAATATATTCAAATTTGGACTGATCCAACCAAGTTTTGTTTCTAGGACCTACTATTTTAAAAAGGCAAATTCTGAAATTTTTTACTGAATTCATCTACAGATTTTTTGATGCACTTTTCTAAACATTCAAAATCAAATCAAATACGCTTTGATTCTTTTTATCCTCGGTTCAGGAGATCAAGTTTGGGCTATGAAACAAAAACATTTTAATTTTTTATAATTAAAATTACCTCTTTTCGTTAAAAATTAAATGACATATTGATGATATCGTAATCTCATTTACTGTGGGGCTTCGGTGGACAGTAGGGTAGGTTCAACAATAGAATAATAATTTTTGTAATCGAAAACAATTCCTTTGACTAAAAGTTGTTATTTCCACGGAAGATATTTTTTAATTATATTATATACCTAATTTTTATTTATTCCTACTAAAGTTTGTTGTGAGAATAAAAATCAGATATTAAACATTAAATCATTTTGGACTGTTATGTTTTTAGAATTTTTAATTTAAATACTTTCAAGTTATTAGAATATTCACTTAATCGATTGTTGTTTCTAATATAGAATGTTCTACCTAAAAACATTTTCAAGTTTGTATAAAATATAAAATGTACCAGATCTTTAATTCTGATACCCTGGCCACCTTAAAAGATTCTAACTCTAAGGCTATTTTGTCAGATGGTTAAGAAGTATATACCTAAATAGCTAAGACTTACAATATAACATTTTATTCATGTGGGCATTGCTGTAAAGAAAATCACGCCGCAGCAATAAATAACGAGATAGTATGTTTGGCTCGCTGTAATAATTTTAAGAAAATACTGACATAAGCGATTCTGACAGCGCAAACAATGTGTCCTCCTAAAGAACAATAAAAATTACAATGTAGAAGGATTTTTTCATCATGTGGGACGTAATTATAGCAAAATATGAAAATACAACATTTATAATTTGGTGAAAAAAGGATGACAATTGTTGTCAGCATAAAAATTAAACACTAAAAATGTACCTTTGACATCAGACCTTGAGAATTTTCCACATTCCACTCCTATTTCATAAATTTAAAGAGTAAATCAATTTGAGTAATTAGTATTAGGATTTAGTTAGTATACAGGTATAGCCGCGAATATTTTCAACAAATTTGTCAGAGTCAGCGATTTGACTTCTCTATCAGTAACTCGATCTTGTAAAAATGAAGATCATTATTGATGATCTATTCCTCTCATTAGTGCTTTTCGTGATTTCTATTCGTAAGTTTAATGTGAAATAATATTAAAAAGAAATATTGCATGTTTGCTTTATATCTCTCTGAATCTGAATTAGATAAAAATGACGAATTTCCACGCAAAGACACAGTCACTGATTTAGTTAGTTATCATTCAATTAAAGCACCTTCCAGGATTATGGAGACTGCTATTTTTTTTAATTCGCTAAAATTCTCCTAATCTTTATAAAACAATGTATGAATCTTTGTATGAAAAAATACCTGAACACATAGAAATCATAATAAAAAAATCAGCCCAAGTGAAGTTATCATAGATAAAACTTTTACAAAAAAAAACTGAATATACTTTCCACGAGATATAGTTGAAATTGTAGCGCGGGCCGATTTGAAATCAATAAATACTATGAATAATCATACAGACAAATATTAACAAACGTTTCGTATTCTTGTTCAAAATAAATTAAATTGCACTATCTTCCTTTTAAGAATGAATAATGTCTATAATTTTAGTTTCTTTATTAAATTTTGCCCAGTGCAATATTATTAAATCCGAATTATAAAGTAAAATTTGCAGCATAAACTTGTAAAATCTTCAAAGTGAGTCAAGGCAGAAGTGACAAAAAAGCTCTATTAGAACCGTTTCAATCCATATTTTTTATTCATTTAGAAACCATTTCACATTTTGAGTTCCTTTTCAGCAAAAGAGGTTCCTTTTTTTTGCCGCTCCTTTGAATCTACACTAGAAGATATTGCAACGAAAGTCAAAACTTAAGATTTATGTTAAAATATATCAATATCTTTCAACATTTTTGTTATAAACAACATTTGTATCATACAATTTTTTGGTTGAAAATTCCTAATTACTCAGGGGTTGTGAAGTATCAGAAATAGAATAAAAACGGTTCTACAAAAAATATTGTAAAAATAACATTACAGAACTTGTTTTTGCAGAAGTTTCTCCTTAGATCAGAAAAGCTGTTGAAACGTTATTTTAATCACCGTTTTATCTCGGGTTTTAATTAAATGATGCTTGCATCATTAAAAAAAATGAAAAAATAAAACTTTGAAATTTTGAAAACATTTTTGTAATGGGATTTTTGATTAATATGAAAAAAACTTTTATCTTGGGGCTTAGAAGGAACTTGCATGTTATGTTCCTTCTTGTCCTAAATCGTGGTCATCTCTCAGAAGGTGCCTGCTTTCCGCGGTTGGTCTTAATGTCGCTTGCTCATCTTCGGCTGCAGCTTGATCAAGCAGCGGTTGAAGAAGCGCTCCGCGTACATATCCATTTTTCCAGAGGTAGGCACGTTGATTTCGCAACGATTGAATCGAAACGTGCTGAAGGTCTGGGTATTTCTGGCACCACATAGTATGCATACGTGTGTGTGTCACTCCGAATGATACAATGCCCTGAATCCGCCAGATAACTCGAGCTCATTCCGAAATCATTCTGACTGTTCACGGACAGGCTCACAACCATTCGGAATGTACTCACGTCATAAGGCGGATTCAGACGAGATGGAAATTGTATTCTGATAAGTGCCGAATCATTCGGAGTAAATTCGGAATAGCACTGAATAAATTGGAATGAACTTGCGTCATTTACTGGATTCAAACGGAACGATAATTTTATTCCGATAGATGTGGAATCATTCGGACCGATTGCTGAATGGCACGCAATCATTTGGAATGAACTTGCGTCATTTGACGGATTCAAACGTAATGAGAATTTCATTCCGATCGATGCGGAATCATTCGGAATGAGCTCGTGTTATGCGGTGGATTGATACGGAATAAAATTTTTCGTTACGGAATCAATCGGACTGTGAGTGGAACAAACGGAATCATTCGAAATGAGTTACCCTATTGCGTCGGATTCAGCTGGAGTGAAAATTTTATACAGAATGGTGCGGAATCATTCTGATTGAAGCACGGAATCATTCAATGCCATTCGGAATGATATTTTGGTAGCAGACGGATTCAGACGGAATGAAAATTTCTTTAAGATTTGCGTGGATGCATTCGGAATGAATCTGAGACATCAATGCGGACTGAAAACGAATCAATCGTAATCAGACGGAATCATTCGGGCTGGATTTAGCTTTCAACCAGAAGGTCGGAATCATTCAGAAACAGATTTCGCACTCGTTCGTAATCGATCGGAATGAATCGGAATTGTTTAGATTCAAACGGACGTAGTAAGATCAATACACTTCAATCTAATCAGATCCACTAAATTAAGCTCTCCACGAGGGCCCCTTTTTATCCAGGGTCGTTCATTTCAAGCGTCTCTCACTCCACTAACACTTTTTATGACATATGCTTGTTTTTCCAATTGATCTCCTTTCATTCTATCAACATGAGCAAACCCTCTCAACAAATTTCTTTCACTCTTGTCCAACAATGTTTTCTCTATTCCAAAAATTTTTTTCTGTGATCTGTCTCAAGATAAATATCTGACCCCCACAGGCTCTTCCCAGAATAAATCTACATTTTACTTCCCAGATATTTTCTTCTGTTATTTCCATTACATTAGGAGTAAGTATTTTTGAACATATTTTGCCTAAGGTGCTTAGTGAGCTGATAGTTCTATAATGATTTCAATTAGTTCGATCACCATTCCTCTTGTAGATTAGAACGATAATCGCCTTTTTCCAGTAATTCAGGATTTCATCAACTCGGCAAATATATTCATCAAATCCCTCAGCCTTTCAGACAAATACTTGTCACCACTTTTTAAAATTTCAGCGGTAATACCATCCATACCAACATCTTGGAGACGCAAATTCTTTAAAGAATCATATTTGGTAAATGGACCAGATCTCAAAATGCATGTATCACTTATTAGATATCGAGAGGAAGGAAGTTTTAGAAGTAGTGGTACCACATACGAAGATTATGAATATTCCCATTATTATAATATATAGGCCTAATAATGTATAGGTTTAGATTCGAGGAATCTAACTAACTGTTTGTTTCTGTAGGGCTATTTCTAAATATGGAATAATTCTGTGACTGGTTTTCGTATTGGGTGCCCGCTTGCAATTCTCATGTTAATTATTATTGACGATTAGTGTTTCCAAGATGAAGATTTTAAGTCCTCATGTATAGGAATGCATAATAACGATGTTAGAATAATACAGATGTATCGTTCAGCTTCCAGTATTTTTAGGTGCAGGAGATTAGAAGATATATTTGGTTTGTATTGTTATCTTAGTGATTACTTGATGGGTCCATAACTGGCAGGCGTCTTTTCTTTTTTTATTGCAGCGAAAACTGACGCCTAGCATTTAGGCTAATGCGTTGTTCATGTTGTTCATTTTAAATCCGGACCTTACAATTGCGTATTAGACTTTGTAGAGTTTTTAACAATATTTAAATATGATCTTTTAGCTTATTTTTTTATGTACTGCATATGAATGTTTTATAATTATAATGCATTTGTTATAAATAATAATTATTATCATAGAAGTCACAGGACTTGACACGAAGTAAAAATGGGGTTTTCCGTTCAATACGATAAAAAAAGAATAGAATGAACGACTATCCTATTATCTCTTGAATCAAACCGCATAGATTCAGATATTTTCTTTCGTACAAATCTGCGAAAAACTAATTTTTACGACTTGAAATCGAAAAACCAAGTTTCAAAAAGAAACAAAGTGAGATTAATAAATAATAAGCCAATACTTTTGTAGAAATTCTTCCAAAGGAACAACTTTGCTCCCCTGGTCTTTTGCAGATGTCTTCTATGCATTATTATCTTCCTTATAACTTTATTATATGTCCTCAATTATGGTCTCACTGATTTTTTTCGTTTATTGCTACAAATAAATAATTCATTTGAAGATGAATATCATTTGTAAACTGTTTTGAAATTTTCAATTAAACTGTTTTTGGGGCAGCACATAGAATCATTTAATCAAGTTCTTGTAGGGGTCCAACTTTATTATTGGACTTATATATTTTTTAAATCAATACAAGTTTTTACTTTTAAAAAAACCTTATTTGGAGAAATATAATTAGAAAGCATAGAACATTCTACATATAGAAGCTTTAAGATTATTAGCTTTCCGATACTTTTTTAGGGCCTAAAAAGAAAGGTCAAGTATGCTATCCAGCTTTCTTTAACAAACGGTTGTGAAAGTAAAGTAAGTAAAATTGTTCACTTCGAAAACAACTACAAATTTTATTCAGACCATTTATTCATACCAGGTCAATTTGGTTCAGACTATTTTTTGATAAGAAGCACATATGGGAAAAAAGGTAAAAAGGAAAATTATTTAATTATCTAAGAAACAATTGTTCGTGCACATTTCTTAGGGTAATTAAAATAAAATAATAATAAAGAATAAGATGTGTGCTTTATTCTGCAATATCTGAATAACCAGTTCTAGAATGAAGTACAGAAATTAATGACACATACATTTTCACGAAACAATGCTATAGTTAAATTTACAGTTAACAAAATTAATTATCCACTAGAAAAAGACGAATTTTCAACAAAATAGTTACATTTTCAACCAAAGGAGATGCATTTTCAACTAAAATGATGAATCTTCTACCAAACAGAATACATACATTTTCAACTAAATTGCCATTATATTTATTTTTTAACTAAAGAGTTAAATTTTTAATCAAAAGGATCAATTTTCTACCAAAACATAATAATTTTCAAAATCAGAGAGTTTTGAACCAACTTTTTAAATTAATTTCCAATTAATAAGAGACAATGATTCAGATCTGAAAAATAATTTTTTTTCTAAAAGTCTTTCTATATATTTACATCGTTGAAGTATTGGTCGAAACGTACTGATTTTTCATTAGAAGCGATGTATAAAATTTGTTCAGCAAGCTCAGTTTTGAAATTTCAATATACATCTAGTCGGTGCTACTTATAAAAATTCATGACAAACAATTGATCTTCACAATGGGATCATTCTAATACGCAAGTTGCGAATCAAATAAAAAATTCCGAAATCTTTATAAAAGCATTGCATTTAATTTTGGTTCAATTTTTGGATCAAATTGATCAACTGGAATTTACTGTGAAACACTTGTGGTTTCCACATGCCTGATTCTAAACCACCGTCGGATTGAAAACTTGTTTCCTAATGGAGTGTCATTGATTTCTTTTGTCTCCATTTTCTTGACAAAGTGGTTGAATATGTTTATTTTTCCTCGTAATCCGTTTGGTCCAAAAGGCATATACAGTCCACGAAAAATCGTATGACCACTTGGTATTTTTTCCACTAATGCAAGGGCGTCACCATTGACTGCTGTTAATATAATTTGTACTCCGGTTGGCAGGGCCTTGAGAAGACCATGTTTATTTCGCAAATAAAGTTGTGTACCGGGAAGAAAAGTGTAAAATTGAAGTTCCAGTTCCCGGTCCGGATTCTTGATGGGAAAAAATCGATAAAAATGAAGTTGTTCAACTTTAATTCCGAGTACTGTAGAATAAATAGGCTTGTCTAAAGGAGACCTGGACCTGGCACGAGGAGATGGCTCGGTAGGATCAGAAGACATGACAGGAGAATGCTGCCTGCCAGGAGAATACGAAGGTCTGGAATCAGGAGTCATTTCGCCATTAAGATAAGTGACGGATTGTAAACTCAACTCTGGAACAGGAAACAGAAGATTACGTTGTTTTAAAGAACACAATAGTGCCGTAAGCTGGGGCTGAGGGGTCCACTTGGGGCGGTTTTGTTAAATTTTGTCTCAAAATCGGTGAAGTTTTGATGGGAATGAACTAGAGGGTGAATTTTTTTTCTAAATTGAAGATAATTCCTTAGCAAATATAGGAAAAATATAGAAAAATTGCACAAGAAATGTTTCGAACTTGAATATTATATTTCATGTTCTACATACGTTTTTAAACAGATTTTTGTATTATGATTCCAAATCCAACCTTAAATTAATGCAGAACTTAAGGATTCTTGGAAAAAGGCGATTCAATATACTATTTCAATCTTTGAAGGAATTCAGTATTTTTATCAAAGCGAATTTCATTATTAGGAGTACTCAACGGTTTCTAAGGTCGCTGATTTCAAATTCAAGATACAAATTTCAAATTTCAAAGTGGGGAATCCAATATGGCGAATCAGGATTGTTAAAATTAAACCGATTTTACTACAATTTGTTACTTGCGGGTTTTTTGGGTCGATGATTTTATATCTGAACTCAAAATGTGAAAATTCAAAATTTCGAATCCAATATGGCGGGTCATATTTGTAAAAAAACGATTCAACTAAAGAATAATAAACTAATATTATTTTTTAACAAAAAATATGAGCTCTTCGCCGAATAGGATTTTTCAACAAAAAAGTGAATTTCCTAACAAGCAGTTAAATTTTCAAATAATTTGTTTAATTTTTGAACCAAATATTCAAATTTACTACCAAAATATTTGATTTTTTAACTAAACGTGTGGGTTGAAAATTGAGCTTCTCAGGTTGAAAATTGAAAAAAAAGTTATGAAAATTCAACTATTTTATTGAAAGTTTTATGATTTATTGAAAACTCAACTATTTTGCTAAGGTGATCTTTTTAGAAAAAATTTCAACTGTTTTGTTGAAAATTCGACCTTGTGGTTTAAAATGGATCTTTTATAATAAACAAGTCATCTTTTTTGTTCAAATATTAACTTTTTTGTTGAAGATCGAACTGTCTTTAAATAAATTCGTCCTTTGACTTTAAAATTTAACTGTTTGGTTAAAGGTTGAACCATTTTATTGAAAATTTATCTTTTGTGTTTGAAAGTTCAACTATTTGGTTGTTAATGGAACTGTTTGGTTAAAAATATATTCTTGTTTTTTTTAATTCATTTTTTTTTTATAGAAAACAAATCTTGTTTTGTTTGATAATTCTACTATTTTTTTGAAAATGCAATATATAGTTCAAATTTTTATAACCGCTCAAAGCAGGGCTATAGCCAATAGCAAACTATTTGAATTTTAAACCAAAAGGACGAATTTTTAACAAAACCATTGAATTTTCGACAAAAAAAAGATGATTTGAAGAAAATAGTTGAGTTTTTAACGAATAATTAAATTATGAAAAAATAGTGGAATTTTTAAGGAAATAGATTATTTTCTAACATAAAAAGCTGAATTTTCAATCAATACGATTAATTTTCTACCAAAAAAAATTTTAACTAAAAAATATAAGTTTTCAACCGAAAAGGGAATTGTTCAATATTCAGTTAGAAAAATTATTTTGCAGCAAAAAAGATTAATTTTTCCAAATAAGAGACGAATTTTCAACAAAAGAGTTAGCTTCCAAGCCAAAAAGTCGAATATTATAGAAAAAAGTTGATTTTTGTAACCGAAAAGAAGAATTTTCAGCAAAAAATTAATTTTCGAATGGGAAAGATGATTTTTCACCGAAATAGTTGAATCCTCAACTAAAATGAAGAACTTTCAACATTCAAGATTAATTTTTCACCAAATAGTTGAATTTTCAGATAAAAACATAAAATTTTAATTATAAAAAGAATTTTCTACAACATGGTTACATTTTGTACTAAATGCATGTATCCTGATAAAAATAATGAATTTTTGACATAGTAGTTTGAGTTTCAATGAAATAGCTGAACTTGCAACTAAAAAAGATTAATCTTTACCCAGATCGATAAATTTTTAACCAAACTGTTTTGTTGATAATTCGTCCTTTTGTAAGAAGATTAATTTTGAAGCCTAATTTTAAGATTTAAAGATATTAACAAAGGTCGAAAGAGAAACTGGAAGATTGTAAGAAGTTTTTTCCAATTTAGGAGGATTCGAAGGAATTAAAAAAAACTTTCAGTTATTTTAAAAGATATTTCCAGGGCTCAGAAGTTTTGAAAAGATTAAAAAATAATCTCAGTCTTGAGGAAATTTCAAAAAATTTTATACCAAATGTAGATTTTTGAATATTTCGACTGAAAGAAGCTTTCAAATAATATTGAAAGGTTTTAAAGGAAGAAAAAATTTTCTCAAAATTCCTGGAAAAATTTTAGACGATTTTTTATTTCGAAAAATTCCATTTTTAATGAATTCTAAAAATGTAAAAATAAATCTGGAAATTTTAAGGCAGTTTATTTAATTTTAATAGATTTTTGACAATTCGATTTTCATAAGTTCTGTTTTTTGAGATTTCTAGATTAATTAGACAAGTTATTTCTAGAAATAATCACCAGTAAGTATGAATGATTTATGAAATCACTTTGTTTTCCTTCTGCAAATTAGTTTCCCCTCACATTCATTTTAATCTTTAGAATCAATTTTAACCCACAGACTGAACTGAAATATAAATTGTGAAATCGAAGTCTGCCAAGTAATTCTGAGAGATATCTGATTTTTTTTTAAATTAATTAGCAGCCTATAATTGTGACAAGTTTAGTAATAGAACTGGATTGTATAACATTTTCAAGCTTAATAACCCAATCGTAGAAGGGTATTATGAAGCTTGTAAATCGGTTACGTCAACTCCGCCAATATAACTTATTTACAAGTGATTACATAAACTTAAAAAAAATACATTCACACACTTGAGCTATTTTGCTTCATACTTTCTAGTTCAGAAGATTATTAATAGATTTTGACTGTCATCCATTAATTAACACTTTTCGTATTAATTTTTATTTGCACCAGTGTTACCTTGATGATTTGCATGTTCACTACTCGACCCAAAATTTTCTAGAAAGTTTCTTGTTTCCGGCCGCATTTCTGATGATATTTCTGGAAAATGAAACAAAAAATTAATTCGATTATTCCACTTTATTTCGCACAATTCGGTTGCAAGCTATCAATGATACAGGGTAGTGAATGAACGCCAAGTAAAAAAAAAACGAATATCTTTTTTGGAAGTAAGTTATAATTTAATATCAACATAACTCAGAAATTGAAGAAACCAACCAAAAATATAAATAATAGCTTAGTTCCACAATAATGTACTAAATATAGCACAATCTACTTAAGGTTATGCGACAATTTGTAACTAAGAAAGTATTAAGCACAGCAAGTGGACAATTTGCATTATAGTGAAACAGCAAGAGGAGCAAAAGTAACCGGCCATAAATGTATATAATGTTCGAAAAAGCCACTACAAATGTGTAATTTCTAGTAGTGAGTTCGTATTATCTAATAAAAATTTGAAGAAACTCTTCCTAAAGTGATACTGTGAGGGAGCCTCTCTAATACAGGGCGGAAGTTTATTCCACAGGCGGGCACCAAATGAGGGGGGGGGTGAGACTTTAGAAAATCAGAAAAATAATTTTTTTTTACACCCTAGTGTATACCCTACCTGGAAAATCTGGAATTCTCAGGGAATTTTTAAATACCTGCAAAAACCTGGAAATGGCAGGGAATTTTTTTAAAGTCAGGGAACTTTTTCGAGAGCCTGCTTAATTTCTTTTAAAAATGCAACGTAAAATTGAATAACAGTGATTTTTTATGTAAAATTGGATTTATATTACTGTATTTAACTAATTTTTTTGTAAATTTGTTCGTTTTTTTCTTTCATTGAAATTAATGTTTTTTACTGAAAATATAACTATTCTATTTTTGGTTAAACATTTCGTTCTTAGTTCAAAATTTAAGTAGCTGCTTGAAAATTCATGTATTTTGTTTAAAATTCGATCATTTCGATAAAAAATTAATTTTCTGGTTTGAAAATTGATCGTTTTGCTTAAAAATTCAACAGTTTGTTTGCAAAATTTTTTCTCTCTCTTGACTGGAAAATCTTTCTTAATAAAAAATTCAACTCTTCTTAAAAAATCGTCTTTTTTGGTTGAGTTCAACAGTTTTTGATCAAAAATTTTTATCTTTTCTGATTGAAATATCAATTACTACATTTTTTTCGTTCAGAATTTACTTTTGGAATTAAAATTTAATTATTTAGTTGAAAGTTAAACTCATTCGTTAAAAAAATTTGTTATCGTTTAAGATTTATAATTTTAATTGAAAATTAATTTCCTTGGTTGAAAAATGAGCTATTCGGCGAAAATTCGGTTTTTCTTTGGCTGCAGATTAATTTTTTTTTTAACTGAAAATGTAACTATTCCAGTTAAATATTTCATCAATGTAGTTAAAAATTCATCTCTTTCATTGAAGATTATTTTTTTTAACTTAAAATTTAACTATTCAATTTTTGGTGGAAAAATTATCTTTTTTAGTTGGAAATTCGTATTTTTTGGTAAAAATTCATCTTTTTCGTTGAAAATTAATCTTTTTGGATAAAAATTCAATTATTCCAGTTAAAGATTCATTTTTTGACATAAAAATTAATCTTTTTGGTTCAAAATTTAACTATTCCACTTTAAGATTCATCATTTTACTTAAAAATTCATCACTTAGATGGAAAATTGAACTATTTATTTCAAATAAAATTTTTTCATTGAAAGTTATCTTTTCTAACCGAAAATGTTACTATTCGAATTGAATATTTCATCATTTTAGTTGAAAATTCTTCTCTTTGGTTGAACTTTAATTTGTTAACCGATAATCTAACTATTCTATTTTTGGTTAACAATTTATCTTTTTTAGTTGTTAATACACGTATTTCGTTCAAAATTCGTATTTTTTGGTAAAAATTAATCTTTTGGGTTGAAAATTCAACTATTCTAATTAAATAATCCTCATTTTAGTTAAAAATGCATGTTTTTGGTTAAAAATAAAACTCCTTGGTTGAAAATTAAACTCTTTTGTTAAAAATTTATATTTTTTAATTAAAAATGCATCGTTTTGGTTTATTTCGGCTGAAAATTTATCATTTTAGTTGAAAATTCATCACTTTAGTTGAAAATTTGTTTTTATTTTAATGGAAAATTAATTTTTTTACCTACAAATTTAGCCATTCCATTTTTGGAAAATTTAACTACTTGGTTGAAAGTTAAACTCTTGTTAAACATTTTTTTTAGTTAAAGTATCACCATTTTAATTGAAAATTCATCTCTTTGATTGAAAAATTAGTTATTTTGTTGAACATTCTTTTTTTCTGCGACTGAAAATTAATTTTTTTTTAAACTAAAAATAACTACTCTAGTTGGATATTCCATCATTTTAGTTAGAAATGCATCTCTTCCGTTGAATAATAATTTTTGTACTAAAAATTTAACTATTCAATTTTTTTGAAAAAATTATCTTTTTTAGTTGAAAATTCGTCTTTTTTTTGTAGAAATTAATCTTCTTGGTTAAAAATTCGTCTTTTTAGTTGAAATTTCAATTATTCTAGTTAAAGATTCATCATTTTAATTAAAAATTCATTTCTTTGGTTGAAATATGAGCTATTTGATTGAAAACTTGTATTTTTCTTTGAATGAAAGGGATTTTTTTTTTGCCGAAAATTTAACTATTTTTTTGAAAATTTGTTTCTTTTTTGGTTGAAAATTATTTTGTTTTTTAAACTAAAAATGTAACTATTATTCCAGTTGAATATTCCATAATGTTAGATAAAAATTCATCTCTTTTGTTGAACATTTATTTTTTGACTAAAAATCTAATTATTCAATCTTTGGTTGAAAAATGATATTTTTTAGTTGAAAATTCACTTTTTGGTAAAAAATTCAACTATTCTAGTTAAAGATTCATCATTTTCTTTGAAAATTCATCTTTCTGGTTTAAAATTCAACTACTCCAGTTAAAGATTTACAATTTTAGTTGAAAATTCATCATTTTGTTTGAAAATGTAAGTATTTTTTTGAAATTTAGTTTCTTTTTTTTTTTGTTGAAAGTTGACTTTTTTGTGGAAACTATTTTTTTTAACTGAAACTTTAACTTATTCCAATTGAATATTCCGTTGTTTAGTTGGAAATTCATCTGTTTGGTTGAACATTAATTATTTTAACTTAAAATTTTATTATTTAAGTTTTGATTAACAATTTATCTTTTTTAGTAAAAATTATTTTTTTGTTGTTGTTGAAAATTCCATTATTTCAAATGAAGATTCATCATTTTAATTAAAAATTCATCAGCTTAGTAAAAAATTAATTTCTTTGGTTGAAGATTATTTTGTTAACTGAAAATTTAACTATTAATTTTTTGGTTGACAATTTGTTGAAAATTCGTCTTTTTTGGTGGTAAGATTTTTGGTTGAAAACTTGTCTATTACAGTTGAAGATTCATCGTTTTAGTTGAAAATTTATCAGTTTGGTTGAAAAATAATTTTTTTTCATCTAAATTTAACTGTTCCAATTTGGGTTAAAAATAGTTTTTTAGTTAAGAAAGTCAACTACTTGGTTAAATTTTTTTTTTATAGCTGAAAATTCAACTATTTCGTTTAATTTCGAAAACTAATCTTCCTGTTTGAAAATTCATCTTTTTCATTGAAAATTCAAGTATTCCAGCTAAATATTCATCATTTTAATTGAATATTTATACTTTTGTTTGATAATAAAACTAATTGGTTAAAAGAGAAACTCTTTTGTTAAAAATGCATCTTTTGGTTTAAAATTAAACTATTCCATTTGAAGATTCATAATTTTAATTAAAAATTCCTCATTTTAGTTAAAAATTAATTTCTTTGGTTGAAGATTATTTTTTAATAACTATTAATTTTTTGGTTGACAATTTATCAAAAATTTTGTCTTTTCTGGTGGAAATTATTTTTCTTGGTTCAAAATAAGGTTTTTGGTTGAAAACTTAACTATTCCGGTTGAAGATTCATCCTTTTAGTTGAAAATTCATCAGTTTGGTTGAAAATTGTTTTTTTTTAAATCTAAATTTGATTGTTCCATTTTGGGTTGTAAATGGTTTTTTAGTTAAAAAAAAGTCAACTATTTGGTACAAATTTTGTTTTTTATATAGCTGAAAATTAAAATATTTCGTTTAATTTCGAAAATTAATTTTCTTGTTTGAAAATTAATCTTTTTCGTTGAAAATTCAAATATTCCAGTTAAATATTCATAATTTTAATTGAATATTTATACTTTTGTTTGATAATAAAACTAATTGGTTAAAAGTGAAATTCTTTTGTTAAAAATTCATCTATTTCAGTTGAAGATTCATTATTTTAGTTGAGATTTCATCACTTTGGTTGAAAATTTGTTTGTTTTTTTTTTGTGACAATTTTTTTTTGTTAAAAATTAATCTATTCCATTTTTTGTTGAAAACTGATCTTTCTTTGTTCAAAATTCAACTATTTGGTTGAAGATTCCTGTATTTTTTGCAATTTTGTCTTTTGTTGTGGACAATTAATCTCCTTGGCGACTAATGAATATTTTTAGTTGAAAATTAATTTCTTTGGTAGAAAATTATTCTTTTTTAGTAGAAAATTAATCTTCTTAGTTGGAATTTCATCTCTTTTGTTGAAAATTCATTTCTTTGATTAAAAATTAGTTTTTTTTAAATTGAAAATTATTTTTTCAACTAATAATTTATCTATTCCATTTTTTGTCGAAAATTGATATTTCTGTTAGAAATTTAATCTTCTTGGTTGAAAATTCATATTTTTCGTTGAAAATTCAAGTATTCAAGTTAAATATTCATAATTTTAATTGAATAACCATTTTTTGTTTGATAATAAAACTACTTGATTAAAAGTGAAATTCTTTTGTAACAAAATCATATTTTTGGTTTAAAATTCATCTATTCCAGTTGAAGATTCATTATTTTAGTTGAGAATTCATCACTTTGGTTGAAAATTTGTTTTCTTTTTGTGAAAAAAATTTTTTTAGCTAAAAATTAAACTATTTCATTTTTTGTTGAAAACTGATATTTTTTTGTTTCTAAATTCAACTATTTTGTTGACAATTTATCTTTTTTAGTTGTTAATACACGTATTTTGTTCAAAATTCTTATTTTTTTGAAAAAATTGATCTTTTGGGTTGAAAATTCAACTATTCCAATTAAATAATCCTCATTTTAGTTCAAAATGCATGTTTTTGGTTAGAAATAAAACTACTTGGTTGAAAGTTAAACTCTTTTGTTGATTTTTTTTTAGTTGTATCATCATTTTAATTGAAAATTAAAATTAAATTAATTAATTAATTAATTAAAATTTGGTTGAAAATTGATATTTTTTAGTTGAAAATTCTGGAAAAAACTTGAGATACCTCGAAGAAACCTGAAATTGTCTGGGAATTTTTTGCCAGGACTTGAGTAGACACCCTGATAGGAGAAATGAGCGGAGGGGAAGAGACGGGAAATGATCGGAGGATAAATAGAGGAAGCGGAAATTAGGGAGGGGAAGGTGGGGAAATTATTTGAAGTGAGGGAGGGTAGTGAGGGAAATGAAATGAGGGCTAGTAGGGTAGTGTGCTTGAGTAGGGGAAGTGAAAGGAAATGAGAGAAGGGAAAGAGAGGATAAATAGAGGAAGAGAATTTTAGGGAGGGAAGTAGGGGAAATTATTTGAAGTGAGGGAGGGTAATGAGGCAAGTGAAGTGGGTAGTGTGGTTGAGTAGGGGAAGTGAGAGGAAATGATAGAGGATAAATAGAAGAACGGGAAATTAGGGAGGGGAAGATGGGAAAATTATTTGAAGTGAGAAAAGTGAAGAGAGGGCTAGTAGGGTAGTGCGGGTGAGTCGGGGAAGTGAAGGAAATGAGGGGAAAAGTGGAGAAATGGACGGAGGGGAAGTAAGGAAACGGAAAAGTAGAAGACTTGAGGGGAACTGGTTTTAAGTGAGGGAAGTGAAGGGAGGGCTAGTAGAATAGTGTGGTTGAGTAGGGAAAGTGAAAGGATATGAGAGAAGGGGAAAATAGGATAAATAGAAGAAGAGGATTTTAGGGAGGGAAGTAAGGGAAATTATTGGAAGTGAGGGAGGGTAGTGAGGGAAGTGCAGTGGGTAGTGTGGGCTAGTAGGGCAGTGCGGGTGAGTCGGGGAAGTGAAGGTAATGAGGAGAAAAGAGGAGAAATGGGCGGAGGGGAAGGGCACGGAAAAGCAGAAGACTTGAGGGGAACTGGTTTTAAGTGAGGGAAGTGAAGGAAGGGCTAGTAGGGTAGTAAGGATGAGTATGGGAAGTGAAGAGAAATGAGGGAAGGGAAAGAGAGAAGAAATGAGCGAAGGGTAAATAGAGGAAGGGGAAATGATTGAAAGTGAGGGAGACGGGAAGTGAAGAAAGGTCTAATAGGGTAGTGCGGGTGAGTATGGGAAGTGAAGAGAAATGAGGGAAGGGAAAGAGAGAAGAAATGAGCGGAGGGTAAATAGAGGAACGGGAAATGATTGGAAGTGAGGGAGACGGGAAGTGAAGAAAGGTCTAGTACGTTAGTGCGTGTGAGTAGGAGAAGTGAAATGAAGGGAGGGGTGTAGGGAAAATGAGAAGAGGGGAAGAGAGGTGGAATGAGCGGAGAAGTAAGGCTAATGATAAAGGGAAAAGTAGAAGAATTGAGGGGAAAGAAGGGAAGGTTAAATAAAGGGAAAATTATGGAGAGGAAGTAGAGGAGGAAGAAATTGGGAAAGGGAGGGTAAGCGAAGGGTGAAGTGAGGGGAGGGGAAACAATGGTGGAGAGTTGAAAGTAGGAGTAGGGGAGAGGGAGGTTTAAAAGACTTAATTAACGTCTTAATAGGCTAAGAAACTATTTTTTGTATGCGCGCGGCGCCTATAACTAAGTTTTTAAGGAAGAACTTACGCTAATTCCTAAACTGAGGACCGAATTGGGATAATCCAAGGTGTGAACAGCTTTGTAAGTTCCCGTATCGTAAACTTTTACGTGCCTGTCCAAAGAACCTGACAGAATTTTGTGTCCGTGTGATGCGATTGTTAAACAAGTGATGGTTTTGTGGTGGTTCGACATTTTGGCAAGGAGTTTGCCTCCCGTCAGTGTGTCCCACACTTTTATTTCTGTTCCTCCTGAAAAAGATTCATATGACAAGAGACTAAAAACCAAAGGACAAAGTCAGGGTTCGGACTCACTTTATAAATCAAAAATAGTGTTGATAGTGGCATACATTTTAGAAAATAGTGGCATGTTTTTTGTTTAAATAATAATAAACTTATAGATCACACAGGCCTCGCATCAGTTCTTGAAAATAGGGGACTTTAGACACCAGATCTTGAAAATAGGGAACTTTAGACTCCAAATCTTGAAAATACAGGACTTAAGAGACCAAATTTCGAAAATAGGAGTCTTAAGGATACAAATCCTGAAAACAGTGGGCTTTGGGAAACAAATTTTGAAAATAGGGCACTTTAGGAAACAAAACTTAAAAATAGGAGACCTCAGGGTACACGGACTTCACACTCTTTCCCCTATTCTCATATTTTCCCCTTTTTTAAATGAACTCCTCTTTTTCCTCTGTTTTCAATCAACTTCCCCTTTTTCTATTTTTTTGTTTTTACTGAAATGCAAACTGAATTAATAAAACCCAATAAGAAAATTCACCTATTTTTGGTTAAAATTTCATTTTTTCAGATTGAAAGTCTATATTTTTGATTAAAAATTCATGTCTTTTGGTTAAAAATTCTACTATTTGGTTGAAAATTTAATTGTTTATTTAAAAATACAACTATTTTCTTCAAAAGTCATCATTTTCGGTCGAAAATTCTACTACATGGTTAAAAGTTGAACTTCGTTAAAAATTCATTTTATTGACGGAAGATTATACAGCTTTCTTAAAAATTCTATTTATTGGTTGAAGATTTTTACTATTTTCTTAAACATTAGTTTTTTATGGTTGAAAATTATTTTTTTAAACTAAAAAATGAACTATTCCATTTTTAGTTGAAAATTTATCTTTTTTAGTTAAAAGTTTAACTATCTTTTTTAAATACATCATTGCGAATTAAAAATTCACCAATTCGGTAAGAAATTCAACAATTTTGTTGAATCAATTATTTGGTCTAAAATTAATTTTTCTCTTTTGTTAGAAATACTTTGTTTTTCATTGAAAATTGATCCCTTTTGGCAGCGAATTTATATATATATTTTAATTCAAATACTTCGTTAAAAATACGACTTCTTTCAACTTGAAATCTTAAGCGTTTCACATTGAATTCTATTAATTTTGTATGTAAAATAATTTATTTCTGTATTACTCTCCTATTTTCGGTAAGAAATCACCCGATTTCCCCTGTTTTGAGAGCATTTTGCGCTGTGAAGTCTGGATCCAAAACTGGAAGATAGAGGACTTTAGAGACCAAATCTTTAAAATAGGGCGGCTTTAGAGATCAAATCTTAAAAATAGGGGACTGCAGGAAACAACTTTTGAAAATAGGGAACTTCAGGGACCAAACATTGAAAATAGGGAACTTTAGAGATAAAATTTTGAAAATAGGGGACTGTAGAAAACAACTTTTGAAAATGGCGAAGTCTAGAGGCTAAGAAATCTTGGAAACAGGGAGCTTTAAGAAACCAATCTTACAATAGTGGACTTTGGGAAACAAATTTTGAAACCAGGGGACTTTACAGACCAAATATTGAAAATAAGGGACTTTAGAGACCAAATATCAAAGATAGGGGACTTTAGAGACCAAGTCTTGAAAATGGACGACTTTGGAGCTCAAATATTGAAAATAGGGTGCTTAAGAGACCAAATATTGAAAATAGGGTACTTCATAGACCAAATCCTGAAAATAGGGGACTTTACAGATCAAAATCTTGTAAATCGGGAACTTTAGGGACCAAATATTAAAAATAGGGGACTTTCGAGACCAAATATTGAAAGATAGAGTTTTTTAGTGACCAAATATAGAAAATAGGGTACTTTATATACCAAATCTAGAAAATCGGGGACTTTAGAGATCAAATCTTGTAAATCGGGAACTTTTGGGACCAAATATTGAAAACGGGGGATTCTAGAAACCAAATATTGAAAAATCGGGAACTTTACGGACCAAATATTGAAAATAGCGGATTTTAGAGAACGAATATTGAAAAATAGGGTATTTTAAAGACCAAATTTTGAAGATATGGTTCTTTAGAGATCAGATCTTGAAAATAGGGGGCTGCAGGAAACAACTTTTGAAAATAGGAGACTTTAGAGACCAAGTCTTGAAAAAAGGGGACTTTAGGGCCCAAATATTGAAAATAGGGTACTTTAAAGACCAAATATTGAAAATAGGGTACTTTATAGACCAAATCTTGAAAATAGGGGACTTTAGAGATCAAATTTTGTTAAACGTGTACTTTAGGGACCAAATATTGAAAATAGGGGATTTTAGAGATCAAATATTGAAAAATAGGCTATTTTAAAGACCAAATATTGTAAATAGGGTAGTTTGGAAACTAAATCTTGAAACTAGGGCACTTTATAGATCAAATATTGAAAATAGGAATTTTAGCGATCAAATATTGAACATAGGCGATTTTAGAGATCAAATTTTGAAGATAGGGGATTTTAGGCACCAAATATTGAAAATATGGTACTTTAGAGACCAAATATTGAAAAACAGGGAATTGTAGGAGATAACTTTTGAAAATAGACGACTGTAGAAAACAACTTTTGAAAATGGGGAAATCTCAAAAATAGAGGGCTTTAAAAAACCAATCTCAAGAATAGGGGACTTTAGACACCAAATCATGAAAATAGGGGACTTAATGATACAGATCATGAAAATATAGGGCTGTAGGAAACAAATCTTAAAAATAGGGTACTTTAGAGTCCAAATCTTGAAGATAGGGTACTTTGGAGACCTAATATTGAAAATAGGGGACTTTAGGAAACAAATCTTGAAGATAGGGGACTTTAGGGACCAAATATTGAAAATAGGATACTTTAGGAAACAAATCTTGAAAATAGGGGACTTTAGATCCCAAATCCCGAAAATAGGTGACTTTAGATACCAAATCCTGAAAATAGGCAACTTAAGGAAACAAATCTTCAAAATAGGGGATTTTAGGTATCAAATATTGAAAATAAAGAATTATAGGAAGCAACTTTTGAAAATGGGTAAGTCCAGAGACTAAATATCAAAAATAGAGGGCTTTAAGAAAACAATATTAAGAATAGGGGACCTTAGAGATCAAATATTGAAAATAGGGGACTTTAGAGACTACATATTAAAAATAGGGTACTTTAGAGACCAAATATTGAAAATAGGGGACTGCAGGAAACAACTTTTGAAAATAGGAGACTTTATGGACCAAACATTGAAAATAGGGAACTTTAGAGATCAAATTTTTAAAATAGGGGACTGTAGAAAACAACTTTTGAAAAAAGGGAAATCTGCAGACTAAGAAATCTTGGAAACAGGGAGCTTTAAGAAACCAATCTTACAATAGCGGACTTCGGAAAACAAATATTGAAAATAGGGGACTTTAGAAATAAAATCTTGTAAATCGGGAACTTTAGGGACCAAATATTGAAAATAGGGGATTTTAGAGATCAAATATTGAAAAATAGGGTATTTTAGATACCAAATATTGAAAATAAGGTACTTTAGAGACCAAATCTTGAAAATAGGGGACTTTATAGATCAAATCTTGAAAATAGGGAACTTTAGGGATCAAATATTGAACATAGGGGATTTTAGAGACCAAATTTTGAAGCTAGGGGATTTTAGGGACCAACTATTGAAAATATGGTACTTTAGAGACCAAATATTGAAAAATGGGGAATTGTAGGAAACAACTTTTGAAAATAGGCGACTGTAGAAAACAACTTTTGAAAATGGTGAAGTCTAGAGACTAAATCTCGAAAATAGGGGACTTTAGATACCAAATCCTGAAGAAAGGGGACTCAGGGACAACAGCTAAAACAAAGTATCAAATAGTGTCAATATTGTCTCGAGTCCGAGCCCTGCTCGGTAAAAAAGAATGAAATGCCTTACCCGCAGAGAGAACAATTCCACCAGAAGGTAAAAATAAGACACTTTCGACAGGAGCATCATGATTAACGGTGAAAATCTTTTTGCTCGTTCGCGCATCGTAGAGATTGACAGTTTTATCGTAACTCCCGGATACGAAAATATCCGGAGAAACGGGACTAACTGCTCCAGCTCTTATATAATCCGTGTGCTCCTCGAATTTGAGGATCTGCTTTTCACTAGGTATGTCCCAGAGGGCAGTGGTCTTATCGTCCGAAAAGGAGGCGATATGAATTCCATCAGCGGTGAAGAAAGTTCTGTGAACAGGTGCCTTGTGGCCCGAGAATAATCTGAGGAGGCTCCTGGTGCCAACGTCGAATAATTTAACGGCTGCTTCTTCGCCACCCGCACAAAGTAGTCTCCCATCTCTTCGAAAGGATCCTCCGTATGCTGCTTCCTTGAACCTACTCAGGTTCTTCGTTACAAGCTTTGTGATTGGATTGTAGACCTGGACTCGCACTGAGCAGGTTACTGCGAAATGATAAGGCTCTGCTGGGGAAAAATCGATGTAGTCAATCGGGCCGAATTCTTTGACTAATACGGGCGCCTGAAAAATTAAATTGCTGTAAAAGGAACATATTTTGCGAATTTGAGGGCTGTGCATACCAGTAAGCCAAATCCCTTTCGGGGTAAGCGTAATTCACTTGGTTCTAGCGGTGGATCAAGGATTTCATATGAGAAAAGTGAGAGAGGGAAGTGCAGGATGATAAAAATTCATTGTTTGTTAAAGATTCATCCCTTTAGTTCAAAATTTAATTCTTTTGTTGAAAATTCGTTTTTTTGTTGTTGAAAATTAACTTTTTTAACTGAAAATTAAACCATTTCTGGTTGAACATTGATCATTTTTTGTGGAAATTCAACTATTTGGATGAAAATTCGTGTATTTTGTTGAAAATTCGTTTTTTGGTAAAAAATTAATCTTTCTAGGTTGAAAATTAAACTATTTGGTTCAAAATGTAATTGCTTTGTTGAAAATTAACTAATTTAACTAAAAATTAAAATTTTTCATTTTTGATTGTACATTGATCATTTTTAGTGGAAATTCAACTATTTGAATCAAAATTCGTGTATTTTGTTGAAAATTCGTTTTTTGGTGAAAAATTAGTCTCTCTAGGTTGAAAATTGAACTATATGGCTTAAAATGTAAGTTTTTGTTGAAATTAAACTTATTTGTTAAACATTCATCATTTTCAGTAGGAAATTCATCTTTCTTGGTAGAAAATGATTTTTTTTTAAATTAATCTGTATTTTAACAAATTCCCCTTTTGGCTTTAAAATTCAACTATTTGGTGGAAAATGCAACTGTCTTTGATTGAAGTTGAATCTTTTTTGTTTAAAAATTCGATTATTTGATTGAAGATTTATTATTTTAGTTGGGAATTCATCCGTTTGGTTGACAATTTCATTAGTTTCATGAAAATTCGTTTTAGGGTAGAAAATATTCGTTTTATGGCAGAAAATAATTCTTCTCGGTTAAAAATTGATCTTATTTAGTTAAATATTCAACCCTTTTGTTAAAAATTTAATTATTCTGTTGAAAATTCATTTATTTGGTAAAAAGATAATTTTTTTGGTTGAAAATGAAACTATTTTTCTTGAAAATTCGTCTTTTTTGGTTAAAAATTCATCTATTTCGTTGAAAATTTAATTATTTTGATGAAAATTTGTTGTTGAAGATTCATTATTTTAGTTGAAAATTCATCTCTTTGGTTAAAAATTTAATTATTTTACTGAAAATTCGTTTCATGGCAGAAAATAATTCTTCTTGGTTAAAAATTTAACTCTTTAGTTGAAAACTTAATTATTTTATTGAAAATTCATTTAGTTGGTTAAAACGTCATCTTTTTTGGTTGAAAATTAAACTTTTTTGTTGAAATATCGTCTTTTTTTGGTTAAAAATCCATCTATTTGGTTGAAAATTTAATTTTTTTTTACGAAAATTCGTTTTATGGTAGTAAATAATACTTCCTGGTTGAAATTTACCTTATTTAGTTCAAAATTCATTTATTTGTTTAAAAAATCATCTTTTTTGGTTGAAAATTAACTGTTTTTACTGAAAATTTACATTTTTTATTTTTGGTCGAAAATTTAATTATTTTGTTGAAAATTCGTTTTTTGGTAGAAAATTAATCTTTCTGGGTTGAAAATTGAACTATTTGGTTCAAAATGTAATTGTTTTGTTGAAGTAAAACTTTTTTATTGAGCATTCGTCATTTTCGGTAGAAAATTCATCTTACTTGGTAGAGAATGATTTTTTTTAAATTAATCTGCATTTTGAAGTCCTCTTTTGGCTTTAAAATTCAAATATTTGGTGGAAAATGCAACTGTCTTTGGTTAAAATTGAACTTTTTTTTGTTGAAAAATTCGATTATTTGGTTGAAGATTCCTTATTTTAGTCAAAAATTCATCTGTTGGGTTGAAAATTTAATTATTTTACTGAAAATTCGTTTCATGGCAGAAAATAATTCTTCTTGGTTAAAAGTTTATCATATTTAGTTGAAAATTCAAATCTTTTGTTGAAAATTTAATTATTCTGTTGAAAATTCATTCATTTGGTTTAAAGGTAATCTTTTTTGGTTGAAAATTAAACTATTTTTGTCGAAAATTCGTCTTTTTTGGGTAAAAATTCACCTATTTCGTTGAAAATTTAATTATTTTGATGAAAATTCTTTTTACGGTAGAAAATAATACTTCTTTGGTTAAAGTTATATTTTTTGTTTAAAAATTCGATCATTTGGTTGAAGATTCATTATTTTAGTTGAAAATTCATCTCTTTAGTTGAAAATCTAATTATTTTATTGGAAATTCATTTAGTTGGTTAGAAGGTAATCTTTTTTGGTTAAAAATTAAATTTTTTTTGGTTGAAATATCGTCTTTTTCGTTAAAAATTCATCTATTTGGTTTAAAATTTAATTATTTTGACGAGAATTCGTTTTATGGCAGAAAATAATTCTTCTTGGTTGAAAATTAATCTTATTTAGTTAAAAACTCAACTCTTTTGTTGAAAATTTAAATATTCTATTGAAAATCCATTTATTTGGTAAAAAGATCATCTTTTTTGGTTGAAAATTGAACTATTTTTGTTGAAAATTCGTCTTTTTTTGTTAAAAATTCATCTATTTCGTTCAAAATTTAATTATTTTTATGAAAATTCGTTTATGGTATAAAATAATACTTCCTAATTGAAATTTATCGTATTTAGTTCAAAATTCATTTATTTTCTTGAAAAATCATCTTTTTGGTTGAAAAATAACTGTTTTGACTGAAAATGTACACTTTTTATTCATTTCTTTGGTTGAAAATTTAATTATTTTGGTGAAAATTCGTTTTATGGCAGAAAATAATTCCTCTTGGTTGAAATTTATCTTATTTAGTTGAAAATTCATTTATTTGGTTAAAAAGTCATCTTTTTGGATGAAAATTAAATTTCTTTTTTGAAAAATCGTCTTTTTGGTTGAGGGATCACCTATTTTGTAAACAAAATTCTTTCTTGGTTGAAAATTCTATTATTTGCTTGAATGTAGAACTACTTTAATAAAAATTCACTTAGATTTAAAGATTTATTTATTTGGTTGAAAATTTTATTATTTTGTTGAATAATCTTTTTTTAAGGTTTAATTTTTTTTTACTGAAAATTGATGTGTTTTGTTAAAAATTCATTTTTTGACAGAAAAATAATTTTCTACATTCAAATTTGGTATTTTTTGGCTAAAAATGCCACTGTTTGGTTGAAAATTAATCTGTTTTGATTGAGGAATAAACTATTTTGTTGAAAATTCATTATTTTTAGTTGAAGATTCATCATTTTAGCTAAAACTTAATTTTTTTGGTTGAAAATTTAACTATTTGGTTAAAAGTTCATCTATTTTGTTTAAAATTCGTCTTCATTTGTAGAAAACTAATCCTCTTAGTTAAAAACTTAACTATTTGGTTGAAGATTAATGTACTTTGTTGAAAATTCGGCTTTTTTGGTGAAATACAGCTGATTTGGATTTAGAATAAAAATATTTTTGCTTTGAAATATCAACTATTACATATCACGTTGAAAATTCATATTTTTAGGTTGAAAGTGGATCTCTCTCTTTAAAGTTTATTTTTTTTTGTTAAAGATTCATAATTTGAGTTGAAAATTCATATTTTTTAGTTTAAAAATTGAACTATTTGGTTCAAAATTTATTAAATTTGTTGAAAATTCGTATTTTTCGGTAGAAAAGTAATCTTGGTTGAAAATTTAATTAAATGGATGAAAACGTATGTATTTTGTTAAAAATTCGTCTTTTTTTTAGCAGAAAATCAATCTTCCAGGTTGAAAATTTATCTTTTTGGTTTAAAAGTAATCTGTTTTGGTTGAGAATTCATCTTCTTTTTTGGTTCAAAATTCAACTACCCTTTGACAAATCACTTTTAATTAAATAATGCGTTTTAATACAGAGTAAAACTTTTAAATAAATAACTCCAATTTTTAATATTTTTGTTTTTTAACGAAGAAAATTAGATCAAACGTTATACGTAGTATATAGAAAAATTCACCAAATAATAAACAATATTTCAGGTTTGAAACGTTCAAAATTGAATCATTTTAAGTTTACAACTTTTGAAACTGAAGAATTTTTAATGAAATGTTAAAAATTGATTTTTAAATTTAAATTAAATTCCTTAAGATTACTTTGAATAATTTAAAAATAAATTAGCTTCTAATTTTACGGATGCACACATCTTAAGTATTCTTCAATGAAGGAATTCATCCAGATCTAATTTCTTTCTAATTTTTCTTTTTTACATTAAACCAACCCTTGAGAAAAATCAAAAAGGGTGAAAAAAGTAAGAAAAAGTTTGTCATTTTATTGAAAATCAGTCGGCATTTTTCATTTTACTTAGATTTAAAAAAAAATAATTAGGAAAAACTGAAAGCACTTTTAAAGGAAAATACAATTAAATACAACAAAAATACAAGGGAATTAGAACTTTTGTCTATTATTTGGAACAATATTTTAAATTTTTGTATTTTTTCTATACTGTTGTATTATACTGTAGTTTTATTTAACAAGAATCTATTTAGGAATGTGCAATGTTTGTAAATAAAAAATTTTCCTTTTCTGACCTAGAATGATAAAATATTTAAAATACTGTAAGAAAATAATTTTCTGTTAAATTGTCCTAGTAATTGCTATTCCAAAAAGATTTTACGTTTAAATTATAGAATATTAAGATGCAATAATGTCTAAAGAATCAAAAACATTTTTAATTTCAGAATTTTAAGTGAAAATTAACTTTGTTCGATTTTATAAATTATAGCATTTAAATATTTTTCATCCTATGCCGAAAAAAAATATTTCGATGCAAAGATTGCAAATTCTTGTTAAATATTATAACCGCAATAAATTACAACAATATGCACTTTTTTAAAACTTTGTTGTAAAGCTTTTTCCGCTAGGGATTCAAAGAAAAATGTTCAATTTGAATTGAAAAAAAAAGTTTCGAGAAATTTCTGATAACAATAAAAAGTTAACAAATTCCTCTGTTTATGAGTCGAAAATGTTAATTTATATTTTCCGGAGACCACTAATAACCAAAACTAAAAGTGCCTGATGACTTAAAAAAATATAAAGATTTCGTTGTTTTTACATTTTTCTCAAGAGTTATAAAAAGAAATAAATAAAAACAAATTTGTCAGTTTCTTTTTACGAAAAAAAGGAAAACAATGGAACCCCAAATGAAAATATTGTTTATAAAAAACTACGGAACGAACAAAATAATAAACAATAATTTATTGATTAACTTTGAGGTTAGGTTCTGCACACGTGGAGACACACTGTAAACATAAATCAAAACCTATCTTACGAAATACATAAAAACTAAATAAAAACTTACCGAAAATTTCTTCCAATAAATATTATCAGGTGTTAATTCAGGACCCGCTTTTGTAAAAACTTTGATGTTTGTCTTTTTAAACGCCGCCATTGTTAATATTCTGTTCAAGTCAAGTGAAAAATGAAACTTTCCTGAAGATTTTCAGGTGCTTCCAATTTTCGTATCTAACCGCACTGCGCATGCGTTGCAGGAGCAGCCTCTTTGACTGTTGATCCCGCGCTTATTTTGAAAAATAAGTAATATTAATAGGAAATATAAGAATTATTTGAAACTAATATTTGTGATAAAAATGTCTTGCTTCCTTTGAATTGAAAATATATCATTTCATTAATTGATAAATTGATATTTTATAGGTGCAGTCCCATGTGGGCAGAAAACGTCGGCGTAAAGCAGAAACTCATGAAAGTGAAAGAGACGGACGGATCTATTTGTTTTTTTTTTCATTCTCATGAGTTTCTGCTTTACGCGGACGTTTTCTGCCCACATGGAACGGCCCCTTATATCGGATTCATTTCTAGTTACCTTGTTCGTTTATGGCAAATCTGATTGGAAAAGGGATTGTTTTTACACCAATCGCAGACCGTCACCAGTTTTACGCCATTTTTATTTTCCCGTAGGTCCAGTGGTGGGTACAAAGATATTACCATATCGACATTTTAAGCCTAGATGCGGCTACAGAGGGTCCAGAGATAGTGTGGCAGACTAGTGTACTGATCACTGATTGGGTACGCCGTTTTAAGTTCTTTTGTGGTTTTATTAATTTATTTCATAAATTAACGGTCCCCCGGGTGTATAGGTTGATAAGCTTGTGTTTTTATTTATTTCAATAAATTTATAATTGTATTCACTTCATTTTACAGGAAGCCATTGGTTAAAAAGAGACATAGCCATTACGATCTCTTTTCAACGAATGACATTTTTTTAGTTACTAGAACTTATTATAGGTTCGCTAGTGAGGTGCCATATCTAGGATTATAATATATTTGACTATATATCTTTGGCGCAGTTGTATCCAAAAATACTACAGTCAAACCTTGATTTAGTGATTCTGGATTTAGAGATTCTCGATTGAGTGCTTCCGAGAATTGACGCCGCGTCGGGGGCAGGGATGAGAGGAGCTGAGGGGGGATTGCGATGCTCACTCAGGCGTGACAAAACAGAAGCATTGCGGTAATGCGCTGTAACCTAACGGCTTGCCCATTTGACTGCGTCATGACGTTGCGTGAGTTCACTCGAAGCACGATGGCGAGCTCGCGTCGACCAGCAGTGGGTCTTCAATGCCTCAAGCCAACTGAAGCCGATGGGACCGATCGGATTATTTCGTGCGATCGAATGTGCCTCGCTTTGACATTGATAACAGCGTCATCTGACACGCGAATGCATGTAAATCACGAAGTAGCATCTCGAAGTTATTGGAACAATGTAAAAGAAAAAAAGCAGTGAATATAAATTCATTTTATTCAAAAATGTTATACTACGGTGGTGCCGTCGTAGCTACCCAATAGGCCTCACGATTCAAAAAAAAGAAAAAGAAGAAGTATTGAATAGACAGATAGAGAGAGAGATAAAGAGAGAGAGAGAGAGAGAGACAGACAGAGAGAGATCGTTTCGAAACGAAAAGTTTGAGCAGTCATTGGAACACAATCGGATGGTCTCTGTTTATCTCTCATGGCAGTAAGAGAGGTTCGATGGACTTCAATCATCGGAGTCCCACTGTAGTGTATTGTAATGTCAAACTGTCAAGTGTTGACGTGAAAATTGTGAAAACTAAGATTTTCGTGGGCACCTTTTAAACGAAATGTTCAACGGCCCGCAAGCATTTTAAGTACGTAAGCAGGGAACACGTTTCCTTAAACGTATAACAGCAAACTTTTTTCCTCATTTCTGTTAAATGTTTCGTTTACTCTTGTCTCCGTATTAGAAAATAATTTTCAAAATATTATTTACCACGCAGTAAAATTCACCGGAAACGGTTCATACGCCCCTGACTGTTTACGTGTGAAGAGCCTGGATTTAATCACCGTCAGTCTCAAAACCGACACTAAATCCAGGTTTGACTGCATTCTCGAACCGAGTACATATCTCAGTTATTAATAGGTTCATGGCTCACCAGAAGCCCGAGTTACGCGTAACTGCCCAGCCCAGGCCATAGGGCACACGTTTTCTAGCATTTTCTATTATTCATGGCGGACAATTATTTGCTGAAATATCGGACAGGCGCAGTGGAGGTAATTTTCCCACGCATGCGTTAAGTTTTCGCCATGAACGATACAGAATTATAAAAATCGTACGTCTTAGGGCATCTCTTCACGGTGTTCGAATTTTGAATTCTTAATTGAATTAATATTTCACATAATGCTCGCACCTAGGTTCTCGACCAATCATATTTGCTATGAACCAACAAGGTAACTAGAAATGAATCCTACGTAAAATATTAATTCCACGATTAATTCAGAATCCATGGTCCTTGAAAGGGTACCCTTACGCTAAAAGGAGTGGCGACATCAACTTCGTGTATAATTTGAATTTAGCGCCCTTTCTACTTGGAATTTTAAGGCCAGAGAGTATTAAAGAGTGTGGAAGGTGACCGTATACTGGACACTAGCGCACTCGCCGCTTCGGGGACAAAGCTCGGGTATTTCAACGGGAAGTTAGCACAAGTGAATTCTAAGAATTCGTTTGAATTCTACAGAATTAGAAATACTCGAAGGAAGTTAAAATAATTCAACTAGTATTCTAAAGGAAAATATATTTTCTTAAATTCTCGTCTCTCATTTGCCGTGTGAAGTTGCACCATTGATACTCACAACCTCCTCCAAATTTAAAATTACTCTTTTGCGCACACACCCTAATCAGTGACACATGGATTGTCGCCCATCTAACGCATGTTTCCGATTTGATAACCTTTAATTAATAACTTTACAAGAAACTTTTATTATTATTTTCAACTCCATTTTCCATGAGGAATTCAAAAATATAAAAATGTACCTTGAGTACTGGGACGCCCAATTAAATACTTTTTAATTCTTCAATTCATGGAGCGATTTTGTCAGACTTCTTCGAACTTAGAATTCTTTTTTGCCTTCTGAAAAAAAGTTTATGTTCTTTCCTTTGATTATATTATTATTTATTCGTGAAAATAAACGTTCAAAATCTGTCTGGGATTTACCGAACGACCTGGTAAAAGTTTTGTAGACCGGCACTAAAAGCCGTTCTAACCCATTTTTTTTAAAGAATTCAAAATATTTTAAAGATTTTCAGGGGCTTGAAAGGATTTCAACAGCTTTCAAGAGATTTTATAGAATTTCCAAGGATTTCTACAATTTCGAGAAATGTTCGAAGCTTTTAAACGCTCAAAAGAATTTTAAAACATTTTAAAGATCTTAGCAGTCAAAGAAATTGCACGAGGAATAATTAAGGGATTTAATACTATTTCAAAGATTTCAAGGGCTTTTTCAGAAATAAAAGCATAATTAATGGAATTGTAAAGGATTCCCTGAACATCACAAGGATTTCAAAATATTTGATGTGATTTAAAACGTTTTAGGGTATTTTGAAATTTAATCAATTTAAATATTTTGGTTAATATGCGATTTTAAAGAATTTTCTTGAATTTCGAAAGATTTGAAAGGATTTCATAGGATTTATAAAGTTTGACGGTATAAAAAAATATTTGAAGAGATTTCAGAGAATCTCCAATATTTAAAAAATATTTTAAAGGATTCTTAAGGTATTTATTCCGACTTTCGAGGATTTCAGTAATTCTCATAGATTTTAAAGTCTGTCAATAAAGTATTTTAATAAATTTCCTAGAATCTCAAAGAATTGCATATGTCTCTAAATATTTCAAGTGTTTTCAAGTAATATCAACAGATTTCATGTAATTTGACGAGATTTTAACGGATTTGATCATTTTTGATGGAGTTCGGAGAATTTATTCAGAAGAATTGAAGGATTTTAAAGGATTTCAAAGATAGGAAAAGATTTTCAGATATCTACAAAAGATTTCAAGAATTTGAAGGGATTTTAAGAGATGGGAAGGAATTTGAAAGATTGTAGGGTTTCTTAAAATATTCCCAGGAATATTTAAGCCCTTAAAGAATTTCAAATTATTTTAAAGGATTTCAAAGTAATTGAAAAATGTTAGGGTATTTCCAAGGATTTAAAGAAATTTTCAAGCGATTTGAAATAATTGAAGGATTTTCCAAAGGCTTTGATAATTTCAAGATATTTTAAAGGCCCTCCAGTTATTCCAATAAATGTTTAATATAAATAAATGTGTAAAGATTTGAAGTGATATTTTAAAGGGTAACAAAAGGAATTTCATAAGACTTGCGGAGTTTTCATAGGATTTCCGAGATTTAAAGTGTTTTAAATTTGTTTAATTTTTACGAATAAATTTTTTTATTTTATATTGAACGAGTATTAAATATAGTGAAATTTGAAAACTGAAAATCTTTAAAACTGATTAAGTTCAAATTTAATTCTCGTTGAAATTGAATATTTCTAAAAAAGCATTAAGAACTGTACATTTTTAATTAGTATTCTCTGGTGAAAAAAACATAACAAACTAAACATTGAAGAATTAGTAAAGTTTCTGATTGAGCATTTAACAATTCATACATTTCAAAACTAATATTTTCAAGTTTCAACTTTTTATGTTAAACAACTTTAGCTTCAAGGCCTCAAAAATTAAACTATTTCAGTATTGTGCATTCAAAACTGTAATTTTAAATTGAAATTATAAAAATTTTAAAAATGATAAAAATTATTAAGAGGTATATCATGCAGTAGTAAATGACATTCAAAGCAAATAAATAGATTTTATTATCGAAAAATGTGATTTTCTATTCAAAAGAAAACATTCAGTGTAATTTTCACCAGTTTAAATTGAAAAATTTCAAATATTGTAAACCTTCAAAGTTTAATGATTCTAAAAACGTTAAAAATTATATGATTCCTTATCAGAAGCTTAAAAAATAATGAATTCAAGCTTAATTAAATCACTGAAAATTAAATTGGGTAATGACTCAAATTGAAGATCTTGGCATGTAGAATTCAGATAGAAAATGAAATTTTCTCTGTTATGGATTAATTTTTCTGATATCAATGGTTACCAAAAAAAAATAAAAAAATGAGGAAAATTTAGTTACTTAGACCCCTATGCTGGGAGCTTTTCATTTACTCTCATTTTTCCCCAAGGTGGCTCAAACTGAAGCATGAAGAATTAAGATAAAATGTAAGAATTAATATTTTATTTCTTTTGTTTTTATATCAATGATTAAAAAATAAGTAGAAAAGAAAAATGAGGAAAATTTGGTTATTAAGACTCTTATGCTGGAAGCTTTTCTTTTAGTCTGACTTTCTTCGGGGTTGGCTCAAATTGAAGAAAAAAAAGCAAAATTTGTAATATTATTGTCTTTCTTTCTATACCATTGGATAAAAAATACATAAAGAAAAAATGATGAAAAGTCGGTTATTTAAGCCCCTATGATAAAAGCTTTTCATTTAGTCAGATTTTCTTCGGGGATGGCTGAAATTAAAGCATGTAGACTTAGGATAAAAAATAAAATTGGCTATGTTACCTTTTCCGCGTTTTTTATCAGTAGTTAAAAAATAAGAAAATTGAGGAAAATTTAGTTTCTCAAACCCCTACACTGAAAGCTTTCCATTTATACCGATTTCTTCGGGTATGGCTCAACTTGAAGCATGTAGAATTGAGTTAAAAAGCAAAATTTGCTATGTTAAATTTTCCTTTTTTTTATTTACATTAGTGAATTTTTGTTTATATTTCGAATATGTGATAGAAAAAGAAAAATTCCCTGATAATTTTGCTACAATTTGTTAGTTCTGAGGAATGATTTATTTTTATTGCAAATGAAATTTTCATGGAAGAAATGAAACTGTAGAAAATTGTATTTTTTTGTTCAGTAATTATGCAGTGCGTTTAGATAAACAATTTTCAGTTTTTTTTTAATCTCCAGAGCAAGAATGAATAAATTACGTAAAATAATTTTATTTAAGTTCTATTTATGAAACTTTTGTCATCTCGTTGAATTTTGTGCTGGGATTTGCTACTGTTCGGGCCACTCTGGGTAAATTGTTTCTTTATTATACACAATCTTTTGCAATCTTTCAAATATTAATATTC
This sequence comes from Andricus grossulariae, assembly GCA_011634705.1. Lineage (NCBI taxonomy): Eukaryota > Metazoa > Arthropoda > Insecta > Hymenoptera > Cynipidae > Andricus > Andricus grossulariae. The sequence goes on along the minus strand of JAABKJ010007545.1, from coordinate 42,781,324 downwards.
TTTATAGTTTTTCTCCATTTCCCAGTGATTGCCGGCTTTGCCACCCTATAGATCCGCGTCTGACCCCATCCGAACCCTTATATAAGCATAAATAGTCGGTCACAAGTACATCGTAGCACATCTCTTGAATGGAAGCACGGAGGGTAGTTACTTCCGCCGTGAACGTTAAAAGTGACATTGCCATGGCTTCGCCTCATAAATCACGATACTTGATCAAATGGCAGAACCTAGAGTATTGCAATCGATATGCGTGTTTATTATCAGCGATCTGACAACTTCAGTCCTATGAATAAAAGCAGTTTTCCTTCAGAGGGACAGAAATCTTCATTCAGAATCAATATAGTTCAATATAGTTTAGGATAATTCAATATAGTTCAATCGTCGGCGAGATTCGTAGTTTTGCACACGATTGGAACCCGAAAAACCTCCTTTAAATTTATTATTGTGAATCATCGTGAAAGCATTAAGTCTATTATGACAAATATTATGTTTGCTTCAATAGACGTTATTTCCTGTGGGAATTGTTTGTTGAAAAGAAAATTGAACCGATTGCAGAAGCTGGTTGGTGATACTTGACGAGATCTCTAATGTTAAGCAGGGATGATGGGCGCGGCTAAAGCCCGGATGGGTGACCGTTCCGTGATACTCGCGTAGGCGTATTTTCACTACGTTTAACTACTGCCGAGCGGGAGGTTTGACGCCGAGGATAAATAATGTGGGCACTCGATGTAATTGACCGGGTTACTATAAAATCCTAATTTCTAAATTCCCTGACTTTTCCCTGATCAATTTTTTATTTTCCCTGACCGTTATAAATTTTTCTTCCAGGTTAAATTTTCCGTAAAAAAACTAATTTTCAACTAAATAGTTAAACTTTTGACGAAAAAGATTAATTTTCAACCAAGCAGATGAATTTTCGAACCAGAAGATTAATTTTCAACCAATGAAATAAAGTGTCAACAATTTTTTACCAAGAAGATGAATATTCCACCACAAAAAACGAATTTTTAACAAAATACATAAATTTTCAAGCAAATAGTTGAATTTTCAACTAAAGAAGATTTTCCAGCAAAAAAATTATTTTTTAACAAAATTATTGAATTTGCGATCACAAAAAAAGAATTTTTAATCATAAAGATTAATTATCAATAAAATACATGAATCTTCAACTAAAAAAAAAATAAATATTCAACCACAAAAAACGGTTGCAGATAAGGTGATGAAATTTGGAGGGCTTATTCTTACTACTAACATCTTGAAACTGACCAAAGGTTCTCTAAAAATATTAATTGCATTCTTTTTAGCACTCAATAATTTTGTTTAAATCGGTTTTTTATAGTAAAACTTTTTTCATTAACATAATTCAAAGTTGATGCAAAAATATAAAAGATTCCTTGGTTCGAGACGAATCGATTGACTTATAATATTGATATATTTTATTGAAGAGTAAGGAAGCTATGGTTATGCACAATATTTACAAAAACGCTTTTTTATAGTAACACTTTTTTCACCAACATCATTCAAAATTGATGCATGAACGGAAAAAAATCCTTGGTTCGAGATAAATCGATTGACCTATAATATTAATACATTTTATTAAAGATTAAGGAAGTTATCGTCATTTATATTATATTAAAAATCTATTTTCATAGTAAAAATGTTCTAATTCTCATAATTTAAAGTTGATGTGAGAATAGAAAAGATGTGTCGATTGGAGACGAATCGATTGACTTATAATTTTGATAGATTTTATTGAACAGGAAGGAAGCTATGGTAATGCATAATATTTGAAAAAACAGTCATTTTTTCAATTGATAACTTAACTCTTAACTTAAATTAACTTAGCATAAAACTGGCAAAGGGATAGGATGCGATCAAATTTCACCCTTCACTTTTCCAGCTCGAAAAATTACCATTTCAAAGACAAAATTTTATTTGTCTGAATTGTCATTGTATTTTGAAATTTTTTGTTATTATTTTGTATTTTGGTATTTTTTGTAAATTTCTATTTTTAAATTAATAAAAATGAAAACTTTAGTTTGTCTATTTAAAAAAAAACACACACAAATGCTTCCTCTTTGAGGAAGCAAATACATTTACTAACGCGAAGCAAAGTGCTCGTGAAATGAGCACCATATAAATGTAAATACAAATAAAGTGGAGACACTCGAGATCGAATTCACGGATAGTATAACCAAGGAATAATTTTTAACCAAGGAATTAATTTTCAACATAAATGATGAATCTTCAACCAAAAAAATTATTTTTCAACAAAATACTTCAGATTTCAACCAAACAACTAAAATGATGAATCCTTAACAACAGAAAAATGAATCCTTAACAAAATAGTTAAATTTTTTAACAAAAAAGTGCATTTCCAACCAAACATGGAATAGTTTAATTTTGAGTTAAAAAATTAATCTTCAACTAATTGAAAACGAATTTTCAAGAAAACAATTAAATTTTCAACCAAGAAAAAAAGGTTTCTGAATAAAAATGATGAATCATCATCAATAAAACAAATGAATTTTTGAGCAAATAGTTGAATTTTCGATTTAAAAAATGAATTTTCAGCGACGAAGATTAATTTTCTGCCAAAAAAGATTAATTTTTCAGCAAGAGAATTGATATTGGACCACAAAAACAAATTTTTAGCAAAATACATGAATTTTCAACGAAATAGTTGAATTTTCAATCAAGGAAGATACATTTTTAACCAAACAAACAAAATGATTAATCATCAATAACAAAATTCATTTTTGACCAACTAGTTAAATTTTTGACTAAGAAGATGAATTTTCAACCAAGAAGATTAATTTTCTACAAAAAAAAATCAACAAAAAATGTGAATCTTCAACTAAAAAAGATCAATTTTAAACCAAAAATATAATTTATATTTATATATATATAATATATTTCATAATACATTAATCTATGCTAATTTCGGTAATACTGATGGTATTTTTTTAAATACCGCGAGATCTATAAAAATTACACAAATTCAAAGTATTTGATTTACAATCAATAGAAATAGGTAAAAGAAATTTACTATCTACGAGAGTATTAGTGAAATTTTCAGTCAAAGAATCAATTTTCAACCAACAAAAAAAATCCACGGAATAATTTAATTTTTAACTAAAATAAATCTTCGCCTAAAAAAAACAAATTGTCAACCAAATAGTTGAATTTCCAACTGAAGCAGATACATTTTCAACCAGATATGGAATGGGTAAATTTTCAGTTTAAAAAATTAATTTTCAAAAAAAAAGGAAATAACTTTCAACAAATAAGTAAAGTTTTGTACAAAAAAAGTTTACCAACCAAGCTGATGAGTCAATAACAAAAATGTATATTCTGTCAATTAAAAAAAATATTCAACGGAATAGTTAAATGTTTAACGAAAGTAAATCTTAAAGAAACAAAAAAACGAATTTTCAATCACATAGTTAAAGTTTGAGCTGAAGAAGATATATTTTCAACCAAACATAGAATAGGTCAATTTTCAGTTGAAAAAATTAATCATCCACAAAAAAATGATTTTCTAAAAAAAAATTAATTTTCAAAAAATAAGTTAAATTTTGAACAAGAAAATCGTTTCTTCAACTGAACCCATGAACGATCAACCTGAAATATGCTTTTTTAATTAAAGTGGTTCCACTATTAACTAAGTAATTGAATTTTCTACCAAAAATATGAATCTTCAACAAATAATGTAATAGTAGATTTTTCAACCAAAAAAATTTATAATTTTAAACCAAAAACAGTTGGATTCAACAAAAAAGACGAAATATCAACAAAATAGTTGAAACCTCTACCACAAAAGAATAATTTGCAACCGAAAAGTTGGTATATTTAACAACAAAAAATCCAATTTCTACCAAAACAGATGAATTTTCAAGAAAATAATCAAATTAAATCTAGCTTCCGTTTATTAAAAATTCCATGAACATTTTAAATCCCCAGACGTATGTCTTATCTGGAAATTCCTTTCAAGGAACAGTTCTTCAGATTTATAAAACGAAGTATAGAAGAGTTTAAAGAAACTTTTTTGTCACTGAAATTCGCTATTATTATTCTGCAAGAATTCTAAACAATGATTGTAATTAAATTAATTTCTTAATTTATCCTATTCGCAAAATTTTAACAGATATCTATCTGGGAATAATCTGGTTTTAGCTTGTTGGATACGAAGTGCGGGTAACTGATTGATTAGCCCTTGATGTTGAGGATCGGAAGGACTATATCAAATATCAAGCTTCCTACCCTATCAAATATCCCGTTCTTCCCATACTCGGTGATCGATACGAGCTAATAACACCTGCCCTAATTTGTCACTGGCGCAATGGATTGACCCTCAGATTACGAAGCAAAATAACTCCTCGAACACACAAAGAATTTTTTATTAGGTAAGTTTCATTAATAACATTAATCAAGCCACTTCATATCCTATACTATATAAGACATTCCACGCGCGCATTTTTTACTCTTCATCCAAAATTCTTCCTGTCTTCATTTAATACAGAATAAATAGAAAGGAAATAAGGATCTAGATTGAAATAAAAGTCGTAACAGAGTATAGGGTAAATACAAAAATATTTTTTAATTAAGATCGTATAAAATGAAACAAACGAGAAGAATTTATGAAAAGAAAGTTTTATTTCTTCCGCTCTATTTCAGTGGATTCACTGAAGAGTGGAAGAAAAGTAGAGATTAAGATAAAAAACCGAGATAAATAAATATAGCTGAATGCAGTTAAATGAATCACTATAAGTGGTATAAATAAAGATAAGTTCATACAAGATGAAAGTGGAACAAACTAAATGAAGATTCATGGCATAAAAAAACTAAACGAAAAATGAGGGAACATGAAAAAACTTGAGAAAGGTCAGGAGACAAAAAAAATGGTCATTAAGAATACTTTCTTGGGAGAAGAGTTAAAGTTTCTTTAGCTAGACAAAAATCAAGACAAAATTTAAGTTACAGCACTTTTGGGGTGAGCATTTATCAGAATCTTGATTCTTTTTTTTTAATTATTGTTCAGAAAGAAATTTAGTTACCAAATGTTTATTCATTTAATCTATAAGTAGTAACTCTGTTTGTAGACTTCACAGCAAAACAGTTTTAAATTCCGAAGATTTCAAGTCCAAATATATTGCATTTTCAACAAAATCGTTACATTTTCACCTAAAAAAGATAAGTTTTTAACTAAAAACAGAATAACTAAATCTTTAGTTCGAGAAAATAATTTTCAACGCACGAAAAAGAATTTTTAACAAGCTGAATTTAACCAAGAAAGACGAATTTTTAACAAAAGAGTTGAATCCTGAAACAAAAAGATAAATTTTTAACAAAAGAGATTGACTTCCTACCCAACAAAAAAAAAACAATTTTTCAACAGAATACATACATCTTTAACTAAATTGTTAAATTTTCGGGTATAAAAATTCATTTCCAACCAGAAAAGACGAATTTTATAACAAGATACATAAATTTTTAACAACGTAGTTGAATCTTCTACTTAAAAAGGAAACTTTTTAATTTACAAAAAAACGATGGATTTTCTACCAAGAAAATAAATTTTCTACCATAAAAGTTGAATTTTCAACCAAATTGTTTAACTTCCATGACATCAAAGAGGAACATTTCACCAAAATACAATAGTTTTTAAGCAAAAAATTTCATTTCTTACAAAAAAAGATGAAATTTTCACTAAAAGAGATAAGTTTACAGAACAAAAAAAATTTCTTCAAAATCTTGAATTAACAACAACATAAATTTTTAATCAAATAATGTAATTTTCTACCAAATTGTTGAAGTTTGAAGACCAAAAAATGAATGTTCTACAAAACAGTTGAAATTTTAATCCGAAAATATGAATTTTGATCAAAAAAGTGTATTTACAACCAAATAGTTTAATTTTCTACCAAATTATTGAATTTGTAATCCCAAAATCATGAATTTCCTACAAAATAGTTAAAATTTCAACCCGAAAATATAAATCTTCAACAAAGCAGTACATTCACGCCCAAATAGTTGAGTTTTCAACTGAAATTATGAATTTTCAACCATAAAAAGATTTTTTTCACAGTAGTTTAACTTTCATTCTAGTAGTGGATATTTTAGCCTGAAAAAAAGAAGTTTCAACAAAATAATTTTAATCTGAGCAAAACAGATTAATTTTCAACGAAACAGTTGCATTTTTAACCGAAAAAGATAAATTTTCTACCAAGAAGATTAATTTTCTCCCAAAAAAGTCGAATTTTTAACATAATATATGAGTTTTCAACTAGAAAATATCAATAACAATTTTCAACTGTAGATAGAACAGTTACATTTGAAATCAACAAAATTAATTTTCAATGGAAAAAAAACAACAAATTTTTAACAAAATAGTTCAATTTTTAATTAATTAGTTGAATTTTCATCCAAAAATGAATTCTCAACGGAAAATATAATAGCTGATACTTTATTCAAAAAATATTTTAATTTCAATAAAAAGCGGTTGAATACAACCCAAAAAGACGCCTTTTTCAACAATCTAGTTGAATCATGAACAAAACAGTTCAATTTTGAATCAAACATTTGCATTTTCGGCCAAAAAATATGAATTTTCAAATCCAGGGATACAAATTTTCTATCCAAAAACGACCAATGTTCAACAAAATAGTTGAATTTTCAAGCAGAAAAGATGAACTCTCGATAAAACAGTTGAATTTGTAACCAAACGAGATTAATTATGTACGTAAAATATAATAGTAGAGTTTTCAACCAAAAAGAATAAACATTTACCCAAAAATAGTTGGATTTTCTTATTGGGTTCAATAATTCAGTCCACATTTAATGAAACGAGAAAAAGGGAAACTGTCTTGAAAACAGGATGAAAAAAGAATCATTCTTTTTAAAAGGGGGGAAAAGGGAATAGGGAAAAGAGTATGAAGGTTCTGTTTGCAAAGGACTTATCAAAAAAAAGTTTTAGGCTGAATTTCGATCCACTTTAGAGTCACCTACTTATCCCCTAACTTAATTCGCTTACTTCTAGAAAATGTCTACTGAAGTTTCACCCACAATGCTCTCTATACTGGAAAATTCCGGCCGCAAATTCTTGTCCAATGAAATCTAAAATTTGCCTTCTTGTCCCAGGCTTTCAAGACTCATAAGACCTCGATTCGAAACACTCATTATCATGAGGAAAAATTCCGGAAAATTTCGCAAAGCAACGCCAAGAGGTAAGTGGATGTAAGGCACCGTCGACATAAATAAAAGAAGGCGGAAATGCCGAATGCTGGATGAATTTTTTTCCTCCCTTCATCCAAAATTGGATTCTGCGCACCAGGGGAGAAACCCTCCCTCACAAGATGTAAGAATGGGGTCCGCGCACGCGTATTCGCTTATTGATCTCGGAAACCACCCCACATGCAGCATCATCCGACGGGCAGTGGTCCACCGGCCGCAACCAACTGATGTCAACCCTGTCCTCTTTTTCTCTGACTGTTCCTCGATTTTCTCCTGAATTGTGCCAGTAATGCGACCGATGGGACGCATCCTAATAATGTGTAAATTTCTCTTCTGACAAGAAACCCATAAGGAAGAGGGAATGAAAGTGGATGTCGTAAGAATATATGTCAATCGTCGAAGAAAACGAGACCAAATCTGCAAAACGTGTTCTGGTTTCTTAAAGAGACTTCAATGAGTTGAAGAGTGTGATTGATACTTAAATCTCGGAAGAAAAAAAAACAGATTTAAATTGGATCGGAGATTCTATGCAATACTTCTGAAGAAAATTACAGCTTCCAAGTAAGGTGCTACATCCATGCGACGGAAAGCACAACCGAACCGGGTTGTTTATTACCTGCGTTCTGGTGTATCTTTTAAGGTGAGGTCCATCAAATTAATTCAATTCCTATTTGTTCCCATAAATTTATGTCTGCGAAAAGAGTATTATATAAATTATACCGAAGAATACGTAATTAATGATAGTGGTTTCAAAAACTATTGCACATGTTTCGTTTGAAAAAATCCCTTCTTTTCATTGTTTTCATCTTTCCTCTTGAATTTATCAACACTTATAAATGAAAAATTATTATTGTCTTGTGTTCTAAGTAAAAAATTGTTCCGAGGAGCTGTTCTTCAATTAATCATGCGATAATTTTGTATAGGGTTGTTATGTTCTTATGAGACTGAAAGCACTTGGTAACCAATCTAGTAACTCCCTTTTGCTGCCGGGCTTAATTAAGGAACAATTAAATTAAACTGCAGATTGCGACTCATTAATCCGGTTGCGACAAAGCGAAATTAATTACGTTTAATGTGCACAGGATTCTGATGATGATAGCACGAGTTTAGTTCGCATATTATCGGAGCCGAAGGAAAATAATTATGTTGAGAGAGTTCCTTCTGATTATCGCGGCGGGCTTCTGCCTGGGAAATCCAGATGCCAAGAGACTCTACGACGATCTTCTTTCGAACTACAATCGTTTAATTAGACCAGTTTTAAACAATACAGACACCATCGTCGTCAAATTGGGTCTTCGACTGTCTCAACTTATAGATCTGGTGAGCACAATTTTCTTACAGAAATTCTATAACGGAGAATGAAATAGAGCTCGTAAATAGTTTAAATTTTAAACAACTCTCTAGCTTTGCAACAAGTATAAAAGATTACTTCTTTTAATATAAACCAAATATACCAGGGTGTTTATCTGATTTTCCTCTCGAATGCACTTATATGCAAATGAAAAGTGGTTTCATATATTTTATTACTCTAATTCTGAGTTGGGATGAGGAATTTCAGTAAAAAATTACAATAAATAAAATAAATATAAAAAATTCGCGTGAAAAATTATAATCATCCTTAATTGGAACAGGACTGTCTAGAATAAAAAACGTTAGAAATTCTATATAGGTTGTCCTCAATTCAGGTTCTAGAACATGAAATTATCAGGATATCTACCAGGGTCACCAAAAAAATTAAATATTTGTTTTTTTGGCTCTTTTACCTCCCATTTCTTTCATTTCGTGTGAAAATAATTTTGCAATTTTTTATAAAGGTTTGTTGTAAAAACGCCAAATAAGAAATTATTTACGGTAAAGCAATAAGTATGAGGATACAATGATTGTAGACATCACTGAAAATAATTTTACCCTAATTGTATTCATATTACTACCCTCAAAAGTGTAAAAACCTCCACAGTTATTTACATAATTTCTCATAAGAAAAGTCCTGGAATGACTTCAAAAATATCGCATAAATATTTCATAGTTTCTTCAATCATTTGCAAACAGCTTGAGGCCCACTTTTGGGTTTTTAAACCACCCTTGATAATAAAAAATTGTCAAATACCTCTCTGGAAATGAGAAAAAACACATATTTTCTTTGCTTTTTTAATTGTTCAAGGTGATTTTGTCAAATGAAGCGTTTTCTATTTCTAAATTGTCTTTTCAGATTCATTTAAAAACCTCAGTATCTCAAGCGTTAGGTCTAAAATAAAGAAGAAACAGAATGTAACTTTCTAAAAGCAGGAAAATATGTGGATCTTATGTGTAAAAGTGAAATCAGCAAAATGTTATTAAGAAAAGGATTCTTAACCGTTATAAATTTCCAACCCCTGTAGAGTGTGGTTTTCTGAATAAAACTAGGGTAAAATTATTTTCAATTATGTTTACCATCATTTTGTTGATATACTTATTGCTTTATGTACGTGAGTCATTTGTGATATTTACCAGAGAAAATAATCAACTATTTTTTTAAGGCCGTAGACCTCGGGTTAAACTTTTTTTTAACCAGAAAAAATTTTACAATTATCTTTACACCAAATAAAAGAAAATAGGAGGATGAGAGAACCAACGAAAAAAATTAACTCTCGAATACCCGGGAAATGACCGTGAATTTGATTCAGTGGACGGGATTTTTCTCTCCAATGTACTAATAGGCAAATTAAAAGTGGTTTCATACGTTTATTGTTCTAATTCTGAATTGAAACTGGGGATTTGAGAAAAAATCATATTTCTTAATTGATATAGGGAATGTTTCAAAATAATCACAAATCTAACTTAGAACAGTGAATTTTCTAAAATAATTATAGGCTTGAGTTGGGACAGGGAATTACAGCTTTGTAAACTTTTTTCTCACAGCGTTCTTTAATAAAAAAAAGTTGTTGCAAATGGGAAGCACGAAAAAATACATTCTAAATTGAAATTACGTGATATTTAGGTTAACAGGGATTTTTAAATAGTAAAATGAATAAGCAATTGGTTTCTAGATACAATTTTGATACAGAGAATTATGAAAATTATGCCACATTATGCTAAAGTATTTCTCGAAAAATTACTTCTTAAATAATTATTGTTGTACATAAAATAATTGAGAGTATTTTTATGTTCTAGTACATAAAATAAGTGATTGAAACTCTCTAATTGACATTATAATTCAAATTTCAATATTGAGTTAAGAATAGGAAACAAAATGTAAAAAATACTTTACTGACATCTATAAAATTATCATTTCATAATCTTTGAAAACAATCTCATTGAATTATAAGCGGATTTTTTATGAAACTTAGGACACATGTTTTCTGTGATAAAGAAAATATATATTCTGAATCAAAAATCTAATTTTATTTTGTACAACAATAAAAAATGTTTGTGAACTTACGTTCTGTTTAGTTTGCAATAAGTCATTGACAATGCAACAAAATCAATTTTTGAATTTTGTAGAATTATTTTTTTGCATTCTTTGCCATAAATGAATGCATTTAAAGAGTAATTTTTACTGACATTTCTTTTCTAACTAATTTTTCATTTTTAACCTTATAGTATCAATATTTAGATTATATCAAATTTCAGTATACTCGCCCCTTATAAAAACCTCTAATTTCAAAATTCTCAAATCTCTAACAATCATAGATCATTAGGCAAAATCTGTATTGGTTATTTTTAAATATGTACGAATTACGAAAGTTTGAGTGAAAAGTCTCATTAAATATTGAAATTTTATGGTTTGATGCACGAAGAAAAATAAATTTAAAAAAAATGTTATAATTTACAAGCGTTTGCCACTTTCTTCCTAGTGACAAAAATCGTACATTTTTTCCATATAAGGAAAAGTACATTTTCAACAACGGCAATTTTTTATGACTCATTGAGATATAGTTTATAGTTTTTGTGGTGGACAAGCATCCCAAACATTTTTTGTGAAGCTACAGTATTTCTTATATACATGTAATTCCAAAAAACAGTATTCCTCATTTTTGCAATAACTTGTAAAACAAATTGAAAATTTAATTTTGTACCTTTCGTACGGTTTTTGAAAAAAATAGTAACAAACTCTTTAAAATCTTGAAATTTATAAAAGAAAATAGTTCTACGTTTATCAAAATTATAATTATTTTCTGACACTTTAAAGATATGAACTTTGTATATTTCCCCATTATTAAAAAAAAATAGAACAAAATTAAATTTTTGCATTTAAATTACAAAAAAAGTATAGATTTTAGAATTATTAGGCCAAAAGAATTTTAAAAAAGTAGCAGAAGGTGAGGAAAGTAGGGTAGCTCAAAGTCTGAGTCTGTTATTTTACTAAAGAACCTTTCCGATTCTGGATGAAAATTGTCCAATCATTTAAAAAACAACAAATCAAATGATTTTTAGTGATTATTAAGAAGCCTCTGCTAGATTTATATTTTTTACCTAATTTCTAATAATTTGTATTAAATTTAATGTCCTGCCTAATCTCTCATTGGGACTAATTTCATACAATCCTTTGAAATACTGTGTAAAACCTCCTTACTGTATTTCCAGAATATTTTGTAACTCGCGAGTTATTATTAATTAGAAATATATGATTCACAAGAATCGCAAATTACAACAAATGTTACTTACAACTTCACTTTTTGGAATTATCATTAAAAGTTATAAACAAAACAGCGGAAAAAAGTTTTTAACAAAGCATACGTAGAAAAAAGGAACAAATCGACGTAGTGACGATAATAAACAAAAGCTGTCAAAAGCCATATATGTAAACAATGATTCTATGCAAAGCTTTTAACTAGGACACTTTCTGGGTTAATAGTAACTATTTGGAACACAAATTTGGGGCACAAAATCTTCTCATGAAACGTAGATCATACTAATTAATCCGAAAGCAACCTATTTGAACTTTCATACAAGATTAAACTTCCTGCTTCCCTAAAGCTATAAATAAAAATTATAAAACCAAATATCCGGACGTATTCGATACTTGAATTGTACAAGCAGTATTAAATTTCAATATCTATGCTTTCGTTTTTAAATTATCTGAAATCGTTTAGGCAGTGTTTTTCATTATATAGCAAACATTATTCTACTATACAGATATTCTTCTTTCAATAATAGAAATATTAAAACATCAGAGTAGTTGAGCGTTGCTACGAAATCCCAATTCCGAAATTCTCTCACATTTTACTGACTTTTTCCTGACCAATTTTTCACTTTCCCTGACCGTTTTAAATTTTTCTTTTAGTTATAAAACCCATTTGACACCTAGGAGATCAATAATATTTATGCAAAAAAACGTTTGTTTCTAAATTTATATTCAACTTTATCAGTGACTACGGTCATACAGAATTTTATAAAGGGTCATTCACAAATAACGTAAGATATACATAAAATACGTGAAATTTCAATCAAATAGTTGAATTTTCAACTCAAAAAGATAATTTTTAAACCAAAAATGCAAGAATTAAATAATTCGTTAAAATAATTAATTCTCAACCGATAAGTAAGGAATTTTCAACAAAATATTCAAATTTTCAAACAAAGTGATGAATCTTCGATAAGAAACTGAATTCTAAACGAAAAGTGTAATAAATGATATATCCATTAAAAACTATGTTAATTTTTAATCAAAAAGAGTTGAGATATGCCAAAATAGGCCAATTTTTAACAAATTAGTTGAATCCTCGACTAAAACAGACTAATTTTCAAACCAAAAAGAGGTATATTCAACAAAAGAGGTGAATTTTTAAACAAAGTGGTGAATCTCCGGTAATAATTGAATTCTATGCGGAAAAGGTGTAAGTTGGTATATTCACCAAAAAAATGGTTAATTTTCAATCAAAAAATAGTTGAATTAAACCAAAATGTCATCGAAGATGCTGAATTTTCAAGCCAAAGAAGAAAACGAATTTCCTGCAAATCAGTAAAGCCTTCAACCCGAAAATATAAATTATACACCAAAGTTATTGCATTTCCTACAAAAAAAGACAAGTTTTCAACTCATGTCAGTAAATACATTTTCAACTAAAGAAGCTTAATTTTCCAGCAAAAATATGATATATAAATTTTCAGTTAATAAAATTAATTTTCAACAAACAAAAAACGAATTTTCAGCAAAACAGTTAAATTTATCCACCAAAGAAATGATTTTTTTACGAAAAAATGAATTTTCAACTATTTATATTACTTTTCTACCAAAAATACGAATTTTGAAACAAAATTGTTTAATTTTCATCTGGAATAAATACATGTTCAACTTAAAATAAAATAGTTCATTTTTCGATAGAAGAATTAATTTTCAACGAGATAAAATAACTATAAACGAAATAGATCAATTTTCAACCAAAATATTACATTCCCATAAAAAAAACATAAATTGTCGACAAAAAAAGGAGTTGTTAATGTTTTAGGTAAAAAAATTATTTTTCAACGAAACAAATGAATTTTTAACCATATAGTTGAATTTTCAACCAAGAAGATTAATTTTCTACCAAGAAAGGATAATTTTTCACAAAATACATGACATTTTCAACCAAATATTTGAATTTTTGAAACAATTTTCAATCCCAGAATTAAATTTTCCACCAAAGAAATTAATTCTTAACCAAAAAGATGAATTAGTCACCAACAAGATTAATATTCTACCATTAAAGACGAATTTTCAACAAAATATAGAAATTTCCACCCAAATATTTGAATTTTTAACTCAAGAAGGTACATTTTCCAACTTAACATGGAATAGGTAAATTTTCAGTTGAAAGAATTAACTTTATTAAATTAATTAATGAGGTCATTCCCTGACCTGCAACAACCCTATTTTCTTTAAAAATTACAGAATTTTATATTGTAAAACAAATATCACTGTAGAGAAAAGAAATCAAAATTAATTAAAATCAAATTGAAAGGAATAATGAATAAAATATGGAGAAAAACATTTGGCCCCTGAGTTGTCTTCAAGCGAAAGGAACAAGTAAACTAAGATTATTAAAAAGTCATGCCAGATTTAATCCAAGACGCGAAGTTCCCACTCGTAAACCCTTATATTGGTTTAGAATGTACATTTAAGCATTCACGGTCTTTAATTTTAATCACTTTTCCAATCAACGTCTTAAACAAAATATCCTAGGATAAGAAATACTGGGTGCAAAATTGCATTTACTAACTAACCCAATTATGTTTAATTAGCGCCACTAAGAGATATAAAAATTTAATTATTCTCTGCTCAAAAAAGACTTCCCTTTGGAGCTCTTCCTCGTTATATTTAACAAAAATAAACTATTGTTTACTAAAACCAAATTGGGGCCCTTAGAAGTATTTTTTTTTCTGCCAAAAATCAGTCAACATTTTAACACCAAAAGCAACACCTTGTAAGGGAGTCACCTAAAAAAAAGTATTTTTTTGGAACACCCTATGCACTAATAATAATTGTTATATAAATAAATCAAGAAACTTTTACAATTTCAGAATCTCAAGGATCAAATCTTAACGACAAACGTCTGGTTAGAGCATGTAAGTTTCAACATGTTTTTAAAATACTTTTTCACAAATAAAGTTGATCAAATCTTCGAAAATTAAATCAATAGTAAAAAATTATTATAAACAAAACTTTTTTAGGAATGGCAGGACCACAAATTTCAGTGGGAGCCAACAGAGTACGGTGGGATGAAAGAACTGTATGTTCCAAGTGAACATATATGGCTACCCGATATTGTTCTTTACAATAAGTACGTAATTCATCATTTTTCATGAACAAATATCAATAAGAGAATACTAAACTTCCATCAAAACCTTAATGGGTTGCATTTTGATACATTATCTTCCAAATATTTGTGTTCAGCCATAGTAAAAATACAAATTGTAAATATGTAGAAAATTTCCAAACCTAGATTTCCAAAAATGGTTAAATCGTTTTGCAGTGCCGATGGCGAATACGGGATAACGACAATGACAAAAGCTGTCCTTCATTACACTGGAAAAGTAGTATGGATACCACCAGCTATTTTCAAGTCATCATGTGAAATCGATGTCAGATACTTTCCTTTCGATCAGCAAACCTGCTTCATGAAGTTTGGATCTTGGACTTACGACGGATTTCGAGTAAGAAGACACCTAGAAATAGTTTGACATTGCCAAAATAGTCATAAATCCCAAGGCCGTAGCCAGAAAATGTTTCGAGGGGGAGGGGGATATGCAGCGGAACACAGGAGAGTACAGTACAAGTCCGATAAGTTGCCGTCCGATAAGTGTACACTCCCCTTAAAACGTCATCACACGCACGGCACGCTATGACCTAACAACCTATTGTACATACGATATTATAACTTTTCTTTCATTTTGATATTTATATTAATTTTATTGATTCTTGTAATAGTGGCCTTCCCTTGCCACAGAATCTCGTTTTCTTTGAGGTAATAAATATACATACATACATACATAATAGATTTTCAACAACAAAAATTAAAATGATTTATTTGAAAAAGGGGAAAAGAGAAGAATATGGGAAAACGTGTAAAGTCTGTATTTGGATGATTAACTTGTGAAATAAAATTAATATTCATTTTATCAAGCACTAAAAAAAATGTTATTCACATTTACATTTTCTATATGTGATAATTTTCTGAAATATATTTTCTATTTAATTGAACCATGTTTTCGGAAGAAGTGCATTAAATAGGACGTTTTGCGCTAAAATAATCTGAATTATGAGCATTTTTCGCCACTATGTTTCTTACCTCAAAATCGACCTAACGAGTTTTCATGATATGATTTTGTATGAAAAAATGTAATACTTTATAATCACCTCGATGATACTGATGCAAATCATGAGATAAGGCGGTCGTATACTAAATTTTGGTTTTCTGGGTGGGGTTGAATGCCTGGGGATCGGTCTGGGTGTAAGTTCCTCTTCTCTTATTTTTTTATACATTGGGGTGATCATTATTGATGAATCTGGTGAATATGGTAGTTCCGTTTCCGGATACGTTTGGTCCGAATCTGAACAAGAGATCGTCGACATGGTCGGAGACTCCTCCAATAGGGCGGCTTCCGCGTCCATGTTTGAACCTAAAACAAAAAATATAAACATTTTTATAAAGAATATTCGACTAAAATTTACTTGTAGTAAAATGTTTCCTAAGTGGAAATCCCCCAAATAATTTTACAATACAGTATTTACGTTCCTATAATTACAAGAAATTATTGTAATAAATAAAAAATGGAGGACATCTTGTCCTTAAGTTGGATGAAGGATGAAGTAGATTTAATTTTTTTTGTTTTTTTTTTCTCACACAATAATAATTTAGTTCAATTTATTCATTTAGATTTCTTTGTGACCTCATTGATGCATAAAGAACAAAGTAATTTGATGCCTCTTTTATTTGCTGAGTTTCAGCTTCCGCCATAGCGAAGAGTTTAATACAATAGTATATTAATCTCATGAATTATACAGAGTAAACATCCTCAGAGGAAGGGTATTTATATCTATTTCCATAAACAAAATGCTAATTTATTCCGATTTCAAAGTCTGTGCTGAGTAAAAGAAAACAAAAGGGACCAACTGAAGAGAATGGAGGGAACCAAGCTGGTCCAGGACATTTCAACCCGATGATCTACGATCTTTGGTGAAATCCCACTAGTTCAAACTCGGCTGAACGACCCTAATAATTCAGAAGCAAATTCTATAGACGCTTGAAAACACGATTGGAACAAAGACCACTACTGCGAGGACAAAGAGGTCACGCATAGTGACCCGGGCCAGAACTTCTGTGTCTCGCGAAATTCTATGCACTATACTTCTTTGCTTCTGTCTGTCTCCATATTTTATTTCACTCGTAATTTTTAAAGCAATTTTTCTCATCTTTCCCATGAGTGTTGGATATTTGACTATTAAAGAATCATTTAACTTAATTATTGTTCATTTTCGTAATATCAATTTGGAAATGTTTAGGAGAAGCAATAAACATGGTTGCAATTTTTTCTATTGCGAGTGAAATGTAATGAAATTAAATCATATAGTCAAAAGGAAGAATCACAGTCGCGGTTCTATTTGATTTAGTATTTTAATCATATTTTACGGTGAATCTTCAGCTACATCGTTTTATCTTCTTTCCTGCCTCTAATTTGTATTCCCTTGTTCTTATTTCTCTCTTTGTTTATTGTTTTATTTCGTCGGTTCTCTAGGACTGTTTGTGGCAATGCTACATTCAAAAAGAAAGAGATGTCATTCTAAAGACATAATTGCATAGCCAGAGGTTTCAAAACTCAGACCAATCCGCAGTTCCTCGAATAAGACTTTTTACAAAGAAGAAGGAGAACTATAAAAAATGAAAATAATTTCAGCTGATTCTCACTTAGAATTGAAGCCTCCATAGAGATAACATTGGACCAACAAAATACTTTGATAAAACACTACGCTCATAGTATAACAAGAGATTGCTGCTCAACGATTTTCAGTTCAATGACGTAGTATATGTTCCATAGAACGAATTATGTCATACAATCAAGTATATCAACATATGCTCACACCTTGAGCGAAGTTTTCTGAAAAACAGATTGTTGTTGATCCAACGTTATCTCTGTCGTGTATTCCATTTGTCATCTTTTATTGCAGCAAAAAATTATGTTCCTGAGCTTTTAATTGCGTTCTTATGAATCAATTTGTAAAAAGTTAATGCAAGACATTGATAGATATGATTTTAAGCATAAGTATGACGATAACAAAGTTCTGTCATATCATAATAAAGTAAATAATGTATTTTAATAACGAATCTAAAAAAATATATCTACATATTACATGGAAAGAGTATATTTTGTAATGTTTGTTTGTAAAACAATAATAAATAATTTGTAAAAGACCAAAATGTACTTTGGTGAAAATGAATGTCCTTGCAGGGGGATTATCAATTATATCATATATGCAACAGTTTCCCCGCATGTATATCAGGTCCGAATCAATATCATTGGTACCAATAGGACATGAATGATAAAATCCCGCAAATTTAAACTGTATACCTCTCAAGGTTAAATATTGACATTTATTTAATAATTTCAGAGCTAAATAACATTTTTAATAATTCTAATGCCACCACCAAAACAGCTATAATAATAATTATTTCTTTTAGAGACAAAAATTTCATGAGAGATCGGTGAAGTGGTTAATGTCACTTAAAAAACTTTCATACGTAATTGAACGGGCTCTAGCATGAAAAATCAGAATAAATGGAGTTTTGCTGACGTCAGATAGGGTCAGAGTAAAATACTTTTGCAGGCTACAAAAACCAAATTTAAATTGGTATCCCATGATGAATGCTTACCCAGGAGTATATTGTATATGCATCCGTCCACGTAGTAACGAAACTGGCAAATGAACGTGAATTGAGGTGAGGTGAGGGACTGTCATTCTGCAATCTACAATGCACATTGTAACACGTACAACCAAAATGGAACTTTGGCAACTCGCGTATGGTATTCGTCATTAATCGTAGAGGAAAGTTCTCACGATCTAGTGCCTAATGAAGCATTGATGCGGTTGGTCATGTGCATGTACCTGTCCCCTCATAATTAACATAATAGCGGACCATCCAAGCATACAAATCATGTGCAATGTAATGCAAAATGGCGAGCTTATTCTCTAATTAGGAGAGTAAGGACATCACACTTCGTTAATGGCTGATATCTATAATAGGATACGTATCTAGACTCCGGATGTTAGATTCTAAACGCTATTATTATTTTGCTTCCTCATAGAGAAATCTTTGTATTAACAATTTAAAATAATTTTTAAATAAATAAATTATACGTTTTTCAGTGAATAAATACCTAATATAACGTTCTAAGTAATTGTTCAGATGTGCACTACCGACGGATAGTAATTTAAAAGGTGATAGCTCCGTCCATTCATAGTTAAAGTAATTCGATGCTATCACCTTTCAAAGTCAAGGCTGATTTTTAATAGGTCACCTGGTTAGTGGTCCGATACAGTAGGTCGGTAGTGCATGGTATTTTATGAGAAATTTATGGTAACTTGTGTAAATCTTCGATAACTTTCATAAGCCTCCTTACGAAATTCATCATGATAGTAATAGGTATCGTGCTAAATTCTACTGCATGAAATATGGCGTATACTCATCGCTGTAAGTTCTACGACGATGTAAAACCTGCTACACTTAGTTCGTCCTAAAAATCAGTTTTTTTTTTTAAATCTCGTTTCGAGTGCATATTACGTGGTATACACTTGAAAAATATAAGATGGAGAAAAAAATCCTTAGAACTCGAGAAGAATCGATTGACCCAAATATTAATAAATTTGATTGAAGAGTAAGAAAGTTATGGTCATTTATGATATCTAAAAATTGCAGTTTTATAGTAAAACTTTCTAAATTGACATAATTGAAAGTTAATGCTGGGAATAGGAGAGATTCCTTGATTCTAGAAAAATCGACTCGCCTATAATATTAAAATTTTTACTGAAGAGTAGGGAAGAATAGAGGAAATCCTTTCTCCGAGAAGAATCAATTGACCTATAATATTAACACACGGACAAATAATAGCTATTATATAGCTGAAATCAAGATTTTGGAAGCCTGAATATAGCACTGATAAAATAGGAATGACTTTGACAGAGAATTGAAATTGATAATTTATTAACCAGTTTATATTTAAATGATAAAGTTAAGATAGTCCTAATTGAAATAAAAATAAGTTATATTGATAGTAGAACATTTGAGACTCACAAAGTCACATAGTTAATTGAAATATATGAAAATCCATGATTGGAGTATACAGTTGGCTGCTTAAAAAAAATATATACTTTTTTGATTACATTTTAGTTCTGTTCATTTTATTTTTGAGTGTTTTCTTTTGTCTGAACTAGAATTTTTTTCCTTGTATATGGTCATTTATCATACCAGAAGAATCAGCTTCTGACGTTGGAACGTGTTTCATTGACATCATTCAAAGGTGATGAAAGAATAGAATATTTTTAAATTGATCATAATAAAAAAATAATGTGCTCGTCAAATAAGCACTATGAAATTATAAATACAAAAAAGTGAAAGCACCCAATATTAAATTCACAGCTAGATTTTTAAATGCACACCATCAGGCTAATGTGTCTATTACAAAAAAAATATAAACTTGATTTTTTAGAGAAATGTTCGAATGATGGTCTCTATCATACTTTGATATATACAAAACTATAAAATGAAACAAAAAATTTTAAAATTAATCTTTGAAGCACATTTCACCATCAACATGTATATAAATTTTACATCTCACAATGTTTGAAAAACAAAAATGGATTTTTTTCCGAAAAAGCTCTGGCGATGATTTCAAATTTGTTCTAAAAACTTTCGTACAATGGCAGGGAACCATAATCAAATACACATTGTGGTTTTATGAATTCTGCTATTATAGAATTTTAAAAACCTTGGATTCAGACTTCTAGAGCAACATTTTGAGAGCCCAAAACATGAACATTAACTTCCTGTTTCTTTACTATATTTCTGATATTTTTCTCCAGATTAAAAAAGCCGTTTTATCTCTAAGAGAATACAAGGTATGGGAACCTAATCAAAGAGGAGTGCTCTTGACCAGAAGTGAGTAATTGGAGCAGTTTTCTTTTGAAGTCGTGGACATTGTTATATTTTTCAGAAAAAGTAAACCAATATCTAGATTAATTGAAGTTAAAAAGTTTTTTAAATTTCTCGAGAGGCGATAGTTTTTGAAAAAATTAGTTACACAGTCTTATTATAGAACATAGATAAAGGTCTAGAGTAATTAAAGTTTCAAGATGTATATCATTTTCTTCAGAGGCAATAGCTCGGGGAAAAAGTAATTACACAATATTAAAAATTCGATGTTGAAGATGAATAAAAAATGAAGTTAGGTAAACTTTGCACTTGATGTATGGGAATCTACATCTAAATAGAAAGAAACATCATTTGAAATAATTTCCTGCTTTAATTATGCAAAAGTTATAATTTCTCAGTATGATATCAATGATTATTTTATCAGAATTTACGCATGTATGCATTTCGATATTTCCGGTTGAAAACACTGCTTGAAAATAGGCGCAGCCTAAATGCTCTGAAATTCGTGTCAAGCGACAAATCGCGCTCATATCGATTGGTTCAGCTTGCTGCAATAAATTTACCGTGATGACGTTGAATCAGGTGATTATATTCCCATAAACATGACAACTTTAATCGCGAAATAATAATCCCTTTGACGAGAAAAACAAAAAGAAGTTTATTTAATAAAGAAGATTTATAACTGAAATGAGAAACGGTATTTCCTAGCAATTATGTATAATTAAAAATCAAGCAAATCTGAGAATTATGAAACAACATCATTATATTTCGTCTGACTTTTTTAACAGTTGAATTTTTTTAATTTTCTCAAAATAATAGTCTATAATCTAGCAATGCAAAATTATAAATTCAAAATATATGTTCATGCAGCTTTGAAGGAATGACAATAGGTGAAGTTAGTTTGGTATAATAATAACAACATGAAACGCCCCCTACGCTTCTGTTCACAGGCAAAATCATTTTTGAAGTTAATTCGAAATGATAAATAGATTATCATGAAATTATTAAGGACATATTAACAATCTACATTACGCAATTTTGTATGCTCCCTCATTCCTCCATAACTTTTTATTATTATGGGGTAAAACTTGTCAAGTGTCCCCGCCTAAAATTTGGTTGTCGCCTATCTTATTCAAACTCCGCCAAATTGTAGTGCTAGTGGACCTCTTTGAATTCTGTAGAGGAGGCACACCTGGTATAACGGGGTTTCAAGATACAGGGGCCCGAATTTTGGACGATTCACCCCGACTGCTAACTTTCAATATTGTACATATATACCAATACAGTTATTCAATTGTACTTTTTCAAAAGTGTTTTGAAAAGGTATTCTAACAATAATTAAAATAGAAATAATTATAAAAAGATAAAAAAATTATTTCACCTTAATTTTTCATTTTAAACAACATTTTTGCGATTTTCCCCCAATGTGGCATTTTTGAAATTTTTTAATCAGGCTAGAAAATAAGCTTGACTTTTTCTCTTGAAAAACATTCCCAAACGAAAATGACATGGAAAGTATTGGTTGAGTTGTAGAAGGCCATAAGAGCGCGGGTGCCTCACGCCAACTAGCCACGGCGCTACTGGGAGTGCTGTAGTGACGCAGTGGTTCTAATAATTGATAAAAATTATTTTTCTGTTAACGTGTAAAGAATATTTTATTTTATTCCTACTTTCATGTAGCTGGAGAACGATTTAGATACTTTCTTAATCACATTATCAAAATGGTTACATTGTAGGAATACGATAGTTAATAATGAAATCATAAACAATTTTAGTGGATAGTTCTGCTTATCTGTTACATGTCAAGATAGTTTTTGATAAGCCCTCTTGCTTCACACGTTTTGGTGAGTTTTTCTTTGTGTTAACCTCTTTGTCTCTCACATTTTGGGGTGCTTTTTGGTGTGAGTCCCCTTACCTCTTACAGTGTTACTTAAGAGATTATTTTTATATTTAATTTAACGTTCACGTTGCTCTTCTCTTCGCGATCTATAATTTGAGATGAAATCTATTTGTTTTCTGGCCTAAAGATATCTAAATTGTTCTGAAAGTATCAAAAAGTCGAAATAAAATCGAATTTCTGTCAAGCGTAGGCAGAAACATCATTTTTATGAATTATTAGAACCACTGAGTCACTACTGCACGCTTAGTAGCGCCGTGACTAGTTGGCGCGGGGCACTCACGCTCTTATGACCTTCTATAACTCAACTAATACTTTCCATCCTATTTTCGCTTTGAGATGTTTCTCAAAAGAAAAAATGAAGCTTTTTTTCTAGCCTAATTAAAAGAATATCAAAAATGCCGCATTGGGTGAAAATCGCAAAAATGTTTTTAAAATGAAAAATCAAGGTGAAATAATTTTTTTAACATTTTATTATTATTTTTATTGTAAACCTTGTTAGAATACCTTTTTAAAACATTCATAAAGAAGTAAAATTAGATAACAGTATCAGGAGTTATATACAATTGAAAGTTAGCACTACAATCTGGCCGAGTTTGAATAAGATAGGCGACAACAAAATTTTAGGTGGGGACACTTGGCAAATTTTACCCCTTATTTGACCATATATCCACTAAAAATGAATAAAATAAAGTTTCTGGTTATTTTCCGGTTTAACCATTTAAACCTGAAAAATATATTACTCACATATTCAACACTAAACATCAAATTAAATTATCTAAACCGAAACGTTTCTGAATTCCAAGCTTCTAAAATTAACAATCACATATTATTCACTAGAAAATTTTCAATTTCAAGCTCAAGCTCATAATGTCAAAATTTAATATTGATTGGAAGCTTTCTAATTTTAATAAATTTTAATTCAAGGGCCTAAGAAAGGGCCTAAGATCTGAACACTGTTCAAAAATAAAACAATCAAAGAGTCTCAAAGAGTATAAATTTCTGAACTTAAATCATTTGTAATGTAAACGTTTGATGACCTGAGCGCCAAAAAAAATTAACAATTTTGATTGAGGAATTT
Organism: Andricus grossulariae; assembly: GCA_011634705.1. Lineage (NCBI taxonomy): Eukaryota > Metazoa > Arthropoda > Insecta > Hymenoptera > Cynipidae > Andricus > Andricus grossulariae. Next base: position 42,757,506 of record JAABKJ010007545.1, on the reverse strand, counting down.
TCAATTTAAAAAAGTTTCACTTCTAAGCATGCGTAGAGTGGCCGCTAGACTGGGAAATGACCGGGAATTTCATATCACATGATATAATGCAATTAAAAATAAGTTCGATTTCAACTTTTTTCAATCTAAGGTTCAAACGTTACCCTTTTCAATTATGAAATCGTTCAGCTTACAATTTTCGGTATTGATTTGCAATAGTTTATTTTAAATGTAAAGAATTCCAAAATGCAGCTTTGAAGCCTTAAGAAATTGAAAATTAAACGCGTTTGAAATTTAAAAATTTGGATATAAAACGTTTCAAGTTGATCAACTGCAAATATAAATTAATTAATGACTTTTTTTTAATTGAACTCTAGGCCGAGCATTGAATATTGAACAATAATAATTGATTTCACGAGACGATTCTGAATCTTTTTAACATGAAACCATTCACAGATTTGAATGGACAAAACTGAACTGTTTCAATTCGAAAATCTTAGTGGTTGAACAAATGTAAACGGCTGATTGAAATTTTATATACTATTCTGAATTTTACAATACCTTTAAATCAATAGAATAATAATCAAAAGCCTTTCCTTTTTGTTCAAAATATTCCATTGTTGACCCATTCAAATAAAAAAATTCTAATTAAAAAAGTAAGCAGTTTTAAATATTTCGAAGTATTTGACTGTTCATTTAAAATTAACAATTATAAATAAAATATTGAAAATTGAACAATTAAAAACTGAATTATGAGAGAATATAGTTATAAATAATAATAGTTCGTTCAAACAATTATTTTCGGTAAATTCCAATAATTATTATCTCGCTTTGAGTGAAAAGTGGACAAAAATCTGATAATTTCACAAAAACCGAAACTTTCTTGCATTAATATAAGAAAAGATAGTTATAAACAATAATAGTTTGTTTACAGAAATTATTGTCATCAAATTGCAATAATTATTACCTCGCTCTAAGTGGAAAGCGGACATAAAGTTGATAAGAAAAAAACCGCAACTATTGACTATTACTATAGGAAAAGATATTTATAAACAATAATAATTTGTTTGAAACATTATGCTTATTAAACTGCATTAATCATTACTTCACTCTAATTGAAAAGTGAACAAAAATAAAAAATTTCAGAAAACCTGCAACTTTCTAACATTAGTCTTAGTTAATATTGTTATAAATGATAATACATTATTTAAAAAATGATATTTCTCAACCCTTATTCATTGTTTCCTCTCTCTAACTGAAAAGTTAAAAAAATGTTGAAAAATTTAGAAAAAAACGCGACATTCTGACTCTACTCGAAGGGAACTTGGCTAAAAACAATTTAATCAAAAATTAATCATCAAAAGAAAGTAATATATTATGCACCAGAAAAAAAATTAATAATTAGCGTCAAAAACTCAAAAAACGTTGATTTTTCACTTATGAAGCTTAATTGGGATCTTATAAAACAGATTTATGGGGGTGATATTAATTAAAAATAATGTATGATTCCTATTATATGGCTAATTGTGCAGAGAAATGGTTTTATCATATTTTCATGGGAAGGTTTTCTAGTTGATTGCTAAGAAATAGGCCTATTCATGAGCAAATGTTCGAAATGCGTATTTGCTAATAATTAAGAGAAAATAATTAACAGTTTTTTGCAATTTGAAAAATATGACAGCAAGCTATCTTTGGCAAGACATTTCTAGTTGATTCTGCAAAAAAGAGTATAGTCATGAAAGAATGGAAGAAATGTGTATTTGTTCACCAAAATTAATTAAATAATTGCTCAACAGCAGCTGATTTTAACTACATTGTTATCGCACACTAATATCTGGCATATTTAATACAAAAGCTATGGAATTCAAATAGTTTATCATCGTGAATCACGAAAACATGACCTTTGTTCAATAATTTATTCATAACATTATGAATAATTTATTTCCATTCTCTAACTCAGTCAAATTTATTTTTAGTTAGTTATTACATTAATTTATGACCATTTTTATTGAAATTGTATCACTGAAAAGTCAGACAAAAAAAGTATTAATTTTGTTATTAAATGAAATATTGTGCTCTAGCTGGAGTAAAATATCAGCAATTATTGTAAGAATAACGACCGGTTCTGAAAAAAATGAATGAATTGGCCTGGCGGGCGAATTTTGTACCAAAAAGGTGCCTTTTCCACTGGGAGAACAGCGCAGCGTGGTGACGGATATCTACTGAGCCAGAAGAGTCACCACACCTTTTTTTTATTAAAGGTGAGATTATAATGAATTTGTGTATTCTAACTCGATAAAAATAAAACGGATCAATATTTCCACAAAATTTGATTGAAAAATTTGTTGGCATTTTTTTGGTGTAAATAAAAAATACAAAATTTTGTAAAGTGGAAGTTTCATCAAAATTTGTTTCATTAAGATTTCGACTTTCTATTCAATTAATGTTGTAATACACACTAACTTGAGGACGTTTCAGTCGATTTTTTTTTATTTTCGGCTTTTCAAATATTTATATTTCGCGAATTGATATCTCACATAAATTTTCTATTTTCGTTTCTCTCTCGATAACAAAAATAATCTTCGATTCTGAAGCAATAAAAGAGGCGATTGGAAAATAAATTTAAAGAGAAAAACAGGAAGATTAAAAGTTCAGAAACTCCGCTATGCTGACTGTTCAATTACTATTGAAGAAACATAGTCTATTTCGGTGCTTCAATTGGTTTCAGAGAAATTTCTGCCGTCTAAGGTCTCGATTTAAAATTCAAAGAAGTAAAACATTCTAGTATTCAAGTCGCACATTTGCTCAGTGCTTGGTAATTGGGAATGGGGGAAATTAAAATTGAAGGAACCTTCCAGGATTTTCTCTGTTGCATACGTATTAGCTACTAAGGAACCTCTGAGGTAATTAGGATAAACTTTTTTGGTTAAGTAGTCGCTCCTACGTGACTAGATCCAATTTAGATCGAAATTTGGCTTTCTACAGACGCGAATCCAGAGTAGTAAGCAGTTCAATTCTCAATATTCTGAATATTCTGAAGTTAAAGCATTTACAATTAATATAAAATAATTTGTAATTCATTAATTCATCATGCAATTTTATCAGACTTTTTTCGAAGTTAGGTTTTTTTCCGCGTTTGAAAAAAAGTTAAGGTTTTTGCCTATAATATCTTCAGGTTAAAAAAAATTGACATATTATTTATTTGTAAAAATTAGCGCTCAGAAGAGAACTGTGATTTACTAAACGACCCGATTAAAGTCTTGCAGGCTAGTCTTAAAAACAGTTTTACACTATTTTCTTGAAAGAGTTAAAAAAAATTGAAAGATTCGAAGGATTCACCAAAATTTAAAAGGATTTTAGCAGATTTAAATGGATTTTATAATATTTTAATGGATGCCAGGCATTTGAAACATTTGAAATATTTTAGGGCATTTCCAAGAATTTCCAGGATTCCAAGGAATTTTGAAGAGATTTAAAACATTTCAAGGAATTTTCATGATTTTAACAGTTTCAATGATATCAAGGAAATCAACGAGATTGCATGCGGTCTTGAAGAACTTCCTAGTGATTTGAAGGATTGCAAAGGATTTCAACAACTTTCAAGGAAATTTATAGAATTTAAAAGGACCTTAATTATTTTAAAGAATGCTCAAAGCTTTTAAATGTCTCATGCTATTTTAAAATACGCAATAAATCATTAAAGGATTTGATATTATTTCATAGATTTCAAGGGTTCATTAGAGACTAAAGCAAAATTTATGAATAGGATTATAAGGTCTTAGGGATTTTTTAATGATTTCAAGAGTCTTCAGAGAATGTGAAAAATTTCAAAGGATTTTCATGGGATGACTTTAGGTATTTGTTTAACGAATTTCTAAATATATAAAAAATTCTAAACCTTTTATAATATTTTTATAAATTGCACGAATTTAACAATAATTAAGGAGTTTGAATGATATAAAGATAATTTCAAATATTTCGGCAATTATGCGGTTTTGAAGAATATTGAAAAAAATTCCAGAGGATTGCTAAATTAAAGAAATAGGTAAGATAGGATTTTAAAGCCTCGCAATAAGGTATATTAATAAATTTACCAGGATTTCATAAAACTTCAGATATTTCAGGATATGTCAAGAAATATCAGATTCCATGCCATTTCACGTGATTTCAACGGACCCTATAATATTTTAATGGATTTCAAGGAAAATATTCACCAGAATTAAGCGATTACAAACATTTTCAAATATTTTCAAATATTTTTAATAGATTTCAAGAATTTGAGGATATTTTAAGAGATTTCAAAGGATTGTAAATATTTGGGGTGTTTTAAAAGATTCCCAGGAATTTTCAATTGCTTAAAAAAATGTCAATGTATTTTGAAAGATTTCAAAGGATTTCTAATATTTTAAGATTTTTCCAAGGATTCCAAGCAATTTAAAAGAAATTAAAAGAATTTGAAGGAATTTCTAAGGATTTGAATGATAATAAGGAATTCAAAAAAGATTGTATGCGGTTTTAAAGAATTTCCTAGAATATTGGAAGATTAGGAAGTGTTTCATGAGCTCATTTCACGCAATATCATAAGATTTCATGGAATTTCAAAAGTTTTTCGAGGGATTTTATTGGATTTTAACGAATTGCAAAGATTTAACGAGATTTTATGATATTTCAAGGGATATCAAAAGGAATTTCATAGCATTTAAGGAATATTGATAGGACTTTCAAAATTTAGAAGGTTTAATTTTTTAATAATATAAAGGACTGTATTTTTCAATTGATGTTAATAGCATTATGAATCGTTGAATATTACAGTATCCGCTCAATATAATGCATGTACAAATTTGATAATTAAAAAAAACATTGAGAACTGTACACCTTAAATTAGTTTTATTTTGTCAACATAACAAACTAAACCTAGAAAAATTTGTAACATTCGTGATTGAGCATTCAAAAATCAAAAAATTAAAAACAAATATTTTCGAATTTGAACTTTAGAAGCTAAACAACTTTAGTTACGAGACTTTGAAAATTAAACTATTTCAGAATTGTGCATTCAAAATTATAATTCAAAATTATAGAAATTTTTGAGATAATAAAAATTATTACGAGGTATCATATCATGTATGTAGTATATCAATTGGCATTTAAAACGATTGGGCGGATTTTATTATTAAAATATAATAATTCGGTACAAAGAAGACATTCTCTGTCATTTTGAGCGTGCAAAATTGAAGAATTTTAAAGAATGTAAGCCTTCAAAGCTTAAGCATTATAAACATTAATTGAAGCTTAATTGAGCAGTTAAAATTGAACGATCCTAAACTTCGTTTCAAATTGAAGCATTCTCAAATGAGCACTGTCAAACTAAGTTATAAAGCATTTACATGCAATCGGAACAATTTCGTGTTACGTTAAGTTCAAGATGGTGTCAAAACTTATGTATGTTACGATAAAATGTCAAATTGACAGGATATTAACAGCCGCGAAGCAAAAAATACGCGAAAATGAGCGGAAACATAGGAGCTTCAATGTGGACAAAGTGAAGTAATGAATGTGAAGATTATTATACATAATCCTGTTCAATCTTTTGAACATTATTTTTAAAAATAATTTTTCTGAATTTCCCAGTGAAATAGAAAAAAGTGAAGGTAAGTCACAATATCCTAGGGGAGGGGGGGCGAGGACGATCGCTCTTTCGCAGCCCTGTAAATTCGCACTCGGCTGTTTATAATTTAAACTGAAGAAATATTACGCAAAATAGATTTATATTATTATTTACTTATATATATTTAAAGACAGACATCATTATTTCCATGGAAGGTTTGATTTACTCACATGAGACGTATGTTTTTGTATAATGGTCGATACTGTATCTTCCTCGGTGAATATCGCTTCGAGCTAGAGATCTACGGACAATACTTCTCATAAAAATAATTCAATACCTATCCGAGGGAAGAAATGGATTTTGGAACAAGTACTTTCTCGATACGGGACTTACCGTGATATACAACGACCCTCGAGAATACCTACCTTGCGCGTATCTCTCGCCCAAGATGGAATAAAATCGGGAAAATTGTACAAAAAAAGATACTTGTCTCGAGGACAATAAATTGTATGTAATATCGAACTAAAACTGCATCATGATAATGTCACTATGGTGAATTCTCTTCCCAGTATATATATTATTAATATTAATTGTAAGCTTTTTGACAGAAATTTTAACTAAAGTTAGTAATTAGTTAATGCAAAGATAAAATTTGTCCTCTAGAAATCTGTCAGATTTCAATATCTTTTATAATTATTATTAAAATCTACAAAAATCATCTTTAAGTTATGAAGGTATTGATTTAAAAAACTCTTTCTATTCATTGCAGAAATATTATTTTAAATATGAGCATGATGTTTTCTATCCAGCTCAACCTTTTTGTACATTACAAATGTTCACTACGAATAGGCCACTTCAAAATAGAGAAATTTCCAAACTGATTTATATTATTCGAATATGATTTAGGGGTCCCCTATTTTAATTTGGCCTTTTTATGAATTTTTTGTTGTTTCTATTTTCTCAATGTCTTTAAAATGCATATATTACATTTTTATACATATAGAATTGTACCCTTTTACATTACCATATTATTGCACATAATTTAATGAATATTTCTGAAATAATTCTTGAGGAAAATAATAATTTTATCTAACTTTCTTCATATTTTTCTATCGGAATTTTATATGAGGTATGTGAATTACAAAATATAATATAATAGCAAAATGTAAAACAAATGAAAAAAATTTAGTTATCCTAAAAATAATTTTAAAATTTTCATATTATTATTTAGCGAAATTGTGATATAACGGGATAATTTTATATGTAATAGAATGTAATCCTTGCATTTTTAAGACATTGAAAAAATAAAATCTACGAAAACTCTATTAGCACGACAAATTTCAAATAGGGGACCTCTAAATCAGATGCGATTTTGACTTTCGTTTAAAGGAATTTTTTACCCAAAAGGTACAACTTAGGCCAGTGTGAGTGATCCGGTTCAAAAATAATGTATTCAACTCATCATTCGGAGAAAATATTTGTTTGGAAAAATAATAACTGTCTTATTCCTAAATAAATGAGAAAATTCAATAATATCCAACCAAGAAGAATCCAACACAATCCAAGAAAATTGAAATAAATGTTGATAAATGAACAATTTTACTAAAACTGTTTCTGTTTTCAACTTAAATAAGCTTAGATTCTCCATCGAAATTAGCAACAATTAATAATGGATTCTTTTTTGTCTATTTTATAAATCATTAGAAAGATTTTTTATGAATTCTTAGATTGAATATGTACGTAGAGTACATTTCTAAAAAAAGCTTTTTCAATTTTTAAAGCAAATATTAATATGATATATAGGAAGTTACAATATTGAAAGGGACACTATAAAATTTTATATAAATCACTTTTAAGGAAATCATATTTGTTGAAAAAAGCGTAAGCGGCTCTTCATAAGTTCTTTACACAAAAAATGTGTACTTTTGTATCAGAATCATAACTGTTAATGGTATGTTAAATCAATTTTATGGATAATATATTTTCTCGAAAACCTGACGTGACAGAAAGATTTCAGTTTTAAATTCGAATTCATTGTATTCATTGTACATAATTTAGTGAACAAATTTTAACTTGTTTTCAAGGAAATTAATATAATATTATCTTATTTGTTTAATATTTTTCTATAATAATATGCCATAAGTTAGTTTAATTACCAAATAAAATAATTAGGCAAATATCTGCAATACATTTAGGAAGAATTGGGAATTATTATTATCATTATCATTGAAAATTGTTATTCGAAAAAGTGTAATATGCTTTAAATTATAGACATTTAAATCAAAATATTCCCAATCAAGCTTTAAAAGTCGATGAATTTTAAGTTTCCTGTGAAGGCAAAATTTTTTCTGATTTCCTTTTTAATTTTTATATAATTCTTCAATGTCAACAGGGTCAACGTTTATTGCAGATTGTATTTTTAAAATATATGTAACGTAATTTTTTAACACTTATTCGGATGGAGAGTACTAATCCATCATTCAAACTTTAGTATAAAAGCGTTTTTGCTCGAGATTATTTACTTTAATGGAACCATTTTTGAAAAATAGTATGTCTCATGTACATATATTTTTAATTTCAAATAATTTTACTAGCTAATTTCAAAGAATATGAAGAATTTCAATCAATATACGATATAATATTGACAGAAGCCGACAGTGTTTCAATACAATTTTAAATATGTCAAGAGATTTTAAGAAATTCAAAATTTATTAAGATTGGAAAAAATTTCCCAAACTAAACGTTTCACAATATTTCTGTAAATTGTAAAGAATTGTATAAGAATTAAGGGTTTTCGTATTATTTCAAAGATTTGAAGAGATTTTCAAATATTTAAGGGGATATAAAAAATTCCTTGCTGTTTCAAATAATTTTCTTAAATGTTTGAAGATTTAAAAGAATTTTCATAGAATTTATAAGGTTTTAGGATATTTAAAAATATTTGAAGGATTTCAGGGAATTTTCATTATTTCTAATTATTTCAAACGATTTTTAAGAAATTTGACGAGACGGGACTTTACATATTTTAACGGTTTTTATAATATTTTAATAGATTTCAAAGAATTTATTAACAAGAATTGAGGAAGTTCGTAGAACATCAAAGATTCAAAGACATTTTTCAATATTTCAAGGTATTTCTTAAAATTAAATTGTTCTAAAGAGATTTCAGGATATTCAAAACAATTTCAAAGAATTTTGGATACATATCAATAATTTGAAGACATTTCAAAGGATGTTTAAGACTTTAAGGTATTTTTGAGAACTTGAAGGAATTCTCAAGAACTTTGAAAAATTTCAATTTTGAAGGCTACGAAGAAATTTGCAATATATTTGAATAAATTCAAAAGAATTTGAAATATTTCCTTCATAAATTCAGATACAAGATATGCTTCTTCTAATAATAAAACTGCGTTAGACGAATGACACCGAATTGTTATACGATTTTTCTCGGGCTTCTAAATCGGTAAATTTCGTCAAATGAAGACGCTTTAAATGTAATAAATTTTTCAAAGCTTGAAGTATATTCAATAATCTTCAATTATTAATCAATTTGAATGTGTAAATTTTAACTTTCGAACCTCAAAATTAATGAAAAACTGATTTGTCACTGAATGCCATAGCATTTAAAAAGTGATTATAAGTTTGAAACTATAATTGAAGAGTAAAACCGCTTTATTTTTTAATGTTGGAAATAATTCTGAAACCATGTTATCAAGAAAATTATTTACCCAAACACAAGCGTGCAAAGAAAAAAATGGTTGGATCCAAAGAAATGCATTTCTTTAATTCGATTTCTCTTAGCGAAGAAAAAGGTTTACTTAATTGTACTGCATATTTTTTAGAGGCAACAAATTCATATATTTTGATTTCAAGTTATTATTTCTTTGGGCGCTATTTATTTGTAACAAAGAAATACTCCTTAGCCTGAAAATTTGAAGTAATTATTATATTAATATTATAATACTATTTCTTTAATTCAATGATTTTGAGACTTTGAATTCGTGAACATTCTATTTCTAATGAGTAATTCATTAATACATAAATAAAATATTTCTTTTTTTTTTTATCAAAGAAATATTATGATAACCTCGGAGATAACTAAAAACAATATTAAAGTGGAAGAGACATTTGTTTCAGATATAGGACGTTTGTATTGTTATTCCAAAAGAATAGATCACTTGACGAATGAAGTAATTTGTTCACTTATAAGTATTAATTTATTTGCTCTGTTGATAAACAAAATTAATTGATTCATATCAAATAAACATTTTCTCCAAATAAAGGAATATATTTTGAAAATAACTTTATATACGATTCGTTCGAAAAAATATTGTTGTAAAACTTATTACTTGCACTTACGTACGCCATACTTCTTTACATTAGGAAACTCATCAATCATAACAAATATTTATTTACCGAGTGAAAAAAGTCTACAATTATCCTTCAATGAGGACATCACTAATTCGCTTAAGATTTCAAAGAATGTTTATATTATTTATCCTTATGAAATTTTTTTTCTTATGTATTAATAAGTTTGTTCACCTGCAATAAATTTGTTCTTCGGACAGCGAATCTAAAAATATTGATCACTTTTTCCTATCTCATTCAGTTCGCTAGATACTTTTATGAAAAATGTCAGTTTTAATCATTTTATGGAAATTTTGATATGCCTTTAGTTGTTGAGGCCGACAAGTTCCGAAAGTTTAATTTGCAAATCAATTATAACAAAATTAAAAGTTTTATCGGTTGTAAAATTTTCATCCTTAGCAGATGTTAACTTTTTAGTCCCAACCCATCTACCTGTTCCAAACGAAAAGTTTTGTAATTTTTACACGGGCAAACGTTAATGCCTAATCCCTAATTGCTGAAGCGCTGAACCATCAATTAGGCATTTATCTTTCTTTTCGAGAAATTTGGTGTATTTATCAAGACGTACAATAACACTCATTGTCTTACATGAAACAAGTTTAAATCGACTTGGTGTGTACCCCCCATCGAGATATTCAACCCCAAACCTCAGACTTTCATCTATGACTTCCAAGTCTCGCCCCTGCGTCTGCGAGCGAAACATACACGAAGAAAATTTGTCTGTTAAATTTTACATAACTTAGTTCGGTAAACGGAGGACATTACGGCATTATATTAAAATTTCACTTTCAGTTATGTCGGTTGTGAGACGTGGCCATGAATGGGATTTACCGCGGTCCTACTGGGAGCCGATGTCATTTTTTAGATGACAGTTATTCCCAGTGGGACCCTGCGGTGATTGTTAACCTTTAGTTTTTATATATATATAGCAGAATAATATAAAAAAATAATCAAAATAAAACATTAGTGGCGAATAAATTACTATAGAGTAAAGACAATAATTGCCGAGCAAATACACATGTTATAACGAAGAATGCTCAATTTATTTTAGAAATAACATTTCTTTCGATTTATAGAATGAAACAAATTATTCCGGTAATATAATTTACAAATAAGTGTTGAACAAATCTAAGAGCTGATTATAATAAATTAAATTATAAGTACATTCAAAATTTTTTCCAGGTGCTAACGATGGCTCAATTTACCTACAAATAAATTATAAGAAATCCATTACTCCTTTAGCAGAGAAAAAAAATGGAAAGGAGCTCCTTACTGGAGGCTACAGAAATCATCCTGTGGTGTCTTCTAATTATTTTATACAAATATTTTGAAAAATTTATTGAATATAAATATCATAGAAAAAAAATAGTATTTTGTTTATTATTTTTCATTAAGAAAAAAATAAATAATAGGCGCGCGCCTTGGCGCGTGCAAGACTACTAATATTACAAAAAAGACAAGCATTTCAGTTAGCCATTGGTATCTAATGTACGTCACAGTAGAATCAGCCAATCAGCTGTCAAGAATCAGGAGCAAGATTGGATAGGTCGATAATGTAAAAAAGATTCGATAAATCGATAATTTCAGTAGGTGCCAATTTCAAAACAATCAATAAGTTAGTTATAAATTAGGTGAAATTCAATGTTAGTTTCTCTAACCATAGGGGAAACGGAAGAATGTGTTTCCACAATTCAAAATGAAATCAAAATTTTGAGTTACCTCGAAAACATTTTCAGGATTTTCTAACAGGGGAATGGTCCTCGGCCACATCAGCCTAAACCTGTAAACAAATGTCCAATATTCGAAAAAAATCTAAAATTTTGAATTATCTCGAAAAGGGTCACAAATACGCGAAAACTGACAAATTTTTAAAGACTTCACAGAGAGGGTTTGGTTTAGACTAATTCCAATTAACCCAATAAAAAGATTGTAGGAATGAAAAATAATATGTATACAAAATTTTGTGTTATCTTGAACACGATGAAAGATACGCGAAAACTGACAACATTTTCTGGGTTTTCTACAGGGGGATGGTCCTCGGCCATTCCGACGTAAACCAATAAACAGATGTTCGAAATGAAAAAACATCTAAATTTTTTAATATCTCGAAAACGGTCAGAGATACGTGGAAACTAATTACATTTTTGAAATATTTTGCACAGGGGTTTTGTTTTCGACTAACTCAAACTAATCCAATAAAAAGATTTTTTTAATTATGCAGACGGGGTCTGTTTTCAAAATTCAAAATAAAAATAAAATTTTTTAATTATATCGAAAACGATCAAAGATACATGAAAACTCATAAAGAGGCCCTCCGCCACCTTAGAACAAACAGTGACCCCCTGCTTCTAACCTTTTACATTTCCCCCTTTTCTTCGCGATCCTCTATAACATAATCTTTTACAGCTTTTGGCTTTTGATCTGTATATGTACTCCCGAGAGCAATGATTCTTTCCCTCTATACAACTTCACACTGTACCGTCTCTCTACCTCTAACCAACTTCACTGACGTTGGTTAGAGGGAGAAAGACCTTACAGTGCTAAGCTGCTTAGAGGCAAAGAATCATTACTCTCGGAAGTATATTCCCATTCCTTTTCCCATTCTATAGTTCCATTCATAATATAACATTCCATTTTGTCTAGACTTTTCAACAACTTCTTTTTATCCATATCCAATCAACCAATTTCCCGCCCATATCCCCATTTATTTACATTGTACAACGTACACTAGGGTGAATCGAAAACCCCAAACTTTGATATAGAGTTTGTGGGTTCTCAAAAGTTCCTAGTACCCATAAAAAAGAAGTCACAATCTTGGACAATAAAATAAGAGTATAAAATTGACCACTTAAATTATACAACCATTTTATATGTTACTTTTTGTGTTAATGTGAGACACGGCTACAAATTTTACATTTTTATTTATAAATATTTAATTTTATATCACCCTTCACAAATGGCTCTTACTACCATCACCTTCACTCTCCTCTCTTTTTCTATTTTCGATTTTTTTTCTACTTTATAATGACAGTTTTTTTGGGCGGTGTTGAACATACGTAATAACTCTTTAAACACTTTTGAATATTTTTTGTTTCTTTTTGAACTCCCCCATCCCATCCCCAAACCATCTTTTACTGCATTATAAACCTATTTCCCCCTCTGCTATGGGACACGTGAACTCGGCTACTCCTTAGGCTGGCTCTTGATTTCCAAAACAGCTCCCTAAGCCAAGACGTGAACTACCGTGTCGAGGGCTGAATTTTATCAGGGTACGGTGACATATACGGTATCTGGGATACCGGGAAACCTCTCAGAGTAAAATGGCCTTATATCTACAAGCGGGGCTCTCTATAGATAGACCAAAGATTTCCCTAGCTCAATCGAACGCAACAACCAGCCAAATCGAGACGCCGAAGAGGCTCCGTCCTGATAGCATCACACCGCCATCTATTAAGACGAAGTGTCCCGACCTCGGCTCATTGAGACTGTTGACGTATTACGAACCTGGGCGGGGGATAAGATCAAAGAGATAGACAGCAAAGACCTTCCAAGGCCAGTAAAGCTGCTGGCTTGGATTCCTGGTGTATACGTGGAACCAATAGCTGTACTTAAGAGGATAGCAATCCAAAATCCGACCATGAAAACGGTATAGTAGAAGGTTATCGATGTCAAGGCGGGTAGTCAAGCTACCCTACTTGTAATAACTGCACAGCCAGGTTTGGTCGAGAGCCTCACTGAGTTGAAGAGGACCAATATAAAGATCCTCTCAAAAACCAAAGTTACATGCGAAGGCAGAGCTCCGGATCTGTTTACTGTAGAGGTAGAGGAGACAACTGAAAGTTAAAATGTACACTGGATGACGCCCTTCCAGTCTGGGTTTTATCCAGATAAACCTTCACCGCGCTAAAGGAGCGTCTGCTATATTAAGCAGACTTTTGAAAGCGGAACAAACAGCTTTTGCCTTAATACAAGAACCTTGGACTTGCCATGCTAAAGTTAGAGGCTTAAGTAACAAAAGCTAAATATTCCTTCATGATAGTTCCTTAGAAACACCTTGGGCAGCACTTTATGTCAGAGGCGGTATTAAATTTATTGGATTACCAAGGTTCTTTTCTAGAGACTTGGTGCCAATAAAGATTGAGCATCACTTAGGAGGCAGCCGCCAACCTGTGGTGTTTTGCTCAGCGTACCTACCATTTTACTCCCAGGACCGACGATCTGAGGAATGGCGAAATCTGGTGGACTACTGCTGCGTTAAAGGATGGCCATTGTTCATTGGATGTGATGCTAACGCACATCATTCGACTTGGAATAGCCTACCATCGTGTCATCTAGATGTCGCGAGGTAATGGATTTGACCTTATGTTCGAGAAGTATTGGCGAAGTTATCAAAGGATGGCATGCATCGCCAGATACGTCCCTATCGGACCATAGACAGATATGATTCTCCTTGACAGCCGATAGACCTGAGGTTCAAAGGTATAGAAACCCTAAGGCAACTAAACAGGATACTTATAGGGAGGGTTTCAGGAGTTTGCTGGACGCTATACCGGGCAAAATCAAGTCTATCGGACAAATAGAATTTGCTGTCGACATCCTACAAAAAGGCATGAACAAAGCGTATGACGACAATTGTTCTCTTCGTATTAAGAAAACAGACAGGGATGCACCCTGGTGATATCCTAGACTAGGCTGAGACGACTAGTGAAATCCTAGAGTACCTAATGAGGGTACACTTACCAAGCTCGGAGTTGAATTACGCGAATAAGGGGGCAGCCCATGAGTTATGCCCCTCAGGAGGACCAACTTTTAGAGCCAGAATGGAAGATTGGAAAGTTACCGATCGTATTGTCACTCATTTACGTCACGCATTAATTCGAGAAGGATTTCAGTCCTTGGTATGTCCATCGTGCAGCATCTTACGGGCATGATTAGCAATGAGATACACCCCAACAGCATGGAGGAACGTTAAGGCAATCTTCATTCCAAAGCCGTGTAAGGATGTCTACTATGAGGCAAAATCCTTTAGACCGATCAGCTTGAACTCGTTCATGCTGAAAATACTACAAAAATTAGTGGACCTTTACATGAAAGAGGAAATCCTAACGGAGAAACATCTCCATACAAATGAATTTGCGTCTAAAAAAGGCAGATCTACCGTAGACGCTCTCTATCCGTTTACCTCTCACATTAATAATACAATACGAAAAGGTGAAATAGTAATTGCAGCAATGCTAGACTTAGAGGGGGCATTTAGTATCACCCTAATTTAATCCATATCGGGTACTGCTGATACACACGAAGTTAGTGACTCCGTACAGAGGTGGATGCAGTCCATGTCTAAAAGGAGAACTGTACATCCTTCACTACATGTTAATGAAGTGAAGGCCAAAGTTTCAAGGGGAGCCCACGTGAGGACACCTTAGTATAACTCATGCAGTCAGTGCTCAACATAGTGAAGCAATGGTGCAAGGACCGTTGTATGACCGTCCGTTAACCCGAACAAGAAGGAACTCATAGATTTTACCAGAAGAAGGAAGCTTCCTGGCTTTAGAAATCTCAAGTCCCCCTGTATGAATGTACAATTTTCAAAATCAGCACAGTATTTAGGAGTAGTATTTGACCTTAAATTGATCTGGGAACTCCATGTTAACGCAGTAGTAAAGAAAGCTAAGATGGCTTTTTGGGCCTGCAGATGCGCAATAGTGAAAACCTAGGACTTAAAGCCCAGGATTACTTACTGGTTATATACAATGACAATCAGACCCATAATAGCATATGCATCAACGATCTGGTCACCAAGGACTGAACTAAGCAGTACTATAAAACAACTGGATAAACCTCCAAAGGTTTTTCTGCTTGGCGATCACTGGTGCTATGAAAACAACACCAGCAGCAGCTCTTGAGGGCATTCTGGACATACCGCCGTTGCACATTTTCGTAAAGAAGATTGCGGTAGCGGAAGTCTATAGACTCCTAGCAGGGAGCCACCTTAGTGATGTTGAGGTAACAGACCTACATGCTATCAGTAAGCGCATGCTATGCGAGGACAATATTCTCGCTATGCAAACTGATTTTATGTTGGCGAAATTATCCTTCATGAAACCCTTTAAGTTCACTTTCCCTAAAAGGGAAAAATGGCATGATCCGTGGGAACAGGGGCTGGAATCTATAGGAAGAAGGCCAGGGCTGAGATAACAACAGCACTGGGCACATGCCCTACAGTTTTGCAGGCCAAAATAATAGCTATTAATGCTTGCCTGGAGTAAATTTGTGAGTGGGCTTATGAAGGCCAGCACATTTAAATTTGTTCTGACAGTCAAGCAGCAATTCAGGCTCTCACATCTGAAGACTTTTTTTCCAGACTACTCTGGAGTTGCCTTCACGATCTTCTTAAGATTTCTGGTAAAAACTGGGTGAGTCTGATCTGGGTTCTCAGCCATGAAGATATTTAAGGCAATGAGAACGCAGATGCACTGGTTAAGACGGGAGCTTCACAGCCCCTGATTGACCCGGAACCCTACTACGGTATCTCGTACACATCAGCGACAGGAACCATTGGTAAATGACTCAGGGAGGAACATACAAGGTATTGGAAGGGAACCAAACAAAATGGTGCGTTCTAAGAATTACATACATGGTACATGTACTAAGAGCACTAATGAACTTTTGAACATGGAAAGAAGGCAGATTAATTTCATAGTAGGGATGCTTACTGGACTCTGCCAACTAAGAAAACACTTGACCAACATGAGGATTGGAGACAACCCTCTTTGCCGAAAATGTGATTTTCGTGAGGAGACAGCTCATCACATACTTTTTGAATGTGATGCACTGGCGTGCCTCAGAATCTAATACCTGGGGAATTATTTTCTAGGACTAGAAGACCCACAATAGGCCTCTCTGAGATGGGAGGCCATGGTTTTAAACGGTCTGACCAACTCAGGAGGGACTTCCTTGCCTGTTGGCAAGGAAGCGCACCGGCGCGAAGAGGATACATGCAGAAGTTACATGAACGTTGGGTCAATATGCATCCGGAATATGCTCATACAACGCCTCAGTATTTAAGAGATCAGGTATCCTTTTTACGCGGAAAGAGATAAGAGAAACATCCTCCATCGAATTTACCACCCGTTTCAGCAAGACCACCTTTGCAGGTAGCCGATAATGCCAACATGAGAACTAGGAGATCAAAAATCCACCAAAAAGTCTTTCTCAGGGTGGGTAAATTAGCTGAAGCTAATACTGCTGTCCCCAATTTGCTCCCCGAAGATGTTAGTCTCTGGAATCTGAACTGTGAAGTTTACAAAAAGGCGGTCTCCCTGCTTAGCGACAATAGAAGTATTGATACTTCAGTACGCCTGAGTAAGACTCGCGAGCGTATTGCACAGCTTCAGTTTAAAATTAGAACAGCGAGAAGGCATGCACCCAATGTTCAGTGCGTGATTACCTACATAACATCAAATAAAAACTTCACTCCGAAAGTTAGGGCACTTGCACGAAACTTAAGGAAAGCCAAGCAAATTCCACTTTCTTTGCTCGTCCTTCCCGTCTGTTCAATAAAATGCCATGTGCCGTTGAAAATACGCCTAGACGAGAAGAGATTCAAGTCTTCTGGGAGCAAGTATGTGGAGATACTTATCAGTTCTAAATAGGACACATTCTTCTTTTCGAGCTGAGCAGGCTTCACCAAGGCTACAACGTCCATCTTGTAGCTCTCATAATCCGCTGCCTTTGAGGTATGAAACCTTTATTTCTTAGCCAACTGAACAATATTCCGGCTTGCCAGCGTCAGGTTCAATCCATCGCGAGCCGGATGCAAAAGGCTGTTTTTCTGGGATCACTTCATCTGGTCCGTCAATGCTGTGTAGCATAACATTTTACAAAGATTGGTAGCTCTGAAAAAGGATCCAGAGGTGAAAACTTCGTCTCTAACTGTGCGTCTGCCGCGTAGGGTCATCCGCGGATAGAGACCGAACTCTAAGGAACAGTGCTGTACGAAGTCTCTTGCGTAAATTTCCCGCTCTTGCTTACCATCAATGACAGAAAGAGCAGGAGTGGATGATGTAGACGTTCCAGTTGCGTCGGGATTGATTGATTTAAGGAACCATGATCGTAGCTTCTGGAGCCCACAACTTCTCATAATAACAAATAATAACCTATTTCCTTTTGATACTCAAAATTATACATTACGTCAGCGATGCGAAGAAGCTTCGCACGCAGCACATACGGCAATGAGAACCAACACGTTGCGGCGCAGTTCCTCCCGGACGGCGGAACGCAATATAAATCTAAGTAATGCATGCTCAAAAATGAAGTTTTAGTTTTTGAGTTATAAAATATTTAGGCTGGACCAATCAGGAGCGCGGTATAAACAGTCGTGCGTGGGTGAGCGGGAGTCCAACGTAGTGTAGTGACCGCTGTTCTCCTGTCGCTAACCCCACCTCGGAGCTCTCTTCAATAACACTTCGTCGGACACCAACTCACATACGCACGTCTATTTATACCGCGCTCCTAATTGGTCCATCCTGAATATTTTATAACTCAAAAACTAAAACTTCAACTGATTTTCGGAAAAGGAATTTTCGAATTTTTATTTTTATACAGCTATATAAGTCCGAACACTTGAGTCTGGGGCACCCTGTATAGCGATCACAATTTCATAATTTATACAGATTTTCATGAAACTTGGTAACTATATGCAACAAGTTTCCTGAAAATCGAAATAAATGTCAGAATTCGGCATTTGGTCTGCTACCGGACCACTGTTTATTACACCCCCTCCAAATTTATACTCTACATTCATTACCTGAAAGTACAAATGAATTTTAATTTTCTGTTCAGGTTCTGCTCAAGGATTATATTGATTGATTATAAAATCAATTTGGGGCTTTTTATTGGAGGGCTATATTAACTTTAAAGCCCCCCCCCCCCACTCAATCAATCTAAAAATTGTTGTTTTTCGATCCACCCTAATGTACAGTTGTACAACCTATTTTTTTCTGTGTCATTCATACATCTATGTTTTTTGAAACTCTTATTTATTCTTCTTTTCCTACCCAAATGTAAAATATAGAAGTCGAAGTGAGAAAGAAGATGTTGGGCGTGGAGGATTGAGAAGAAATGGCAGAATTGTGTACGACGGTTGGAAGCGATGAACTAAAAAATTAGAGAGCTCGCAACAGAATATGAGAATTTTGAGAATTGAAGGAACATGGAAAGAATGAATTTAAGAATTGAAGAAACTATTGGGGTAGATAATTTAAGAGAAAAGTGAAAGAAAGATGAAAATACCCTACCGGTAACAAATAACCAGAATATCTCTAAAAAATAGCAGGGTTCAGTCACTTTTCCGACATTTCTATCTATAGCTACTCAGGAAGTAGATTTTAAAGAACCAAGTGTGGTTTTATTATGGCTATAACTAAACTATAATTGTAATATATATATATATATATTACAATTAGCGATTTGAAAAGAAGATATTTGGAATCTACAGGTTTTTACGATTCCAGACATATGTAATTTATTAAAAAATGTTTCGAATTTCAGTAAGTTTAATATATGAAATAATATATTTTCGAGTTTATTGCTGGTAAAGCTTTCAACTTTTTTAGACAAATCACATACGCCTGGAATCGCAAAAATGTGTACAGCCCAAATATCCTATTTTCAAATCGTTAATTGCAAAATAATTCTTTTTAAATTTGTGATTCGGACGTGATTACGGACAAAGATCCCCTGCTGATGGTCGGTCGGCTTGGGCCTATTTATGGCTGAATTTTAGTCCTATCTATTCTAGCCAACGACCCAGGTTACAGACTTCCTGTAGCAAGTTTTGGTGGCTAAACTGCAGGGTATTAACGGAGGACACATTTTAGATAGCTTGAAATACAAAAATAACTTTCGTTTTCAATTTTGAAATTAGGGATTTGAAAGTTACAAAATGAGAATCTACGAATCTGTAAGATTACAAATATATAACATTTACCTTCATAAGTTCAAAATACATCATGTTTTGTGAGTATCTCGTAAACTATACAAGATGCGTAAAAACAGATAGCATTTTTAGATTTACCGTCAGGATATTACTGTAAATATATAAATAAGTTGCCACAAATAAATATATACATGTGAATAAATAAAAAAAAATACGCAGTGTAAAAAGGGATTAGTTTTATGAAGACGTTATGACAGCCAAGCCTTTCTTACCTGCCTTTCGTGTTTTGGAATCCTCAATGTTGGACTGCCATAAATTAAAACAAAAAAGGGAACCAAATCATTCAGGCAATCTCTAGAGACGAAATCATTCAAATAGAGACTGATAATTCACTGAAGTTGATATAACCCGGCCTGACCTTTCCGCCTGAAATATTCCTGAGATTTCCTTTCGGCAGCATAACGAAGGAAACGAAGCTAATGATAAATTAGATGAGAGACGTACATAGTCTCCTCAATTCATCAACATTTCTCTGGATTTGAGCTGAATTGGTCCAATTTAACACAGCACTATATGAATTTCTGAATGTAGTGTTAAATAGTTAAATAGGGTCTAAGTGTAAATTATAATTATAGAAAAAGGAAAAATCGACACGAAATTGTAAGATAATATTCTTATCACTTTACTATACTTTACTTACTTGTACTTGATAGTGATACGGATTGTGCACAGCGTGGCCTCCAAAAGTTTGATGGTCTTGATTAGAAAAAGAAACCGGGTAGATTTGATTGTTTTCCTGGTCATCATAGGTTTGTATTGGTACGCTAAATCCTTGATGATGTTTGCTAGTTGACATAACGTGTTGCGTCATAGAACTATCCATGTGTATATTGAAAGCGAGTTTTGTTCTTGCATCCGCCATTCTGTGTTCCATAGGTCTATTGATCATTGGACTACTACCTCCACCCTCTGGTGACTGCCAGAGTTCTTGTACAGCTGACATAGCTTCCTTGGTATTTACAGTTAAACTCTGACCCAGCAAGTGCTCCTCAGTTGCTGTACTAGATGACTGATGTTGGCTCATATAAGTAGAAGATTGCATCTTCTGCTGTCTCCTCAGTTCAGCCTCCATCCTCTGGGCTTCGATTCTCTCAGCCTCGATTCGCTCAACTTCTATTCTCTCAGCTTCTAGTCTCTTATATTCTTGCTGTTCAGCCTCGAATCTCTGTAGCTCAAGCCTTTCAGCTTCCAATCTTTCTGCTTCCAGTCTTTTAAATTCAAGCTGTTCAGCCTCGTATCTTAGTCTTTCTAATTCTTCTCTTTGCTGCCTTTGAAGTTCCAGCTGTTCGTTACGACATCTTTCCATTTCGAGTTGCGTTGCTTTTTGCCTGTGAGTTTCAATTTTTTGTTTCTCTACTCCGTATAACTGGCGATGTAACTCTTGTTGTTCAAGATGTCTTTGTGCGA
The DNA here is from genome assembly GCA_011634705.1 of Andricus grossulariae. Lineage (NCBI taxonomy): Eukaryota > Metazoa > Arthropoda > Insecta > Hymenoptera > Cynipidae > Andricus > Andricus grossulariae. Next base: position 42,736,147 of record JAABKJ010007545.1, on the reverse strand, counting down.
TATGATGATACTGTTCAAACGGTTGCTCACGTCTTTCCGTGTAAATTGTCGAATTATTCTCTACCTCAGTATTTATAGAGAGATGATCATTTACTTGAAAACCCTGAGATCTGCTGTAAAGTGAGAAACAAAATGTAAAAAAATTAATATAGACATTCGGATTATTTTTCTTTTAATCAACTGAAAATCTTATTCATTGGAAAAAACGGGCATGTAAATCGAATACCTGTCCAGATACTGCTGTGCTCTGATTTCTTCCATACTTTGATCGACGTTATTCGCGTACACTAATTCTTTGGGATAGTGAGGTTTTAGTATCACGTTAGGATTTGGTGGATCTGATACATATACAGGAACCTTCGGATATTCATGATATTTGCTGCCATCAAAAAACGGGGTATGATTTGGAAATAATCTCAATTTATCTAGGTTATAGTTGTCATCTAGTTGATCTTCGTGAACTAAGAAAGAATGATCTGATTGTTAATAAACATACTTAGAATTTATATTTTATTCCAGAATTGTATTTTCACCTTTAAATGATGTTTTGACGGCAGACGACATTAGAGGGCATTTTTTACTACTAGAATTCCACGGTCCAGGTTTAATTGTATTTTCCTTATGTATAGCTTCTTCCACAGGTACGTGATCCAAAATACTCAAGCTTTTTCCCTCAGTGGTGGGACCGTCATCCTAATGATATTTCAAATAAAAATACAAAGCTTAAGTTTTAATATTGACGACTTTAAGTACCATTTGTAATTTTCGGACTGCTTTAGCCCTAGCAACTTAATATATCAAATAAAGTTTAAGAAATTAATCAAACATGATACATCCATTCATAGTAGTTTTTTAATAATAAATGATCAGACAAGTGATGTATCTGACTGCCCAGAGATAGAAGATAAATTAAAACAGTTACCCATAGAGGAAACCATGCAAATGGAGTTACAATATTCGAATCGTAAATCTAGACGACGCTGGCGATTTCTGTCATTTGCGAATGAAAACGGCGGACGTAATCCGGTCAGTTTACATTGTCAAACCAGAAACCTGATCATTTTACTCGGTTTTTACCATAATAAGACAACAGCTAATGAGTGAAATTTGTGATTTTATTACTGAACCCACACAGAAATTTTGTAGAAGGCCAAAGCATTTTAAATAACACGTTTTATGTTTTGCAAAATAGTCGAAAATTTTACTGGCGGTGTAACAATACAACTTTGCATACTGCTATTGATTTGAAAACGAGTTTTAATAATTCAGTTTATTTAAGCAATTCTGTATGAAATCCCATTTTATAATTTAGAACGGCATACTTAGAAATGAGCACAGATCAAACAATTTATATTTAAATTAGGATTTTAAGATGTCGTTACAATTTTTGTTTATATACATTTTTTACATTATTCTAGAATAAGAATCATGTTTGTGGTGGAATCCATGTAAAGTGATAACAAGAATTTTCCACTTGGAATCAGATTTGGATGCAACTCGGCGTATACAATTTCACATTCGTGAAGAAAAATTCACCGAATTTTTTTTTCTTAATTAGAAAAAATGTTCGAGATATAGGACTTTGAAATTTGTTGTAACTTTTTTTTAAATTCTATGTCTTCGGTTCTAATCAACAGCTTTACCCTTTTAAGGTCTGAAATTGTTTGTAATGTAATCTTTACAAGTCCTTCAAGTTTTGTTTTGGGACCTCCAGTGATTAATAAAAATAAAAATAAATCGAAAGGTCCTGCACGAGTGAAGCGACAACTCAGACAACTTCAAACAACTCAATGCTTTCAATGTAATACATCGATTTATAAAATTTGGATGTGAAGGTAAACACCTTTTTTAGAAACAATTTTACATTATTGAAACATTAGTTTAAACAATTGAATAAGTAAGAGCGAAATATAAACGATAAATGTGCGAGGGGCTGTGCACTGAGTATTCTTATGACTACTGCCTTGAATTGAACATGGGAATCCTTCTGAGGGTCACTAGTAGTCGGTAGCAGACCCTCCAACCCTCCATGAATTTGCTTGTTACAAAGTTTTGATGGCTTTGGGTACGAAGTACCAGTACCCGCCCAGTGATGGCGCCACATTTTCCCTCAACACAGACAAGTCTACCATCAATGTTGAAATGCCTAAATTCATCAAGCGTTTGTGTGCGTGTCATCATTGGCGATAGATATGTCTGTGTTGAGAGAAAATGTGGCGCCATCAGCGGAAGTGTACGAGTACTTCGTGCTCAAAGCCACTACAACTTTGTTACAAGCAAATGCATGGAGGCTTGGAGGGCCTGGTCGGTAGTAGTCTGGTAATAGTCTCAGCTATGGTGCGGATATGCACAGTTGCACACAGAGACTTGCGTAAAAGACTTTAACAGTCGAGGATAAGACGTCTGGTTGACAATATTCACTTATTTATATTGCAGTCAAAAAAAGAGGCAAACGACAGTCACCCGTAGCGACTCATGTTTCTCCGGTCATGGTGGGATGAGTCGGAAGTAGTCCAGAAGTAGTCAGAGGAATAGTCACAGTGATCATGGAGTAGTCCGTTCAACGGTCTGTATAGCAGTCGGCTATCTGTATCCCTGAATACTCAGGGAATAGCCCCACGTGAGTGTGTGCATGAAATATCACAGAACACATTATTTCGTACGAAGAACCTTGCATGTTTAACGCACTTTACCCCGGTTTTTAAATACAAGTACTATATTAAAGTCATTGGAATTAAAAAAAGCTTGGTCGTTACTTCCTTCTTCGAAATGGGAATTACAGCGTGTATTTGTTGTTTACACTTAATTGTGATAGAATTGTTCAATCTTTCGCTTAAAAGCACTTCTTATGCTATGTAGTCATCGTTATTACAGAATTCGTCATGAATGTCTGTGGTAATTTATCCCAGTCGAGATTTCTCTAGAATTAGTAATCGGATTGTCGTACGGGCGCTGAAGGTTTGTTTTAGCAGCCGCCATTCTAGGAATGCCACCAATAACATCACAAGGCCCTTTGACATGTGCAGTTACATGAAACTTCCATTCTGCTTTACATTCAAAATTTTGCTAGTAGAGTGTTAAATTTCTTAAGATTTTTGGACTGTGCTGCTGAAAAAGCAAGATTTTAGATGTAAAGAAGAATAAAGGTTTCATGTAACTGCACATGGCAAAGGGCCTTGTGAAGTTATTCGTGGCTAAAACACACTTCAAAGACATTCATGTCGAATTCTGAAATAACGATGACGAATACAAAACAGAAGAAGCGCATTTAAGCGAAAAATAAATTCTATCACAATTGAGTGTACACAACAAATATACACTGTCATTTCCATTTCAAAGACAGAAGTAGTGACAAAGCTTTTTTCTAATTCCGAAGTCTTTAATATAATACCCCTATATATAGCCGCCATACTAAATAATGCGTAGTTTGATTCCATACTCACATTCATTGTTAATATGTCGCTATTACTTATTCAATTGTTTAAAATTACGTTTGAACAACGAAAAATTGTTGGTAAAAAAGGTGTTTACCTTCACTTATAAATGTTATAAATCGATGTGTTACATTAAAAGCAATGTGGAGTATAAAAAGTCATAGACTGCGCTATGCCACGTAGTAGCCGCATCGCTCCATCGTGCAGAACCTTAGGATTTATGTCTTTTCTCATTAACCACTGGCAGTATCAAGATAAACCTTACAGGACTTGTAAAGCACATTTATGCTAAGTGGATCCGACCTATTGGCCCGAAATCACCGGTAGATACAAGATCTACCTTCTGATACCTCTGGTGTATGGCCTTAAAATGTAAGGGGTAAGACTTTTAAAAAAGAAATATTTTCTTTAAACGGCAAAAGTGTTATTATTGAAACATTTTTAAGAATTTAAGTTCAACTAACGAACAATAATTGTTCTTCAAGAAATAATCGATACTTATTATGGAATAATTATTCCATTTAGACTAAAAAATCGTCAGAAACATGGTACATTTTACTCAATCTTTCCGTGAAACGTAGTTTTTAGAAGGAAAGGAGACTTTCGTATAGCATATTAGGAAACATTGACTACATTCATTATATTTATCGAGCAGAAATCACATGATTTAAGATTTTAAGGGTTGTTGCCAAAATGTTGACCATTTTAGACAATGAGTTTTTCGAAATAAAAAAAAACTTTTAAAACCGGCCCAAATATGTATTTTTATTTAATTCTAACCTGCTTAATTAGAGGGTATAAAAATATATAAATCAAGGAATGTATTTGTGATGGGTACGCATTTTAAAAACGAATAGCTCCAACCTAGAGGCCGTATGACGTAACATATGGCCATAGAAATTAACAATAATGTCAAAAAGCTTTTAAAAATATATATAGATCAGTCAGGTAAAAATATTTTTAAATATCGGAAAAATGAGTAATTTAACGATTTATTTGATTCTATCTTCAGAACTTAAAAATATCTCCTCATTTTATAGAAGGATACATTAATACGGAGGATGACTTAAAATTTGATAAAAATATTGGCCATTGTTGGTTATTATATGGAACCCACGTTGATAAAAGATTTTGAACTATACAAAAATTTGCGTCAGTGTAAAATTAACAATTTTAGCGCATATTTTGAATCGTTTAATTGATTATTTTTTATTTTTCACCTAAAATAGCAACTTGGAATAAAAGACTTTTTTGTGTATAACTTCTAAACGAAGTCTCATAATGTTAAAAAAAGTACGAAATGACTGGGACCTAAAGTAGTCAACTTTTTGGCAACTACCATTAAGATTATTCAAGATAACATTTTTAAAAGTCTCGTAGGATAAAGTGACGAAGGCGCGCGCTTAAAGCACGCAAATGACTCTGTAGTGAAAATAATGATCACTATTTTTGCATGCCATTTTTTACAAAATTTCCGGTCATCCTTCATAATACTGTATCCTTCCATAAAATGAGAGGTTATTTTTAAATTATGAAGATAGAAACGCACAAATCGTTCAAATACACATTTTTCGATATTTTAAAATATTTTTACCTGTTCGGTATATATTTTAAAAAGATTTTGAAAATTCTTATTAATTTTTATGACCGTATATCACGTCATCCAGCCTCTAGATTGGAGCTATTCCTTTTTAAAATGCACACCCATCAAAAATACATTCTTCGAGTTTTCTACTTTCATACTCTCTGATTAAGCAGGCTAGACTTAAATAAAAAATATGCTTTGGGAGGTTTTAAAAGTTTTTTCTTGCAAAATGATCATTTTCTAAAATAATCAACTCTTTGGCAATATAATGAATGTCGTAAATCTTTCATAACATGTTATACGAAAATCTCCTTTTCTTCTATACGTTACTTTTTAAGGAAAAATTGAGTAAAATGTACCATGTTTCTGACGATTTGTTCTTCTTTTTTAATGAAATAATTAATTGACAATAATGATTGATTAGTTTTTGAAGAACAATTATTATTCGCTAGTTAAACTTGGATTTTTAAAAAGGTTCCAATAATTACATTGCTGCCGTTTGAAAAAATGTGCCTTTTTTAAAAGTCTTACCTCTTAAATTTCAAGTCCTTACACTCTAAATTTTTTAATTAAACACAAAAAAATTACCTCCATACTTTTTTTTTCGAAAAATGTATTTTAGGACACGCTGAAACCATTTTTAAAAAATTGTTATTTTTGAAACTACGAGTTTCAGCTACAGAATAAATTGCGAATTTTTTCTCACTTAATGAGCAGTATTACATTTAATTGAGAAGAAAAAGACATTTTCCCAATCTTTCGCTAAAAGCATGATCTATAGAAACTACATTATAGAGGAGAAAAGTTTGTTTTTGTTTTACGACCGCACTTAAGTAACCTTGATACTCCGAATCTTTAAGTTTTTAATTTTTATAATCATAATCATATATTCAAATGAGAGAAAACAATTATTATACACAAATATTGTTTCTTTTCTGCTTCAATTTTCAGTTTTATATATCACACAACTTTCACATCTTACGGAAGTTAAAAAAAACGTTATACCAAAGAAAATAAGGGTTCATTATTTTGTTAAAATATGTAACTTTAAAGGGTAAAACTATATTTTGAACAATATTTATTCAGGGTTCAAAATAAACAGTAATTTTAAATGGGAAACATTGAAAATGACAAAATTTCTACTCCGAAACGTTGAAACTTAAACGAATCTGAACTCAATTTATTTATATTATGTATAATTATATCATTATATATCATTATAATATTCATAAATTATATTTATAATTATGAATTATACACAGTCAACATCCAAAATTCTTCTTTCTTTCGTTGACTAGGCATCCTAACCTCAGCTGTCAGAATACCTAGAATTCCGAGTCGCGCATCCCCGTAGAAATGTTAAAGACTTTCTGGCTACTCACAGCGCAAGCGCGGTACGCTATTCGCCCGACGCTTGTAGACTTTGACGTAGCTAGAGCCAACCAATCGCGCGCAGCTTCCACACAGCGACATGAACGAAATGATCCTAGCTAGTAAACCACCACTCGCGAGATCGAGAAATCAGTCCTCATCGGGCTTCGGTCCAAGCCACAACTCCCTGGATTCTCCGCTCCATCCCATGCCGTGGATCACCCTGGATTCCTCCCGGCCAACACATCACAGTGCCCACAACTTTTTAAATCATTTAAACCATTCAAATTGAATGAAATTACTACATCACTGTGTTTCACAAGGAGTTATCACTTTTTTAATTTTATGTTTAACTTTCAAAAACAACAACTCTTATCATATTTACTATTAGTAAAGTTTTAGATCATTTTGAAATTCTTAAGATCCTATAATTTTAGGTTACCAGTGTAATAGTATTAATGTTATTTTTGAATTCAAATAAAATCGAATTGCTAGGTGTGTGAACTAAGCTCACGGTTATGACCAATGAGAGTCAGTTCAATATCTTTACACGTCCTTATAAAAGGGGTGTGAAAGCAAAAGTGAGATGAGTTTCTGACAGTTATTGTCAACGCGACAACCTTAAAGTTACGACTGTTCTTAATAATAATTTTACAGAATCGTAACCATTTTGTGTACGCGATATTTTGGTTAAACATTTTTCATCCAATTAAAACCACACTTACTTGTTATAATTTTCGAAATTATTAATCGGTTGTAAAGCGACTATCAGCGAAAACTCGTATACTAGTTTATTTACATCCAGTGAATCGTAAGTTCTCGAGGAGGAACGCAATTCCTTTCTGTACTATTTTCCCCTACTCCCTCTACCCCTCTCTCGTTCCTCTCACAGGAACGGAGTTACTTGTCTCTCTTAATTTTCCTGCTAATATTGCCACGAGTAATAGACCACCTTCTACTCCTCGAGTTTATCATGGAGGTATCAATAACTGAGTAACTGAGGTATCAATTTCAGATGGTTTAATTTTTATGCATTTTGATTTTAAACAACACAATATTTATATTTTTAATTTCAAATCGTTTAATTGTTAACACTTTCTTTAGAATTATTATTCATTCTTGAAATTTCACAATCAAATATTTTTCAATTTCAAATGATTTATTTGTTATTTTCAACTAAAAATCGGACAATTTTAAGATATATTGAAAATTGAAAATTAAAAAAAATACAAAACAAGATTTAATTATTCTAAGCACGTTGAAAGTTATATGCTTTCTAATTGGAAACTTTCAAAATGAATTAATTCAAACCTAAAGCGTTAAAAATTAAACAATTCCAAACTTCGTTTAAAAATGGAAGAATTCCTAAATTGGGATCCTGGAACTAAAGTAAAAATACTAGTTAAAGAAATCAAGCGTAAAATCCTATCGGAAGAAGATATGGAGATGCTAAACGATTTTAAAGGAAATAAATTATATTGGAAATGGGTCAAGGGCAAAAATAAAGGAAGTAGTAGTACAGAGTTAGTCGGAATTAGGAATAGCAAGGGTGAAATAGTATATGATGCGGAAGGAGCATGAGACGGTTATTGTGAATTTTGCAAGGAATTATTTGGAGGTGAATCTATGCAGCATAACATCTGCGAAATAGAAGACGATACGTTGGAAAACCACATTGAAAGAATCTATGCCTCTGAGATTAGGGCTATAGTTAAGAATGTGGATGGTATTAATGCTCAAGTGATTAAAAACGGTGACGAGTATTTGTTAAAAATGCTGAGCGAGTTGATTTGTATATATTGTCACGTCCCGCGACTTTTATAATAATAATAATCAATTATATTCAATAGATTATAACTACACAACATTTATATTCAATAGATTACAACTACATAACATTTATATTCAATAATAAAACAACAAGCTGAAAGATCATATCCAATATCGAATTATCATTCTTAAAATCATATTATAAACAAACCTAATATTGTTAAGATCATTCGTGAAGATCAGATTTGTAAGGAACGACCCAATATTTGATAGTTGAAAGACTCTATTTTGCAAACACTGTTTGCTTCTCGTAATAATTTTTTCCACAAACTTCACTAAAATGTAAAAATTAAATTTATGTCAACCTTTTGGTTCACTCCAAAATCACAACAATGTTGCTCTCATATTAATATTTGCTAAGTTTTTCGTTTGCTCAACTTTAATTGCACTTCTTTTCGTTACCATAACCTTTAATTATATTCCTTTTTCTCTCTTTCCACATCATTTTTTTTCTTTATTTTTTACAGTAATATTAATGTCTAATAACATTGATACATCAAAATTTCTATCTCCAGTTTACTGTTTACAAACAATTTTCTATTTTGAGAATGAATCACTTTGTTCTGATGGAGGAGGTTATATTAAACTTTGATACACAGAGATATTTTGTCTTTCAATCGCCAATTTTTCATATGATGTTCAGGTAATAATTTTTGTTGAAAAATAGTATTTTGGTTGACATGTTATATTTTAAGACCATCGTGATGATTTATTTATTCACTTTTTACTTATACTTTAAAATGTTTTCTTGTTGTTTCTACTTTTTAAAACACTATTTGTTATTTATATGACTGATGTGAACGTTTGAAATAATTTTACAATAAATTATTTTTTGCTACAGGTTTGAAAAGAGACCACACTGAGTCCGAAACGTAGCCACTTTTCAACTTAATTCTACATGTTTTTTATTACTTGGACTTATGACACCAAAACTTATTTACATACAAAAAAGTTGACTTTTTAACCCAAAAGGATACTTTCTAACATAATTGTTTAATTTTCAACAAACTAGATTACTTTCGAACCAAATAGTTTAGTTTTCAAACAAAACCATGAAGTTTTAACCAAGAAGTTTAATTTTTCGGCGAAAAAGACAAAGTTTTAATAAAATACATGAATTTTCAGCCAAACATATATATATTATTTTTCAATATATTTGTCATCATTTCATTTAATTGGTTAAAAATGTATCCCTCTTAGTTAGAAATGCAATTGTTTGGTTCTAATATCAGCGGTTACATGCTTCGTTAAGAATTCAGCTTTTTTGTTGAATAGCCGATTATTTGACTGAATGTCAAATGATTATATTGAAAATGTATGTACTTTGTTTAAAATTTTTTTTTTGTAGAAAATTAATCTTCTTGGTCAAAAATTCATCTTTTGGTTGAAAATTTAACAACTTTGTTAAAAATTCATTTTTTTTATTTATTTTTTTTCTGAAAATTTAACTATACCATTTTTTGTTGAAACTTCATCCTGTGTATTGGATGAGCTGAAAATTCAACTATTTGGTAGAAATTGTATGCATTTTGTTGAAAAATCGTCTTTTTGGGTAGCTAACTATTCTTCTAGTTGAAAATTCAATCTTATAGTTGAAAATTCAATGATTTGGTAGAAAATTCATATATTTTGGTAAAAGGTCGTCTTTGAAAGTAGAAATTTATTCTTGTTTGTTAAAAGTTCAACTTTTTGGTGGAGAATTCAACTATATTTTCTAAAATGCATCTTTCTTGATTGAAAATTATCTTTTTTGTTAAAAATTCATCTTTTTTCGATTTGAAATTTAAATTTTGGTTTTTGTTTCCTAAAAATTTGATTTTTTAGCATAAAAGCTATCGTTGGACCAAAGAAAGAATAATTTGAACGTTAAAAGAAAACTCATTTCATGATATTACGTGCAAGAAATGTACAAAAGCCGAACTTTGGTGAATGTAAATATAAATTGATAAATATCAATTTTATGACAACAATCCGTTCTAGATTTCAGCGTTGAAAAATGAAAAGTGAGGTTATGCGGATCAAAAATTGTTCTTTCGGTACACATACCTTTCAAAGTTTTCGCGTCACAATCTTGGATTCCTAATTTTGTTAAGAAATCCATTTTCTACATCATTTCATTCATTTTTTTCCTCACTTGATCAATTAATAATTAAATCGTGCAGTGCAAAAATTTACTTGCGCATATTGTGTGACAAAAGAAATCGGCTCAATTCGAAAGGAAGCATTCTGAAGGGGATGTAATTTTACTGTCAATAGACTTTTTCTTAGAGTGTAGGTGCAAATTAAAAAATTCTTTCATTTTTTCAAAATTTTATTACTTTATCAGACCTTCCAGGTCTTGTAGCAACGCTAAACTTGCACTTTTTGACTTTTTCATCTCTTGGGAAAAGATAACGGTTTTCTGGCGACTCCTTCCTAGACTGGAGGGTGGCTTAAATATGCAGCGATTGAAAATGTCGGAAAAAACCAACTCCACCTCACTTGACAGAAGAGTGTGTTGACACATTCTGGGCGTATATAGTGAAGAAGTTCTTGATCAAACGAAGAGTAATCCTGAAAGCCCCTTCTCTTGTACGCCGGAAAGGAATTCATTATTGAGCACCTCGAGATCGCAGACCCTTTGGGTAATCTTTCGGTGCAAGAGTCACTCTTTTTTCCACTCTCTTTTCTCTTTGAGAGCAATCACCGGGCACGACAATAAGGCCGCTAGCGCTTTATTTTCCAAAAGATGAAGATGCTCGTGAATATTTAATTTCTTAATCACGCGCCATGGAAAAGCGGGGCACTTGAAGAAAGGAGAATGACGCACTCTTTTTAGGGAGGCGAATGACTACCCTTTCAGCTTTTGCTCTCATTCTCTGAGATACTATCATATACCACGAGCTATTTAACGTAGCTATACTCAATACATATGCATACGCCTCTCTGTGCATCCTTCCTTTTTTTTTAGTTTTCATCATGTCGCGATTCATCCACCGGGGCAATATGTGTTCCTTCTGCAAGCACTGAATAAGTTGAACTGGCTATAGAAATTCTTCTTTTCAATTTCTCCTTTTTATCAAAGAAACTGACGGGAAGGAAAAAGTTAAAACGGAGAGAAGTCTTGTATGTATTACTGTCTACATAAGCAGTTCATCTTCTTGGAAAAATAGAAATAAAGAGTTCGCTTATTGCTTTCAGTAGAATGGCTCGTCCTAGCGAACCGCGTCACCATAAAGTGACCACACAGAAAAACGCTGATTTTAAATTTGTTGCAGCTAAAAATGGTAATGGTATCAAAATAAGAATTAGCAGTTTCATATTTGCATGCTTGAAGATAGGTGCACACCTAGGGAAAATTCAACATTTTTAGACCGAATTTTGACTCATTCGGTGAGTCGTGGAGTGTTGAAACGAATTTTCATAACACAAATAAATGAGTCTAAACCAATACTAATGCGCAAATTAATCACAATACTATTTACCCAATTTTTTCCCCCCTTCATTTAATAGCGCGTATTAGTGATTTCACGACCAAATTATGACCGTCTACATGCACATTTAAGCCTGCTCATTCGAAGATATTCGAATCGGGGAATTTCTACAATTATGTACAAATATAATTTTCTTTCAAAAAAATCAATAAACATTAATTTTTATAATTAATTTCAAGAGGGCTTTTGAGTAACAAGTAGGGGCGTGCCATATTTTTAAACAAGAATTTTTTGAAATTACAATGAATGAATGAGTCATTAACAAATAAGTTAATTTACAACCAAATAGTTGGATTTGCAACTAAACTTATGAATCTTCAACAAAAAAACATGAGTTTTTCACAAAGTAGTTCAACTTTCAACCAAATAGTTGAATCTTATTTAACTAAAAAAGATGAATTCTCAAAGAAAATTTTAATAGTTTTATTTCAAGCAAGAATAATTTTAACTTAAACAGAAAATTGCTAAATTCAACAACAAAATTTTTTTCAATAAATTAGTTGAATCCTCAACCGCAGCACAAATCAATTTTTAACGAAAGTGTTGCATCTCTAATCAAAATTGATCAATTTCAAACAATATGATCAATATTTAATTTAAAATATCAATTTAAATAAAATATGAAAGTTACATTTGCAGTTAAAAAAATTAATTCTAAAAAAGCGAATTTTCAACCAAATATTTATATTTTTAACCCAAGACATACATTTTTGACTAAAGTGACAAATCTTCAAGAAAAAGTTGATTTTTTACAAAGGTGTTTTACTTTTTACCAAAAAAGATTAATTCTCAACGAAAAATGTAGTAGTTCATATTCCAAATTTTCAACAAAATAGTTGAAGCCGTAACCTGAACATATTCATTTTCCACTAAACAGTTGAGTTTTTAACCTAATCTATGTACGGATATTCATAGTAATCAAAAACACGAACAATTTACCCTCATGACTTTTTTCGATAAAAAAAAAATTGCCAGAGTTATAGCATTTGCAAAATTCAAAAAAACAAACGAAAATTTTAAGCCAAACAATGCACGATATGAAAAAAGTCTAAAAATAAAAACGTTGCTTTTTGAACACCTTACAAGACTATCATAACAGCTTTTTGAAGTTTTTCGGAAGATCGAAAATTCAAATTTTGATCGCACAAAAAATAACAAAAAATAAAAAATTCCATTTTGCGCTCAAACAATGCAAGATACGGCAAAAGATGATTGCACCAAAATTATTCACCTAAAAAATATTTACAAATTAGTTGCGAATCACTTTTTGATAGGACGCGTAGTTTTTGTTTTATTCGTAAAAAAAACATTGAAAATAAAGAAAAAATAAAAAAATGTTTTCTGAAAAAACGACACAAGCTGCGAAAAAAACAGTGCAACTAAAGTTGTTCACCCAAACAAGAGCTACAAATTTGTTACCAATCATTTTTTGATAGGATTTGTAGTTTTAGTTTTAATCGTAAAAAACAACATTAAGAATAATATTTCTTGTTAATGATGCAAGCTACGAAGAAAAATTAATAGACAAAAGTTTTGTACCCAAAAAGAATCTACAAATTTATTATTAATCCTTTTTAGACCAATTTATATCTAAAGATATCCAATTTATATCCAAAGATATCCTACAGATGGCTTCTGGATTTTTCATTCCATTTGAATAGCTTAAGACTGACTTGAGAGTGTAAGTTAGTCACCAATATTAATACAAATGTACTAATAAATATTTTTATGAGCAATTCATCATAATTATTATTTATAAAATCTTAAAATGAAACGTTATTACTCACTCATAACGAAAAATCTCAGTATCAAGCTGTTTTGATTAAAAAGCAGATTTTTTAAATGTTGAACTGTCACAATGTTGAATTATATTTCATTAAATATTATCAAACGTATATTATTCTTGGAAATATTCGTAGCAATTTATGCAATTGGTGGAAACTAAAATCTAAAAAAAGAAACTGAAATGTTAGTATTATGCAACAGAAACGGTTTATGACAATGGTTATTGTTAAATTTATTATCCTTTTTGTGATTAAATATATATTATTCCTACATTAACACGGAAGAGTTTCAGCAAAAGAAAAATGTGTTGTGCCCATTATTGTTTGCAAATTTTTTTACCTTTGTTTATAAAATTGATACATTGATTTGGGACTATAAAAAGTTTATGTAAGCTGTTATTGAAGTCCAAAAAAACACAGAAAACTAGCGGGATCTTTTTTATTGCAGCTCATTTCCTATGTTCTCGAATAAGATTTTTTAAACTCAAAATGAGAATACTTTAAGTGTAAAACTACAATATGAAGATAGCGGCCTTCTCATTCTCCGTTGTCTGATTTTTGTTGCAACTCGAAGCAACACCGAATCAGCGTACTTTTGAGGATCAGCGTTTTTGTGTGAATCGTTTAGTAAAAAGTTTCACTGTTTTATATTTTGAGTGTGAGGTTTGTAAATAATCAAATGGAGAAGACAAAAGTTTCGAGCTCTTCTGAATTTAATGCGCTTCAATTTAAAAAAAAATTGTATTTAAACGCAATACAAAAAAAATTTCACCTACTATGTGCTGCTTGGCATAATGTTATCACAAATAATTTTTTTAATTTTAGAAAGAAATTCAGCATTGACACTTTTTAATCTGTTGCTAAGATGAAAATAAAATAGTCGTTACAAAAGGAATAAAATGTATTAGTTGTCGTAAAATACTTGAAACTACATTTTTGAAGTAACTAAAAGAGTAACATTTTTATAGCCACTGTTACTGAAAAAATATAACTAGCCTTACTTTCATTGTAATTAAACTATAGGTGTAAGAGATTGTGGTTTTCAAGCTCTACTATAAAGTTCAATGTGATTGGGCGTAAGGAGCCTACTGGAACTTCCGCGATTTCACCTAGGCTCATGGCTGTAATCGTGCCGCTTTCCATGTTTAATTTTGCCCGTGCGTAATGTTTAGTGCGAGAACTATATCTATATATTCCAACTAAAGAATTAGTGCACTTCAATATTGCAAAGACATCGCCATCAAATGTTGACAGCACAATTTGTTCTTCGGTAGGTACGGACCCATAACGATTACGTCCTATGAGTATCCGAACTGGATTATCCGCAGAAAAAGAGTATCTTCGAAATTCGAATTTTCGGCGATGATTCCTATAGGGAGTAAGCCGGATAAATTCAAGTTCTCCCAATCCAAATTCTTGTCCGTCAGCAAAAGCAATTAGCTTGGTGGGTGCAGCCATGCACCTGACATTAGCAGGAGGAGACCTGGACCTGGAACGAAGAAGAGACTCGAAAGGAGGAAGAGACCTGACAGGAGAAAGAGACCTGGCAGGAGAATGTTGTCTGTTAGAAGAACAAAAATCCTGTATGCCATGAGGAACACCAGGAATAGGGTCGGCATCAGGTAACCATTCAAACTGTGGACTTGACTCTGCAAGAAGAAAAAGAGGATTTATTTATTTATTTAACCATCACATTCCCCATGACCTGGAAAGGTAATTCAATGGCCAACGTGATATATACACAGGAAAACGCCTTATAAGGAAAAATAGAAGTAAAACTAAGCATATACATAGCGATGATAGCAACGATTACATGTGAAAAACATAGGCATTGGTATTGGTATTGATGGTAAGTTATTTCTAATGACGTCTACTAACTTTCAAAGAATATTAAATGAAATTAATAAAATAATAAAATTGTTAAATAATTTGTTTTTGGACCCATACTACATATATATCTTTCAATAGGTATCATCGAGTAACATGAACTAAGCTTTGCTGAAAAACATTTGATTTTCCAGATGTGTGCCCCAACAAAGGAAGTGTGCTATATCACTTTTAACAAATTTTCAGTTATCAGGTAGTTGTCGTTATTGATGTTATTTCTGAGAAGGAAAAAGATTATTTTTCATGTGAAAATTGGAAACATACAAAAATATTATTTATTTAAAAACCTAGGTCTTTGAACGAAATGTTGCTTTTTATCACTTTTATTTTTATTCTAATCGCTGATATTTAACCGCTCTAAAGTCCAAGGTTTTCCCAGCGAAATCGTCGTTTCTGCTAAGCTAAAAATGCAAGATTCGTCACTTGCGTTAATTTACAATCCTAATTATTCTTCGAAAAAATGATTATTTGAACTTTATAAATCAAGGTCAAAACTGATTTTTTTTTAATTTCGAACTGTAGAAGACACTATTTTTTTATTGGTATTAAAAGTTAAATTCAACTGTCTGATCGGACTGTTTAGTAATGAGCACTTCTTTTATAAGTTTTTATGTGCACTAGGGCTACCTTGATGAATCGCATCTTCATTACTCTTTCCAAAATTGGTCAGAAAGTCCCTTGTTTTGGGCGGCATACCTGATGATATTTCTGTGAAAAGACAAAAAAGATTGATGAATTTCACTGTAAAAACTATGATACGATTTAAAACTTAATTCCGTATTGAAACAGTTCACGCAACCAAATAATTGCACTTCAGTTTGATCCGCCAATCTAATAAAATAAGGTCGATTTGTGGAATGAAATAGGCTTGAAATGAGAACCATCTGCCAAGAACTGAATCTAATGAAACAAATTCTAAACTGACAAATTTAGAAACCAGGCCCTACCAACTCCTATGGGCGATCGCGCAGAAGCATAGAAACTACAAAAACCTGTGTCACCGCCTGATGGCGCCGTATGTCGGACCCTCCCCACACTTGACGTCTCCCGTCATGGTTGCATTAGTCTCCCATCCTCTGTCATAAATTTTATCGCTGTCGCACTCAGTCGCACTTCCACAATATCCAACCTTACCTTACACAACAAATGACAACAAAACAAAACTCCAGCTGACGTGCGCTGACGCACGTCAATTTATATTTCTCGAAGAAACCAATACGAAAATAAAATAAAAATATATGAAGAATAATTCTTTTAACTTCATAAATATTTTCATTTGATTTTTGCATTGGCTTCTTTACTTTGATTTAATTTAATTTAATTTTGAATTCAATTATGTATCTAGAAGTTATCTGGATATTATCGGGACGCCATCTTTTATCTTATCTTAATGTTCTGTGCCTCCATCTGATGGCGCCCTTGCTTCTTTAAATTTTACCATTGATTTGGTAGAGCCTGTTAGAAACCAACGTAACTCCGAAATGAAAGGTCAATATCGTGCGCGCTTCAACTTTTAGATCTTTTGACTTTTAAATTCACTCAATACTGACATTTTCAGTACATGTCAACTTGATGCTACGTCGTTTTCGAAGGTCCTATTAAGGACTAACTTTGAAAAAGAAATTTTAAATTAGGGTTACGTCCAAAATATAATCAGGATACGTTGAAAAATGGTATAACCCTCAAATCAACTCGTTTGTATAATTTTTAAGCAATATTTCTATGCATACAAAATCTCACAAATTAATGTTTCAATCAATATTAACTTGTCTAGAAAATTTTCATGTTCCTCAAATCAATTCTTGAAATAACTTTCAAGTCCGCAGAATGAAAAATTTTAAGCAGTCGGAATAATTTAAAACATCAAATTCATCTGAATATAAACTCCTGAATATTTGGAGTCCTTCGGAAGGATTTGCTTCAAGACGACGGAATCTTAAATTTTTGACGCACTCAAATGATAAAAAATATACTTAAAAAAATTAGCTCAACACAATAAATTTTGCTGTTGAAGTTATTTGAATTGATTCTTAAAACATAAATTTATTCAAATACTTTGTATTACGACGCCGATAGCAAGTGTTATAGAGGCAGCATTTAGATAGTTCAAAAATTCTTTGGTACATCCAATTATATGCATACAGAAATAAATGCGAAAAATTTTGCAAAGAATTATTTATGGATGTTCAGACATTTATTCATATAAGTTTAAGTATAAATAGCGTTTTTCGATGAAAAATAAAGTTTCGTTGTTCGTATTAGTTTCGCTGAATAGTAATTTTCACTACGAATCAAATCAGAACATAGTAGATTTGAATGAAAACAAGTTTACGTCTAAAAATACAACTCTATGAATTCCTTTAATTTGATAAATTCTCTGAACTCCCTAAATTCCCTCAATTCTGTGAAATAGTTGATATCTCAATTTTTTGAATCTGTTAAATTCCTGAAATCAATCTAATTTGCTGAATTCCTTGAATCCACGAAATTCTATAAAATCTAAGTCTTATGTGAAATTCTTCAATTCTTTGTATTCATTGATTTTCTTGAATTACATGAATTCTTCGAATTACTTGAATTCATGGAATTACTTTAATTCCTCGAATAACTTGAATTCAGGGAATTTCTTTGATTCCTCGAACTACTTGAAATATTCGATTTACTCGATTAACTTGAATTGTTCAATTTACTCGTATCACTTGAATCCCACGATTTACTCGAATTACTTGAGTTCTTTAAATTACTTAAATTTAGAGAATTCCTTGATTTCAGAGAATTCAGAGAATTTATTGAATTTCGCGAATCCCTTGAATTTCGAGCATTCCTTGAATTTCGAGAATTCCTTGAGTTCAGAGATTTTCTTGAATTCAGAGATTTTCTTGAATTCAGAGAATTCCTTGAATTCAGAGATTTCAGAGAATGCCTTGAATTCAGAGAATTCCTTAAATTCAGAGAATTCCTTGAATTCAGAGAATTCCTTGAATTCAGAGAATTTCTTGAATGTAAAGAATTATTCGAATTCAGAGATTTCCTTAAATCCATAGAATTCCTCGAATATAGAGAATTCCTTGAATGTAGAGAATTCCTTGTATTTATAGAATTCCTTGAATTTAGAGGATTCCTTGAATTCAGAGAATTCCTTGAATTCAAAGAATTCCTTGAATTCAGAGAATTCCTTGAATTCAGAGAATTCAGAGAATTCCTTGAATTCAGAGAATGCCTTGAATTCAGAGAATTCCTTGAATTCAGAGAATTCCTTGAATTTAAAGAATTATTCGAATTCAGAGATTTCCTTAAATCCATAGAATTCCTCGAATATAGAAAATTCCTTGAATTTAGAGAATTCCTTGAATTTAGAGAATTCCTTGAATTTAGAGGATTCCTTGAATTCAGAGAATTCAGAGAATTCCTCGAATTCAGACAATACCTTCAATTCAGAGAATTCCTTGACTTCAGAGAACTTCTCAAATTCAGAGAATTCCTTGAATTCATACCCTTTCTTGAATTCAGGGAATGTCTCCAATTCTTCGAATCATTTGAATTCTTCGAATTGTTTGAATTTAGGGAATTTCTTTAATACCTCGAATAACTCGAGTTTCTCAAATTGTTTGAATTACTTGAATCCTTCTAATAACTTGAATTTAGAGAATTACTCGAATAATTTGAATTCAGAACGCTTCTCGAATTCGTCGAATAACTTGAATTGGTCGATTTAGTCGAGTCACTTGAATTCGTCAATTTAGTCGAATTACTTGAATGCTTGGAATTACATAAATTCATCGAAGTACTTGAATTTAGAGAATTCCTTGTGTTCATAGACTTACTTGAATTCCTGAAATTACTTGAATTATTCGAATTATTGGAATTCTTCGAATTATTAGGATCTTTCAATTTACTCGAATTTCAAGATTTACTTGAATTCTTCGAATTACTTGAATTCAGGGAATTACTTTAATTCCTTGAATTACTTGAAATATTCGATTGACTCCAATAACTTGAATTGTTCGATTTACTCGAATATCTTGAATTGTTCCATTTACTCGTATTACTTGAACCCCACGATTTACTCGACTTACTTGAGTTCTTCAAATTACCTAAATTTAGAGAATTCCTTAAATTAAGAGAACTCCTTGAATTAGGAGAATCCACAGAATTCATTGATTTTCGAGAATTCCTTGAATTCAGAGATTTTCTTGAATTCAGAGGTTTTCTTGACTTCAGAGATTTTCTTGAATTCAAAGATTTTCTTGAATTCAGAGAATTTCTTGAATTCAGAGAATTCCTCGAATTCAGAGAATTCCTCGAATTCAGGGTGTTCCTTGAATTCAGGGAATTCCTTGAATTCAGAGAATTGGTTGAATTTAAAGAAATCCTTAAATTCGAAGAATTCCTTCAATTCAAAGAATTACTTGAATACTGAGATTTCCTAGAATTCAGAGAATTCCTTGAATTTAGAGAATCTCTTGAATTCAGAGAATTCCTTGAATTCAAAGAAATCCTTGAATTCAGAGAATTCGTTCAATTCACATCATTCCTTCTATACAGAGAATTCCTTGAATTCAGAGAATTCCTTGATTTCAGAGATTTTCCGGAATTCAAAGATTTTTTTGAATATAGAGAATTCATTGAATTTAGAGAATTCTTTGAATTTAGAGAATTTATTGAATTTCAAGAATTCCTTGAATTCAGAGAATTTATTGAATTCAAAGAATTCCTTGAATTCAGAGAATTTCTTGAATTCAGAGAATTCCTTCAATTCAGAGAATCCCTTGATTTCAGAGAACCTCTCAAATTCAGAGAATTCCTTGAATTCATAGCGTTTCTTGAATTCAGAGAATGTCTCCAATTCTTCGAATCATTTGAATTCTTCGAATTCAGAGAATTAATTGAATTCAGAGAATTCCTTGAATTCACACAATTCATTGAATTTCCCGAATTCATTGAATTCATTGAATTTTGAGAATTCCTTGAATTCAGAGATTTTCTTGAATTCGGAGATTTTCTTGACCTCAGAGATTTTGTTGAATCCAAAGATTTTCTTGAATTCAGAGAATTTCTGGAATTCAGAGAATTCATTGATTTTCAAGAATTCCTTGAATTCAGAGATTTTCTGGAATTCAGAGATTTTCTTGCCTTCAGAGATTTTCTTGAATTCAAAGATTTTCTTGAATTCAGCGAATTCCTTGAATTCAGGAAATTCCTTGAATTCAGGAAATTCCTTGAATTCAGGGAATTCCTTTAATTCAGGGAATTCCTTGAATTCAGAGAATTCAGAGATTTTCTTGAATTCAGAGAATTCCTTGAATTCAGAGAATTCTTTGAATTTAGAGAATTTCTAAAACTCCTTGAATTCAGAGATTTTCCAGAATTCAGAGATTTTTTTGAATACAGGCAATTCATTGAATTCAGAGAATTTATTGAATTTCAAGAATTCCTTGAATTCAGAGAATTTATTGAATTCAAAGAATTCCTTGAATTCAGAGATTTTCTGGAATTCTTTGGTTTACTCCAATTACTTGAATTCCATGATTTACTTGAATATTTCAAATATTCAAGTAAATTCATCGAATTACTTGAATTTAGAGAATTCCTTGTGTTCATAGAATCACTTGAATTCTTGAAATTACTTGAATTATTCGAATTATTTGAATTCTTCGAATTATTAGGATTTTTCAATTTACTCTATATTCACGATTTACTTGAATTCTTTGAATTATTTGAATTCTTCGAATGACTTGAATTCTTCGATTTAATCGAATTACTTGAATTCCTCGATTTAATAGAATTACTTGAATTCTTCAAGTTACTCGAATTACTTGAATTCTTTGAATTACTATCATTCTTCGAATTACTGGAATTCTCCGATTTAATCGAATTACTTCAATTCTTCGATTTAGTCGAATTCTGTGAATTACTCCAATTCATGGATTTACTTAAATTACTTGAATTCTTCGACTTTTTCGAATTCTTCGAATTACTTAAATTCGTCAAATTACTTGAATTCGTCGATTTAGTTGATTCCTTCGAATTACTAGAATTCTTCGATTCAGTCGAATTCCTTCAATTCTTCAATTTACTCGAATTACTTCAATTCTTAGATTTAATCGAATTACTTGAATTCTTTGATTCAGTCGAATACTTCGATTCAGTCGAATACTTCGATTCAGTCGAATTCTTCGAATTGCTTGAATTCTTCGATGTACTTGAATTATTCGGTTTAATCGAATTACTTCAAATCTTCGATTTAATCGATTTACTGGAATTCCTTGATTTAATAGAATTACTTGAATTCTTCGATTAAGTCGAATTCTTCGAGTTACTTGAATTCGCCCAATTACTCGAATTCTTCAAATTAGTTGAATTTTTCGAATTGCTTGAATTCTTCGATTTACTTGAATTCTTCGATTTAATCGGATTACTTGAATTCTTAGATTTAATCAAATTACTTGAATTCCTCGATTTAATAGAATTACTTGAATTCTTCGCTTTAATCTAATTCTTCGAGTTACTTAAATTCGTCGAATTACTCGAATTCTTCAAATTACTTGAATTCTTCGATTTACTTGAATTCTTCGATTCAATCAAATTACAGTCGAACTCGGATTTGAAGTCGGGTTTGGGGCTGTCCTTGGACCTGATCTGCACGAACTGAACCGGATTTAGCTCAACTCCGAACGTAAACAGTTCCTGTTATGTCACGCCTTCGTGAACCCCGCACAGCCCGCGCAGCTCCTAAAAAGCCTACCCGCGCGCAGCGTCAATTCTCGGAAACGATAATTCCGAGGACGTTAAATCCGAGTTCGGCTGTACTTGAATTCTTCGATTTAATCGAATTACTTGAATTCTTGGATTTAGTCGAATAACTTAAATTCTTCGAGTTCGGGTCCGGACCCCTGCCCTCAAGATTTTAAAAGGCATGGTTGTAGACTCGAACCCTTAAGAACTAGAAGGGTCCTCGTATGAATCAGGACCCTAGAGAAATTGAAAGTTCCGGGTTCGGACCCGCACCCTCAAGAATTATAAGTGTCCAGTCCGCACCCGGACTGGTCTAACCTATAACGTTCCGATTCCTGGTTTTTCATCTATTTTTTTTTAAGATTGAAGATTGGAACAATTGAAACAACGCACCCTCTGAATCAATTTAGTTCGCTATCTTGGATAATTTATCAATCAGAAGATAGCAAACTAAACAAGACAGAAACTGGTACTAAAATAGACTATTTGTGAGATCATATCAGAACAGCAAGTTACGTAACTTGAACCAACATAACGTATTTACAAATAATTACTTCAAAGTGAATGGAAAAACATTCACACACTTAAACTTTTTTAACTTACTTCAAAATGGCAATAAAAAATCGAAATCGTTCTTTTTGGAGAAGAAAGTGATCGGATTTTACTAGGTGATTATCTGAAAAACTGATTTAATTACCCTGCAAATTCCGGAAATTTTTTTTTCTCCCTAACAGATATATTTTCTCGAAAATGTAGAAATCATTCAAAATTTCGAGTTTTAAACAGAAAATTTCATATTTTGCCTTTAAAACTTGAAATTCGGTGAAGAGCTATCAAAATGATGTTTCAATTGAAAAAATATGAAACATTGATTATGATAGTTAGGTCCTAAAAATCTGTCTAATCATTAGAATTAAGTAAAAAAATGATATAAATAATAATAATTGTTCGTCACATAGTTATCATAGCATTTTACAATCATGATTGTATAATAGATGTTCCGACCTACTTACTATGAAAAATTATATTAATTTATTCTCTACTTACCAACATAATTAAGAATAATGTGCAAGGTTAAGACCAGAACAAACAGAATCCTCATTTTTTTTAATGTAGGAAAAAGTGATTAACGCAGAATTTTCAGAGCAACGTAACTAATGAATATTGTTATGTTTTTTGTAAATATATACTAGCTGTTCTGAGATATTTGTGTTTACCCCTTCCCGGTCATAAATTACGTATATGGATTGTTACCGGGCTTGTTGTGTCGAATAATTTCAATTAGTATGACGTTAAATATTTTGTAGAAATTAAACTCTCAGACGCGGATATTTATTTTACCTTGAGAAACTCAGATGTTAATAATGTGTGACGTAGACTTCGAAAAGTGAAGAAATAGTTCTTACAGTTTCTATCTTGAAGTTATCATTTCTAAATACAATAAAGCCACCTTTTTACCGAAATTTTCCGAAAATATGTTAATAGTGATTTTCAAACGTAATATTAAGAATTTTCAACCAAATGATATGAAATCTTTACCACACGAAATGTATTTTTAAAACAGAAGACGAATTTTTAACAATAAACATGCATTTTTAACCAACTAATTGAATTTCGAACTGAAAAGATCAATTTTTAACCAAAAATGGATTGGTTAAATTTTCAGCAAAAGAAAAATTATTTTTAAATTCAAAATGAATCTTTAACCAATAAAATTCACTTTCATTATGGCAGTTTGATTCCCCACCAATTAGCTGAATTTTCAATCCGAAAATATGAATTTTCAACATAAAACATAATTGCAAACCAAATAGTTGAATTTTAAACCGAAAAAGATTTGACTTTCAAACTAAAACAGACGAATTTTCAAAACACTATTTCAATTTTCATCCAAAAGAGATTAATTTTCAAACAAAAAGTTGCAGTTTCAACGAAAAAAGATGCTATTTCTATCCAAAGCCTGCCTTAGTTTAAAAGCGTGAATCTCGAGGAAAGGCTGAGGAAATTGAGGGAAGATTCCCCTGTGAAATTTATTAAAAGCTGGACCAGCAATATTCAGTGAACATTATTCCGAAAAGGACACAGGAAATGTTCGGTTTAGTATCGTTGTTTACCGAAAAAACCTTTGCGCAGCAGTTATGCAGTATTTATTTAGCTTTTATCTTCTTACTTAATACACATTCTTTTTCAAACTGCGTTGTATTTACTCATCGTAGAGTAAAACAAATCAAACGATTCAGTGTGACTAATATGAGAAAAAGTATTCGTTCATTAACAAAAACTGTTAGATAAGTTGTCCTTGGACCTAGACCACATGGATGTCTTTTACTAGGTATCGTAGGGCAAAATAAACCAAGCTTTGTTTAAAAATGTTTTTTTTTCCTAAATTGTGCCCCAACAAAGG
Organism: Andricus grossulariae; assembly: GCA_011634705.1. Classification (NCBI taxonomy): domain Eukaryota; kingdom Metazoa; phylum Arthropoda; class Insecta; order Hymenoptera; family Cynipidae; genus Andricus; species Andricus grossulariae. The sequence goes on along the minus strand of JAABKJ010007545.1, from coordinate 42,711,644 downwards.
AAGTGAGATTTGTCACTTTTAATAAAGTTTTAGCTTTACGTAAAGGGTACGTTGGCCAACTCGATTTTCAAAAACGCCGCTTTAATTCAACAGAGCCATCTCTGTCAGTATAGGGTAGATATGCAGCGCTGCATTTACCTTTTGATAAATATCTAATGTTTTTTGTAAAAATGTTATCTTGGGGCAACTTGCCCAAACAGTACAACAAATGCGGTGAAGATTTCCTGAAACTTGTCAATGCGAGGTTTGGAATATTGCATTAAAAGGTTAGCGCACGGCTCGTTCAACCAAGAAAATGTCTGCTTATCAGGGAATACTACACAGTAAGGTTCAGGGCAGTTTGGAAGACTAATATAATTCAATTCGATGCACAGTAGTATTCTATGAAACCCTCGGCTGAGCAGTAGCTTTTTTGTCCCTCTTGAAGTACTCCGGGACATAAGCACAATGGTTATTTTCCATATTTACCAAAAGATTACAACCAGCAAAGATTGAACTTCCGACAAAAGTTCCAAGCTTTTCAGAATTTAATGCACTAAAATTTATTTCAAAAATTGTATTTGGACGTAATATAAATACATATCCATCTACTATGCCTATTAATCCGTTGCTACGATGAAAATGAAAGAATCGTTGCAATAGCAATCAAATGTATTAATTGTTGTGAAAGAGTTGAAACTCCATTTGTCAAGTAACTAAAAAAGTGATGTGTTTTATAGTCATTGTTACTGAAGAAATGTAACTGGTTTTACTTTTCTTGTAATTGAATTAATGTTGTGAGAGAATGCAGTTTACAAGCTCTACTCTGAAATTTATTAACATTGGGCGTAAGGAGCCTACTGGAACTCCTGTGAGTATTCAAACTAGTTTATCCGCAGGAAAATAGTATCTTCGAAGTTCGAATTGCTGGTGATGATTCCTATAAGGTGTAAGTCGAATAAATTTATGTTCTTCCAATCCATATTTTTATCCGTCAGAAAAAGAAATTAACCTGGTCGGTGCAGCCATGCACCTGACATTAGCAGGAGGAGACCTGGACCTGGCACGAAGAAAAGGCTCGACCGAAGGAAGACAGCCTGGCAGGAGAATTTTGTCTATTAGGAGAAGAATAATCCTGTATGTCACGAGGAACACCAGGAATAGAGTAGGCCACAAAAAAAGAGTAGGCCTACTAAAAGATTAGGCCACTTTTAATGGTTGATCATTTCTGAAGGCATCTATACTATATAGATATTTTCCAGTAGGTAGCATAGAAAAACATAAATTCAGCTTTGTTAAAAAATATATTTTTTTTCTAATATGAAAGGTACATAAATTATTGATGGAATTTTCGATAACGAAAAAGATTGTTTTCCATAAAAAAAATGAAACATACGAAAATGTTATTTATTAAAAAACACAAGTCTTTGAACGAACAGTTGATTCTTATTACTTTTATTTTCATTTTTATTTCTGAAATGATAAGATTTTAATAAATACACTGAGATAGATGGATTATATTATTTGTTATCTTGGATTTTAAATTTTAGGACGGCAATCTATAAATATGATTCCTTAAAATCGAGATGTTAAGTTTTATAACCCAGGATTTTTAAAATCAACATCCAGATTATACGGCTTAATGTTTATAGATTGCTATCCCATATTTCAAAATCCAAGATCATAAACGGTATAATCTATTTTTCTCAAACGTAGTTTCACAATCTACAGTCTCCAGCAATAATGCTTGTTCCATGCTTGTAGAATATTTTCGCGATCAAGAGATTATTGATATTTTAAGAATGTTAATATAAAAACTGTTCATTAATTAACACTTCTATTATAAATTTGTAATGGTACTAGGGCCACCTTGTTGACTAGCAAATTCGTTACTTATACCAAAATTTGCCAAAATTTCCCTTCTTTTGGGCACCATAGCTGATGATATTTCTGTAAAAAGACAAAAGTGATTCATGAATTTGTAATGTTAACAATTTATTATAAAGATTCACGGCAATGAATAGCCGCCAAGTGAAAAACGCGAGTATCTTTTTTGGATATAAATTATTACACTTGAATGTTAACATAAATTGTGAAATCAAAGTTTGCCAAGTAAGTCTAAAAGAGATCTACATTTCTTATACACGGAGAGACTTTTGATATAAATATTTGGTTCATTCTATATCCATAATTAAAATAAAATTTAAGAATTTAGGGATAATCGGGATACTGTCATAAAGATTCCTATTATAATAAGAGATGATGATTTAAATGTGTCACTCTGCAATTTGTACCATTAAGGGTTTTCTATTTCAAACAATTCAGTTTCAAATTGTTTAGTTTTGAATATTTGATTTATTATTGCTCATTTTAAAAAAATGTTTGGTTCAACAATTTTTAACTGAATGGGTTAAAAATCGAATATTTCAGACTAAAACAATATTTTAATAGGATTTTAAATTGAAAAAAAAGCATGAGTATGTTAATTGTAACTTATTTTTACATTGAAAATAGTTTATAAAGTTTAAATCAGACATGTCAATTTGCTTAATTATTAAGGCTTTCGTATTGAAAGAGTTGAATTTTCAACGTTAAAATCTGTACATTGTTTAATTTTGAACAGATTTAGAGTCGTATTGTAAAATAATTATTGTGCAATTTTTAACACTCGAACTATATTTCAGTTTTTAAAATTATTAATTAATTTGTATTCAGTTTATCAACCTAAAATGCTATTTATAAACAATTTTAAATTTCAAACGCTTTTAATTTTTCATTCTTAAAGTCTTCAAAACTGAATTCCTAAATTCTTTCAATCAAAAATTTACGTTTAAAAATGAAGAAATAAAATGGAAAAATTGTAAAGTAAAATATTTTAGAATTCGGCGTTGTTTATCTCCCTAATAGCTCCAGCGCAATATCAACGATTTTTCTGAAGAGTCAAAAAACCTTCTCAAAATTCGAATTTTTAATCTTGACTCATTATACTGCGGTTCGTAAGCAGTAGAGGAATCAACTAAGTTTCAAACCTTTCAACCCGGGGGCTTTCCACCGACCTCGATGAAACCCTTTAATCTTCGTAATTCACTTGCAGTCTTAGAGAATCCCATTTAATCCTGAGTATTCCACTTGTGATACCAGGTAATCCATTTATAATCCCATGTCATTCACTTGTAATCAAAGTAATCGGTAGTAACCCAAGTAATCCAGTATAGTCATAAATCATGCAGTATAATCATAGGTAATCCAGTTTTAAATCCAAGTAATCCACCTATAGCCCCAGGAAATTAAGTATGATCCTAGTTAATCCACTGTCAAATCCCAGTAATCCACTTGTAATCCCAGATAGTCTATTTATAATCCCATGTTATTCACTTTTTTCCAAGTAATATGGAGTAACCTAAGTAATACAGTATAATCCTAGGTAATTCACTTGTAAATCTAAGTAATCCACTTATAATCCTAGGTAATCTATTTTCTAATACTATTTAATCCACTTTTAATCTGGAAAATCCACTTGTAATCCTAGGTAATTCACCTATAGTCCTAGATAATACTCTTTTAATACTAATTAATCTACTTGTGATCCCAGGTAAACCATTTACATTCCTATGTAATTCACTGTAATCAAAGCATGTCATCTGGCGTAATCGAAGTAATTCAGCATAACCCTAGGTAATCCACTTGTAAATCTACCTAATTTACTTAACTCCCAGATAATTCAGAATAATCCTGTTTAATCCACTTTTAATCTGGGTAATCCATTTCTGATCCTCGTAATTCACTTGCAGTCCTAGAGAATCCCCTTTATTCCAAAGTATTCCACTTGTGATACTAGGTAATCTATTTATAATCCCATGTAATTCACTTGTAAACCAAGTATTCGGTAGTAACCCCAGTAATCCAGTATAGTCATATGGTAATCCACTTTTAAATCTAAATAATCGACTTATAGCCCCAGGAAATCCCGTATGATCCTAGTTAATCCACTGGTTAATCCCAGTAATTAACTTTTTTCCAAGTAATATGAAGTAGTCTAAGTAATACAGTATAATCCTAGGTAATTAACGTGTAAATCTAAGTAATCCACTCATACTCCTAAGTAACCTATTTTCTAATACTATTTAATCTACTTGTAATCTGGGAAATCCACTTGTAATCCTAGGAATTCACTGGCAGTCCTAGGAAATCCCTTTGTCATCCTGAGTCATCCACTTTTAATCCCAGGTAATCTATTTGTAATACCATTTAATTCACTTGTAATCCAAGTAAGTTAGTATGATCCTAGCTTCATTCAGTATAACCCTAGGTAATCCACTCGTATATCTCAGTAATCCACTTATACCCCCAATTAATCGAGTGCAATTCTATTTAATCCACTTGTGATTCTCATTAATCCACTTTCAATGCCAGGAATCCATTTTTAATCCCATGTACTTCACTTGTTTTCCAAGTATTCTGAATTAATCTGGAGTAATCTAGTATAATCCTAAGTAATCCAATATAATCCTAGGCAATCCAGTATAATCCTCTGGTAATACACCTGTAATCAAGATTAATTAAATTATAATCCTCTTTAATCTATTTTCTAATCCCAGGTAATCCACTTGTAATCCGTTTAATCCACTTATAATCCTGGGTTCACCAGTAAATTTCCCTAGGAAATCCCTTGGTAATCCTAAGTAATCCACTTTTAATTACAGGTAATCTATGCACAATCCCATGTAATTCACTTTGTTTCCCACGTAATCTGAAGTAACCTGGAGTCATCCAGTACAATCCTAGGTTATCCAGTATAATCCTCTTACAATACACTTCTACTCCAGAGTAATTCATTTATAAACCTCAGTAATCTATTTTCTAATCCCATGTAATCCACTTGTTATCTGGGTAAGGGGCCATTCGTTAATTGCGTAAGGGTCCCGAGGGGTAGAGGGGGGTTTCAAAATCTCTACATGACCTTACCTGGGGGAGGGGGGGTGTTAAAACCATTCTTACTTAATATCTTACTACGTCAATTATTGTTTCAATTCGAACGATCACAGTAGCTACATTAATTCTACTCAAACTACCTATTTTACAATTTTAAAAATCGCGTGTTTTAGTTTTTCTGATGATATGGGGGTAATTGTCAAATTGGAGGCAAACTTGAAGTCCCAGTAATATAACATTAACTTAGAAACTCGTACTGATTTTTTTTTCAATTTAATAAACAGTTCTTATCCTCCTCTACAAAATGGGCATTTCTTTTTTTTATTTGTGTTCCTATTTAATTTAATTTAATAAAATAACACCCCAAATGTCATTATCGTACGGCCCACTTACCGTCCCAGCCTCACTTTGCACAAGGATAAACGGTTTTCCTCCTTTTTTTAGACTGTAACCTGAAAAACGTTTCATGGATCAAGTTTCTAAACTTCAGATAAACATAAATTTAATTTATACACATTTTTCAAGTGAAATAAATAATATTGTAAGAACCTTAAAGTCTGTCCCTCGATTTTTGTCATTTCAGACGTCATTACCATACGCATTATTTTCTAGTAAAATATTCTAGTGACAATTGAGTAATGAATACAGAAATATTAAGCCTATCGTTTAATATGAGATTCTATAAAATTGAGCTTAAAATATGAACTCTTCTTTTGTGAATTCGATATTAAAACTGAAAAGCGCATGTTGACAACAAAAACGTCATTACCGTACGTGAGTTAAGAAATAGTTTAATGCTAGATAGTTGCGGTTTCTTTTGAAATTTTTTACTTTTTACCCACTTTTTACTTAGTAAAGTAATTAATAATGCAATAATGCAATTAAAATGATAAAAACCATTTCGTTAATTGCTCAGCGGTGTTTTTTTTCATTAGTACGTGACTTTTTCTGAATCAAATCAATATACATAATACATATACAGCAATACATATTGCTCAAATTTGAAGAAATCTCGTCTAAGTTACAGACTGTATAATAAACAAATATAATTTTTCCTAAATGGCATATGTTATAGTATTCGCTTTTGAACTTTTTAAAAGCTCGCGCTCTCTTTCATCAAACTCTTAACCTCGAATCCACTTTCCGTATTTCATGTAAGAATTTCGGTATTGTTTCTTATTTTCAAAACTGCCACTTTTGGATTTTAAATTTTTAGATGTGATATGATCAATTTTTGTTATGAAATATTTAATTCCTAATAATAATGTGATTGCCACTTAAGGCACTAAAATTTGCCTTCAGATTTGAAAATTACCCATATAGGCAATCTATGAATGAGTATTTCAAGATCATAGCGATGGTTTCCAAACATAATTGTCCGAGTTTTTGGCCAAATTTAATGCAAAATCTTTGTTCGGTGCGTTCCGTCATCCTCGAATATGTCGCGTACGTGTTTTGGACGTTAACGCAACTGCGTACACTATTCGACTGAAGATTCGCAGGTCCCCCCTAAATGGTAAATTCCTGTTTTTGACAATAGCTTAAAATTTAAATATGCCAATTTGAGCACGCAAATGCGAAATCGTGGAAAGAGGGGGGAAACTGAGAGGGGAAAAGCAAAAATGTTGGTAATTGCTGACTTAGGGCCTGCCATTTCCCTCATCGCCCTTGAATGTCTCGCGAAATCCCTGGCGAGCCACAAATTTATTTATGTCGATAGTTTCTTGATTTGTGGACTCCTGCCGCTCATTTATATCTTCTCCGGGTATTCTTGGATTTTTCTGGTATAACACACGGATCTCAACTTCATTTCAGGATGGAATCCCTCCCACTCACTTTAACAAATAAACAAGAAAGTTATACCTCACAAATGGTAAAAAAATGTAAAAAAATGTGTTGCTTCTTTGTTTCAGAGGCAGGTAATTGGTGAACTTGCGTTTAAACAATTTATTATCATTATTAATAATATTATTTTCGCTTAATGGTAGAAAGCTGCAGTTTTTTCTGAAATTTTCAATTATTTATCTATTTTTCACTTGGAGTGTCTTATTAATTTATTGAATTAAGCAAAAAAGTAATAAATAATGAAGTAGACAAAAATAGTTTTTTGAACAATTTATAATTATTTATAACTATCTTCTCTTAGATAAGTGCTACAAAATTGCGGTTTTTTCTTGAATTTTCAACTTTGCTTTGCCTTTTTATTTATGAACAAATAATAAATAAAAAATAGGCAGAATAATTTGTTAAACAATCTCTTGCATGTGAATATATTTTTTTGAAATAAAACAGATATTTGAAATATTTTTTCCAAGTTTCTATATGTATCATATTCAATGTAAATTTTTCATTAAGTAGTTACTGTGAATCTTTTTGTTAAAATTTATAATAATATTTATTATTACTTCCTAACTGAAAAGTCAAAGAAAAGCTGAAAATTTCAGAAAACCCCGCAACTTTCTAGCATTACTCTGAGATAATATAGTTAAAGACAACAATATCTTGTTTAAATAATTATTTTTGATAAATTGCATCAATTATCACCTTGCTCATTGTGAAAAGTTGAAAAAAGCGCAAAATTGAAGAAAAAAAACAGTTATCTAGCATTAACATAGAAGAAGATAGTTATAAACAATAAAAATTTGTTTGAAGAATTATGTTTGTTAAATTTCATTCATTATTATAACACTCTTAGAAAGTAAAAAGTGGACAAAAAGTTTAAAATTTAAGAAAAACACGCAGCTTTCTAGCAATTATCTAAGAGAAGATAGTTATAAACAATGATAAATTGTTTAAACAGCTATGTTTGGTAACTTGCATTATTAATTACTTTACTAAGTAAAAAGTGGGTAAAAAGTAAAAAATTTCAGAAGAAACCGCAACTATCTAGCATTATTCAAACTGAATATTATTAGCAATTACAATAAATTGTTTAAACAATAAATGTTGTTAACTTTCATTAATTATCCACCTCACTTCAATTAAAAATTAAAAAGAAAGTGGAAAATTTTTGAAAAAACCGTGACCCTCTAACTATTCTTTGAGAAAATTGCTAAAAACAATCATAAATGGTTCAAAAAATTTATGTCAACATCTAATTATCAGTGTAAAGTAAAATTTTATGTATGGAAAAGAATGCGTATTAAAAAACCGCAATAAAATCATAATTAGCGCCAAAAACTCGCAAACCCATTTTTTCACATATGGGGTTTTTGGAGGTCCCTTTAAAAAAGACTTATGGTGGTGGTGCATAAAAAGTAATATTCATTCGTATTCTATGGCTGATTTCGAAAAGAAATTTCGAGTTTCAACTTGATTCAGCTAATATTGAGGATTCTGAATAAAATTTACAAAAATTTATTTTTTTCTTATGGGATTAAAAAAAAAAAAAAAAAAAATGGATGTATTTTTATGTGGATTAGAACAAATTTTCGGGCGTTGTTCATAAAAACAAAGAAGATTAATTATCAACAAAATACATGGATTTTCAACAGCAAAAGATCAATGTTTGGTTAAAAATGGAATAGTTCAATTTTCAGTTAATAGAATGAATTTTTAACCAAAAATGAAACAATTTTTAAAAAAATTCAATCTTCAACGAAAGAGATGAATCTTCACCCTGAAAGTTTATTTCTTAACCGAGAAAATTAATTTTCTATAAAAAAGGTTAATTATCACCGAAGTACATGGATTTTCAACTTAAATTTTCAAATAAAAAAAATTAATTTCTAACTGAAAGAGATTGATTTTCAATTTATAAACGAAAATATGTCAACCAAAAACATAATATCTACACGTTCCGATAAAAAATTACTTTCTAGCAAAAAAAATGAATTTTCAACAGAATAGTTAAATTAAAAAAAAATAGTTTACCTTTTAAGCAAAAATTTTAATTTTCTACCAAAGTAGTTTAATTTTTAACCAAAGAAGTTGAATTTTTTAAACAAAATAGTCAATTTTCCACCAAATAGTAATTTTCTACCAAAAAAGACGAATTTTCAACCGGAAAAGATGAGTTTTCAACCAATAATGTAATAGTGAAAGTTTCAGTAAAGAAAAATAATTATCAACAACAACAAAAAAGAATTTTTAGTAAAATATTTCCATTTTTATCCAAAGAGATGAATTTTCAACCATAAAGTTAGTTTTTTAATTAAGAACATTAATTTTCTACAAAAAGATGAATTATCAACAAGATACATGGATTTTCAACTAAAAAATATGAATTTTTAACCAAATAGTTGAATTTCAATCTAAAAAAGATTAATTTTCATCCAAGAATGGAATAGTTAAATTTTCAATTTGAATAATTAATTTTTAACTAAAAATAAGTAGTAAAATTTTCGATTAAAAAAGATTACTTTTGCTTCCTCTACACGTTGGCCTTTAAAAAAGTTAAATTCTATTTTCAGATATCCCAAAGTAATGATTAGGAGATTGTTTTGAATGCTTCTGGGGAACCATTTTTTATGAAATTAAAATATTTCCCTGAACGGATTTTTTTTGCTTAGAAAAACCTATTTGAAATACTAAAAAGCAGTGAAATACTATTTTCAAGTTAATAAGACCATATAATTACGTTTATATAAAGGTGTTATATGTAAATTAGAATCACTAACGAGAAGCTAATCAATAAAAAAACAGAAGAAACGATTTTTTTAAATTTAAATCAATATATTTATGAATATTTAATCAAAAAATTCGTATGCATAATGTTCAAGTTTCAATATTAATTTCTTATAAATTGTAGTAAGTATAGTATACATAATATTTTAATGTTATAGTAGAATACATAATGTGTAATATGCTATGTACAATGATATATAATAGCTATATAATAATTTTATGATAATTAAACGTGCTTATTATACTTATTCACGTCGCGTGCAGCTTCGCATACCGAAGTTCACGCAGTATTTTTTCACATCCAATATTTTTGTAAACAAAACAATAAAGGTTTAGGATTTCACTCGGAGCAAGCCGTAGAATCTTCTTATGCAGACTTTAAAAAAATATGGAAAAAATATCAAGTGAAAAAGTTTAATTCTAACTATGCAGATCGTTTACTTAAAGCTGTACGTAAATATAACAGTAGGCACGTTTGATTATAATGCAATTATTATATAGCTATTATATATTATTGTACATTTTATAGTACATTATGTATTCTACAATAACATTAAAATATTATACATATTATACTTACTGTAGTTTTTATAAGAAATTAATATTGAAATTTGAACATTATGTATACGAATTTTTTTATGAAATATTCATAAATATATTGATTAAAATTTTTTTAAATCGTTTCTTTTGTTCATTTATTAATTAACTTTTCGTCAGTAATTCTAATTTACATAAAACTCTTTCATATAAACGTAACTATATGGTCTTGTTAACTTGAAAATAGTATTTTACTGCTTTTTAGTATTTCAAATAGGTTTTTCCAAGCAAAAAAATATCCGTTCAGGGAAATATTTCAATTTCATCAAAAATGGTTCCCCAAAAGCATTCAAAACAATTTCCTATTCATAACTATGGGATACCTGAAAATGGCATTTAAGTTTTTTGAATGCCACAAAGTGGAGGAAACTTTGTAATGGAACATTTTCCAACATTTTTAAATTGATTTAATTGAACCTTCCTTAATTTAAAAATGTTTAATATATAATGTAAGGCCTAAGTAATTGTCTGCATGTGAGTGTGTGGATGTGTGTGGATGTGCGTATGTGTGGATGTCACACATCATTGGTTCGAGACGAATCGATTGACCTATAATATCTATACATTTTATTAAAGAGTAGGGAAGTTATGGTAATTTATATATGTTGAAAATCGGTTTTTTATATAAAAACTTTTTTCAGTAACACAGTTCAAAGTCGATGCAAGAATATGAAAAATTTCTTCGTTCGAGGCGAATGGATTGACCTATAATATTATCACATTTTATTAAAGAGTAAAGAAGTTATGGTAATTTATATATTTTGAAAATCGGGTTTTTATATAAAAACTTTTTTCAGTAACATAATTCAAAGTCGATGCACGAATATGAAAAATGTCTTTGTTCGAGACGAATGGATTGACCTATAATATTATTACATTTTATTAAAGAGTAAAGAAGTTATGGTAATTTATATATTTTGAAAATCGGGTTTTTATAGAAAAACTTTTTTCATTAACATGATTCAAAGTTGATGCAAGGATATAAAAGATTCCTTGGTTCGAGACGAATCCATTGACCTATAATATTGATACATTTGATTAAAAAGCAGGTAAGTTATCGTCATTTATATTATATTAAAAATCGATTTTTATATTAAAGATTTTCTCATTCTCATAATTTAAAGTTGATGTGAGAATAGAAACGATGTGTTGATTCGAGACGAATCGATTGACTTTTAATATTGAAACATTTTATTGAACAGTAAGGAAGCTATAATGCATAATATTTGAAAAAACGGGGTTTTATAGTGAAAATTTTTTCATTAACATAATTCAAAATTGACGCAATAACGAAAAAGATTCCCTAATTCGATGTAAATCGATTGACCTATAATATTAATACATTTTATTGAGGAGTAAGAAAGCTATGGTAATGCATAATATTTGAAAAAACGGTTTTTTATAGTGAAATTTGTTTCAGTAACATAATTAAAAATTAATGAAATAACGGAAAAGATTGATTGAGTCGAGGCAAATCGATTGACCTATAATATTGATACATTTTATTGAGGAGTAAGAAGTCTATAGTAATGCATAACATTTGAAAAAGTGGTTTTTTGTAGTAAAACTTTGTTCACTAACATAATTCAAAAATTGATGCCAGAACGGAAAAGATTGCTTGATTCGAGGCAAATCGATTGACCTATAATATTGATACATTTTATTGACGAGTAAGAAAACTATGGTCATACATAATATCGACGAATCGATTAACCTATAATATTATTACATTTTATTAAAGAGTAAGGAAGTTATGGTCATTTATATTATATTTGAACTCGATTTTTACAGTAAACATTTTTTCATTTTCATAATTTTACGTTGATGCGAGAATAGAAAAGATGTATTGATTCAAGATGAATTGATTGACCTATAATATTGATACATATAATTGAGGAGTAAGGAAGCTATGGCAATGCATAACATTTGAAAAAACGGTTTTTTATAGTAAATTTTTTTACATTAACATAATTTGAAATTGATGCAATAACGGAAAAGATTCCCTAATTCGATGCAAATCTATTGACCTATAATAATAATTCGTTTTATTGAGGAGTGAGGAAGCTATGATAATGCATAACATTTGAAAAAATGTTTTTTTGTAGTAAAACTTTGTTCATCAACATAATTTGAAGTTGATGCGGAAATATAAAAGATTGCTTGATTCGAGGCAAATCGATTAACCTATAATATTGATACATTTTTTTAAAGAGTGAGGAAGGTATGGTCACTTATATTATATCAAAAATCGATTTTTATAGTAAAAATGTTCTCATTCTCATAATTTAAAGTTGATGTGAGAATAGAAAAGATGTGTTGATATGAGACGAACCGATTGACTTATAATATTGAAACATTTTATTGAACAGTAAGGAAGTTATGGTAATGCATACTATTTGAAAAAAATGGTTTTTTATGGTAAAATTTTTTTCAATAACATAATTCAAAATTGATGCAATAACGGAAAAGATTCCCTGATTCGAGGCAAATCGATTGACCTATAATATTAGGACACTTTATTGAAGATTTTTTTCCATCGACATAATTATAAGTGGATGCATGAATAGAAAAGACTTTTTGATAATAAATTTTCAAATAAGATAATTCTGACAGTTTTTGTAAAAAAAAAATCATAAAGTTGGGAAAGGGATAGGGTGCGACAGAATTTTTCCGTTCCCTTTTCCAGTTTGAAAAATTATCATTTCAAATACAAAATTTGATGTGTCTGATTTGCCTTTGTATTCAAACAATTGTTTGTACTATTTTGTAATTTCGTATTTTTTGTACATTTCTATTTTTAAATGTATCAAATTGAAAACTTTGGTTTGTCTATAATTCAAAAACATCACTAACGTTTCCTCTATAAGGAATCAAATACATTTGCCAACGGGAAGCAAAGTGCTCGTGAAATGATCACCATATAAAAAATAAACAAACATCATAAATATATTATAAATACAAATAAAGTGGAAACAGTCGAGATTGAATTCACAGCAAGTTTGTCAAAATTGTTGCATTTTTAAGACCCTAGAATACATCCATAGTACTTCGCAGCGGTATTTTCAATTACAAATTCAAATTCTTAAAGGCAATTATTATACGAAATTGTACCAAAGCCTATGTGCCTAAATTCCCAAGACGAATTCCTTGATTAAAATTCCTAAGACAGTGACATCAAAGTACAGACTGGAAATTAAGATCGTTTAATATAACCATCCCCTCTGAAAATTCCGTGCGTTTGACACTTGGTCAATTATAGAAGGACCGCTGCGCTGGTCAGCACGAAACTTTCCTTCAGACTTATTGTTCCGGGTGGATAAACGCGTTAGGTACCAAAATTTTGGTAACGAGTTTAACGTTAACATCCGGCTAGTCTGGATGTAGTCCGTAGGGTGTCTGATTTTAATGGCATGGACACTTGCAAATGGTCAGCCGACCCCCCCCCCCCCCCATTTAGCAATAGCTGAGTCATTCATCGAATAATGGGACTCGAGATCTGCAGAGACACCGGGGCATTAATTTAAAGCGTGCTTCCCCAACTTATATAGTAATATATCATTTACGGATAAATAGCCGGCAATGTCCTGCCTGGCTTTCCTGCTCGCGACAGTTTGGTCGAAATATCGTCGAATTTACGATGATTAGGGAACTGAAAGTGCACAAGTTAATCCAACATTTTTTGGAAATTTAGCTGACCTGGACTGATTTGAGAAATCTGAAATAGTGTCAATAGTAGCATAGATTTTACAAAATAGTAACTAAATAGTGTCGTGTGATTTTTTTATAATATTAAATGGGGAGTGCCCACATGTATTTTTAAAAAGAAATGTAAATGTTAATTTTATATAACCGCTTATTGAATAATAAATTTTTAGTTTGAAGTATTTGATACTATTGAAAATACTTTTAATTAAATTATTTAGACAGTGCTGTTCGTTTGATAATATTGATATAATTTTAGGATTAAGTTAGATGGCAGATTATCTTTACAGATTGAGGGCGTAAACTCTTTTTCCCTTTTTTAAAGAATTCTTATTTTTTTCCCTGTTTTTAAAAAATCTTTCACTTCTCGTTTATTCGCCTAAATTTGAACAGAATTGATAGATTTCAATAAGAAAGTCAAATTATTCTTTGTTGATAGATTTTTTATATTTGAAAAGTCTACCATTATATTTTTGGTTCCGAAAATATATATTTTGGTTAAAAATCCTACTTTTTTGTTAAAACTATCATTATTTTGTGGAAAATACAACAATATTGTTAAAAATTATTCTTTTTATTCAAAAAATCAATCATTCATTTTATCAATTGAAAATTTGACTATTTCATTTTTGTTGAAAATTTTTGTTGTCCTTCAAATTCAACTATTTGGTTTGAAATTCATCTTTTTTATTTGGAAATTCAAGTACTTGGTTGGAAATTCATTTATTTTGTTGATAATTAATCTTTTCTTGTAGAAAATTAATCTCGTTGGTTAAAAAATAAACTTTATGGTTCAAAATTGAACTATTTTGCGAAATATATTTTTTTTGTCAGAGAAAAGATTTTCTTCACTGAAAATGTAACTGTTCCATTATTGAATATTGATATTTTTTGTTGAAAATTCATATATTATGTTAAAAATTCGTATTTTTGGTGAATGTTACCCTTTGGTTGGAAATTGATCTGCTTTGGTTGAGAATTTAACTATTTTGTTGAAAATTTATCTTTTTTAGTTGAATTCAAAATTTTACTTATGCGAATTTTTGACTTGAAAATTCAAGAATTTGGTATAAAATGAAACCATTTGTTCAAAATTAACTTTTTTGTTGGAAATTCATTTTTTTTTTTAATTAAACTATTTTGGTAGAAAATTAAACTTTTTGCCTAAAAATTGAACTATTTATTTGAAAATTTAACTATTCTATTGGAAATTTCATTTTTTTTTAGTTCAAAATTAATTTATTTTCTCTGTCAATGTTTTTTTATTTAAAATTCAAAGATTTTTTGTTGTAGAAATACTAACTATTTTATTTTGAGAATTAAGTTTTTTGGATGAAAAGTTAACTTTTTGTAAATTAACTTTTTTTTTTAAATGTATTTGTTTCGTTTCAAATTAAACTATCGTTTTGGAATAATAAACTTTTTGCTTCAAAAGTAAATTATTTATTTTAAAATTTGACTATTCTATTGAAAATGCGTTTTTAGTGGGTTAAAAATTAAGTTTTTTTTAAACAATTTTTTTAAATTGAAATTAAAAAGTTTTTTGTTGTTATTGAAACACTAACTATTACAAGTTTATTTGAGAATTAATTTTTTTGACGAAAAGTTTAACTACTTGTCCTGAAGTTGAACTACATTGCAAAAAATTTTATTAGAAATTCCACTATTTGGTCGTAAATTTACTATTTTGTTGAAAATGCAGCTTTTTTGTCAAAAATTCGCGTTTTTTACTTGAAAATTCAACAATTTGGTAGAAAATTAAACTATTCGGTTCAAAATTAACTGTTTTGTTGAAAAATCATATTTTTGATTGAAAAATCTACTATTTAGTTGAAAATTTAGTTATTCTGTTAAAAATGCAACGATTTTATCTAAAAGTAATCTTTTTTGGTCAAAAATTCAACTACTTGGTTCAAAGTTGAACTACTTTGATAAAAAAAAGTTTTTTTTTGTTTATAAATTTATCCGCTTGAAAATTAGTTTTTTTGTTTTGTTTGAGAAATAATTTTCTCCACTGAAAATGTAATCATTTCGTTATTGGTAGAAAATTGATCTTTTATGGTTGAAAATTCATGTATTTTATTGAAAATTCGTATTTTGTTTTAAAAAATTACCCTTTGGTTGGAAATTAATCTGCTTTGGTTGAAAATTTACCTTTTTTAGTTGAATTCAAAATTTTGTCTTTCTGCGTTTTTGGCTTGAAAATTCAAGAATTTGGTATAAAATGAAACTATTTGTTTCAAAATTAACTTTTTGGTTGAATATATATGTTTGGTTTGAAATTAACTATTCTATTGGAAATGTCTTTTTTTTTATTAAAAATTTATTTTTTTCTGACAATGTTTTGTATTTAAAATTAAAATATTTTTTATTTTTGAAATACTAACTATTCCATTTTGAGAATTCATTTTTCTGGATGGAAAGTTAACTACTTGGTTTAAAGTTGAACTACTTTGTGAAAAATTCATTTTTTTGTTGTAGTTAAAGCTTCATCATTTTTATTGAAAATTCCACTATTTAGTCCTAGATTAAGTTTTTTGTTGAAAATTCATATGATTGGTTTAAAATTAAACTATTTTGGTAGAAAAATAAACTTTTTACTTCAAAATTAAACTAATTATTTGAAAATTTGACTATTCTATCGGAAATACGTTTTTAGTGGGTTAAAAATTATTTTTGTTTCTAACAATGTTTTTTATTCAAAATTAAAATGTTTTTTCGTTGAAATACTAACTATTACATATTTCTTTGAGAATTCATTTGTTTGGACGAAAAGTTAACTACTTGACCTAAAGTTGAACTACATTAAAAAAATTTAATTTTTTTTTTTTGTCAAAGCTTCATCGTTTTTATTAAAAATTCCACTATTTGGTCCTAAATTTACTATTTTGTTAAAAATTCATATTCTCCAGTTGAAAATCCAGCTATTTTGTTGAAAATTTGCGGTCTACAATTGAAAATGCAACAATTTGGTAGAAAATTAAACTTTTATCTTTAAAATTTGGTTCAAAATTAACTTTTTTTTTAGAAAAATCATATTTTTTATTGAAAAATCTACTATTTAGTTGAAAATTGGTCGAAAGTTTAACAATTTTTTTAAAAATTCGTTTTTTTTTTATAGAAAATTACTCCTTGGTTGAAAATTAATCTGTTTTGCTCGAGGATTTGAGTATTTTGTTGAACTTCGCCTTTTTAGATGAATTCAACTGTATTTGATTCAAAATTGAGATTTTGTTATTCAAGTATTAACTATTACATTTTTTCTTAAAAATTAATTTTTTTGTTGACAAAAAAATTACTACTTGGTTTGAAGTTGAACTACTTTGTAAAAAATTCATTTTTTTGTTGTTAAAAATTCAACTATATGGTCATAAATCAACTTTTTTGTTGAGAATTCATATTTTCCAGTTGAAAATTCAGCTGTTTTGTTGAAAATTAAACTTTTTGCGCAAAAATTAAACTATTTATTTGAAAATTGAACAATTCTATTGGAAATGCGTTTTTTTTGGGTTAAAAATTAATTTTTTCTTCTCACAATGTAGCTATTCCATTCATGGTTGCAAAATTTATCTTTACAAGTTGAAACTTCATGTATTTTGTTAAAAATTTCTCTATTTGCGTAGAAAATTATTATTGTTTGTTGAAAATTCACCATTTTGGTTGAGAATGAACTTTTTTGTTGAAAATTCAGTTGTTTTGTATAAAATTCGACTTTTTAGCTTGGAAATGCAACATTTTAGTAGAAAATTAAAGAATTGAGTTACAATTAACTATTCCGTTAAAATTTTTTGTTTTGTAGAAAATTAATTTTCTTGGTTAAGAAATAAACTTTTTGGTTGAAAATTCATCTCTTTGGTCAAAAATGTACAATATTTTGCTGAAAATTCTTTTTTTTTTGGTTAGGAATCAATTTTTTCACAGAAACTGTAACTATTTCATTATTTGTCAAAAATTTACCTTTCCCGGTTGAAAATTCATGATTAAAATTAAAATTTTACTTTAAATTTAAATTAAAATTCATGATGCAAATTCGTCTGTTTTTGTAGAAAATTAAAAACTCATTCTTCTTAGTCAAATTCCACTTTTTTTACCTAAAATTGGAAGCTTTCTGTGTTGATATATTAACTATTACATATTTCGTTAAGAATTTTTTTTTTTGTTGTTGTTGAAAAATTTCAGAGTTTTTTCTATTTCACTGTTGTTGATTTAAAGTTGAAGTACTTTGTGAAGAATTTATTTTTTGTTTGGTTGATGATTGGTCATTTTAGTTGAAAATTTTACTATTAGGTTGTTAATTTACTTTTTTTCAGAAGTTCATATTTTCCTGTTGAAAATTTAGCTGTTTTGTAAAAAAATCGCCTTTTTTGCTTGAAAATTCAATAATTTGGTATAAATCAAACTATTTGGTTGAAAATTCATATTTTTGTTTGAAAATTGAACTACTTTGGTCTGGATAGAAAAATTAATCTTATTGGTTGAAAATTTATCATTTTGGTTGAGCATTTAACTAGTTTATTAAAAAATCGTCTTTTTATTTGAATTCAACTGGTTAAGAATTTGTTTTTTCTTTTGTTGTAAATTATCTTTTTAAACTGAAAATTTAGGAATTCCATTTTTAGTTTAAAAATTATATTTTTCAGTTAATTATTCAAATATTTCACTGAAACGTCATCTTTCTTGATTGAAAATGAGCATTCGTGTTGAAAATTCTCCTTTTCCGGCTTATTTGACCTAGTCTTTTGACTGCCACTGGCAGTCAAGGCGGTCAATTACTGCCTTCTGGTGTGCCCTGTTTTACGACTACACCACTGATCCAGGATCTGATATTTATTGCAATGTTTTTAATTTTATATACCTTGAAGTGTGAGAGCTTTCAGGTTGGATGGATTTTTTTCTTCGATTCGTTACGGCTCATAGTTCACAATGAAAGATCTGAATTTTTCTTACTCGAATTTACAGTAAATTTCATTTTTTCATTTTAAACTTTAATTTATCGCGAAGAATTAGGGACCAGTTGAAGGACAAGTTCTATGAAAATTTATTTGGGTCTATTTGACCTAGTCTTTTGACTGCCACTGGCCGTCAAGGCAGTCAATGACTGCCACTGGCAGTCAAAGAAGTCAATGACTGCTTTTGGTGAGCCCTGTTTTACGACTACGCCACCGATCCATGGTCTGAAATTTATTGAAATTTTTTTAACTTTATAAACCTTGAAGTGTGAGAGCTTTCAGGTTAGATGGATTTTTTTTTCGATTCGTTACGGCTCATCGTTCACAATGAAAGATCTGAATTTGTTCTATTCGAATTCACGATACATTTCATTTTTTTATTTCAAAATTTAATTTATCGCGAAGAATTAGGGATCAGTCGAAGGACAAGTTCGATGAAAATTTATTGGGGCCTACTTGGCCTAGTCTTTTGACTGCCACTGGCAGTCAAGGCAGTCGATGACTGCCACTGGCAGTCAAGGCAGTCAATGACTGCCACTGGCAGTCAAAGCAGTCAATGACTGATTTTGGTGAGCCCTGTGTTACGGCTACGCCACTGATCCAGGGTCTAAAATTGATTGAAATGTTTTTAATTTTATAAACCTTGAAGTGTGAGAGCTTTCAGGTTGGATGGATCCGACTTTGAATCTTTTCCATGCGATTGTCTTTGTGCTGGAATATTCCTTTGAATGAGGATTCATTAAAAAACGAATCAGCCTCTTAATTAAAAGTTTAATAAATCAGAGGTTTATTGCTCTTCTGCTCGGCCCTGGGGGCTGAACGTTTGCGCTCATCGGGAGGTAAACGGTCTCGCGAAAATGAACTTATCTGCATCAAATAGTGATTATACTTAATGAAGGAAAGTTATACGCGGCAGTCGGCACGAAGTATTCCTAAACTTTTCCGAAGTCGAACCTTAATCATGGACGATTGAAGAAATGGCTGATACTACCTGATTAGGAAATTCAAAATGGCTAGGGAAATTTATTCTCTCAATTCCATTATCCTCGCAGTAAACCCCGGGATATCAAACTGTTTTATGGCATTCTGACTTTATCAACATCAGATCAAAATGATCCACTTTTAAAGATCCAAAATAATATTTTTTCTTAGAAAATTTTTAATTACAGGGGCTATAAATCTCTACGGCTCTAGGAATAATTTTTTTTCATCCTAAAAGTATTACTTTAGATTTGCCTAGTTCCGAGTCAAACTTTTTCAACCTTTTTTAACTAAAAGAGATCAATTTTCAAATCAATAGTAGAATTTTTAAACAAAAATGGGATAGTTCAATTTTCAGTGGAAAAATTAGTTTCCCACTAGTTGAAAACGAATTTTCAACAAAATAGTCCAATGTTTTAACCGAAAAAGCCAAAAGGGCGAACTTTTTACAAAACAGTGAAATTTTCAACAAAAAATGTTGAATTTCCAAGCGAAAATGATAAACTTTCTTCAGGACAGTTGAATTTTTGAACCAAAAATATAAATTTTCAACCAAAAATTAATTTTTAAACAAACAGTTGAATTTTCAACTAAAATTATGAATCTTCAACCAAAAAAATAAATTTTAATTAGAAAAGTTCAGCTTTCAAGCAAGTAGTTGCATTTTGAAACTGAGAAAATAAAATTTCTACCAAAAGAGATTAATTTTTTAATTAAAGACGAATTTTCATCAGAAGAGGTGAATTTTCAACCGAGAAAGATTCTTCAGTCAAGATAGAAAAACATGTCAATCAAATTCTTGAATTTTTAAGCCAAACAGCGAATTTTTTATACAAAATAGTTGAATTATCAATTCGCAAATATGAATTTTTCTCTAGGAAGATCATTTTTAACGATATATTTAAATTTTTGACCAAAATAGTTAAAATTTCAACCCAAAAAAGACAAATTATCAACAAAACCTTCGAATTCTCAACCAGAAATTTAATAGTGGATCTTTCAACCAAAAAAATGAACTTTCAACAAAAAATAGTTAATAAAAATAAGAAATATTCATATATATATTTACTTATTTATTATTATTAATAAATTATTTATATGATGAATAAAAACTTATTTTTAACTAGAGAGAAGAAATTTCCACCAAGAGAAACGAATTTTTAACTAAAATGATGAATCTTCAACTGGAATATTTAAATTTTTAGTTGAAAAAATTTATATTTCACCAAAAAAGCAACTTTTCAACAAAATAGTTAAATTGATATCATATAACCACTTTGTCAATAATAAATATTTAACCAAAAAAATTAATTTTGAACGAACAAAAAATCAATTTTAAGCCAAATAGTTGAACTTTTAACCAAAAAGATTTAATCACAATGAAGATTAATTTTCTATAAATAAAGGCGAATTTTAAACAAAATAAATTAATAATTTTCAACCAAATAGTTAAATGTTCAACTAAAAGAGATAAATTTTCAACCAAAAATAGAATAGTTGAATTTGCAGTAAAAAATTTTTTTTTGAACTAAAACAGTCAAATTTTTAACAAAATAGTTGAATTTACAACTAAAGAAGACAAATTTTTAATTAAAGATTGAATTTTTTCATTTTTCGTTAAAAAATTAATTCAGTTTAATTTTTAACATTTTTAACCAAAAATATGAATTTTCAACCTAGAAGATGATCTTTAATCAGAAATAGTTAGATTTTTTTACTAAAAAGTGGAAATTTCTACAAAATAGTTGAATTTTCAACACACAAATATGAATTTTCAATGAAAAATATAATTTTTAACTAAATGGGTGAATTTTTAACCCCAAAAGATGAACTGTTAACAAGACAGTTGAACTCTTAACCAAAAAAATTACATTTTAACAAAATGTTGAAATTTTCAACAAAATTTATACCAAAAGATACCAATCCAGATTTCAATTTCAAATGAAAAACAGTTGAATTTAACTAAAAAATAGGAATTTTCAACACAATAGTTGATTTTTCGATACAAAAATATGAATTTTATAGAAACGATAATTTTCAACCAAAAATAATTAACTTTTAACCAAAAATAGTTGAATTTTTAGTAAAGAAGTGGAAATTTCTACAAAATAGTTGAATTTTCGACACGCAAAAATGAATTTCCAACAAAAAATATGATTTTGAATTCTCTACCAAAATAGTTTATTTTTCAATAATAAAATAAGCATTTTTTCCAAAATAATTTAATTTCCGAGGACGCGTTCGGTGGCTTTGTCATAGGCCCTTCAGT
The DNA here is from genome assembly GCA_011634705.1 of Andricus grossulariae. Lineage (NCBI taxonomy): Eukaryota > Metazoa > Arthropoda > Insecta > Hymenoptera > Cynipidae > Andricus > Andricus grossulariae. Next base: position 42,689,609 of record JAABKJ010007545.1, on the reverse strand, counting down.
TCTATTCGAAAGGAATAGAAACCGAAACCGAAATATACATATATATATATATGCATAAGTATATTTATATTTATATGTATAGTATATGCATATGCATATGCGTATGTATATGTACATGTACATGTACATTTATATGTGAAAAATGCCAAAGTTGCGGATATAACACTTTAAAAATCGTTATGAAAATTTACTTTCTCGGCATTCAGAATTTCTGAAATAGCGTTGAATTGTAAGGTCTTCAAATCACGCCCTTAAGGCAGAAATAGTGCAAAATTTAAGTAGACAAGCTCTTTGTTGTACATGTAAATTTAATTTAATTATCAATAAATCCCCGTTTATATTTCATTTATTTGAACTGGCGTCTATGATGTTTCTCAACCCCACAACACCCCTCTCACCTGAGAAAGGGACTTCCTGTAAGAATTATTAAAATTAGTTAAAATTATTATTTTTTGATCGAGTGGCACCGAGGACGTGTTTGGTGTAAAATAAGTCGAGCAAAATGAAAGTGAGTATCATTCATTTATTTTTTTTACTTTTCTGTTAAGAATCAAGGAACTGTATGTGTTAGTTCCCGCCCTGGACCTCACAGAGCTAAGAAAGACATTATATGTTAAATTTTCAGATGTTCAAGCCAAAAGGCGAATTTCAACAAAATAGTTCAATTTTTAACGAAAAAATATTGGTTAGTCAAAAGAAAAAAAAAATTATACGAGGTTATAATTTGAAGAGAAAAATTCTCTTTGAAAGGATTCTTTGAAAGATTTATAATGTTCTTAATATTTCGAAAACGTCTAAAATTACTAAATATCGTTTGAAGATTTGAATTGACTGAAATTATTCACTCTCAATATTCCCAGGAGCCATATACATTTTTTTATCCTCTTAAATGTTACCTTTCAAAATGATGAAAAATTCCAATTTTTCGTAAAAAGTTGAAAAAAAAACACGCAAAATTAAGGGGAATTGCCTCAAAATCTTTTCTATACATTTTTAAATTTTGGACAATATTGTCATGTTTCAAAATCTTCATGATTATTTCCTTGAAATGAAATTTCGTAAAATTAAAAACGCACTGTCTATCGATACGGAATTCCGTTAATTTCGTAAATTCTATGAAATTCACGAAATTCGCGAGTTCCATGAATTTCGTGAATTCCATGAGTTCCTTAAATTCCATGAATTTCTTGAATTCCATGAATTGCTTGACTTCGATCAATTCCGTGAAATCCATGACTTTCGTAAATTTTACGAATTCCTTGAATTTTATGAATTCCTTGAATTTTATGAATTCCTTGAATTTGATAAATTTCTTGAATTTTATGAATTCCTTGAATTTTATGAATTCCTTGAATTTTATGAATTCCTTGAATTTTATGAATTCCTTGAATTTTATAAATTCCTTGAATTTTATGAATTCCTCGAATCCCGTGAATTCCTTGAATACGCGAATTCCTTCAATCCCATAAATTTCGTGCGTTCTGCGAATTCCGCGAATTCCTATAATTCCACGAATTCCATAAATTTCTGGGATTCCGAAAATTCCATGAATTTCGTGAATTCAATGAATTCAATAAATTCCGTAAATTCAATGAATTCTATCAATTCAATGAATTCCATCAATTTAATGAATTCCATGAATTCAATGAATTCCTTAAATTCAGTAAATTCCGTGAATTCAATGAATCCTCGTATTCCTTAACAACTTTAAATGCCATGAACGTGACGTGACAATCCTTATGTATTCATTCCTCGTGGAAAAATGCCGTATCCCGCCATAAAAAGTTTCACTTCAATAATATTCCTGATAATGTTATACGACTGGCACAATAAACAAAAAATACAAATTTTTTCCTGAAGATAACTTGTCACCAAATTTCACCTCATAGATTGCATAAATCATGCATTAATATCTTCAAGCGAAAAACGGACGGCGTAGCGGTGTTTTGTTGCTCAGAATGCATTGCACTTCCCATGAGATGCATGATTTATGCAATGTGTCAGGTAAAAAATTAACAACTTTTGCTCAAACTACGACGACGACAACTACTACTACTACTACTAGTACTACCTTGAACTGCTGATGAACTTTAGCCTACTTCTTGATGACCTCCAGCTGTAAAATATAATATAGGGACTTTTATTCAAGAATTTTTTTTAACGAACGCCGAGAGTCTGCTAACAGTGCGAATTTATTCACAAGGTCATCTCCATGTCGCGCGATTGTTGCGGACGTGAACTTCTGAATCTCCAATGTCTTTATAACCGAATTCTTCTGAATACAGCTCACATAGTTGCAAATGGCAGAAACCTTTCCTACAGATGTTCTGAAACCGCGAGATGATTAGCAAAGGAGCGTTCCTTTACCAACCCGCGATCCTCCGCCACCTGTTGGTTCCGGTTTTGATTCCTTTGGAATCCCATCGCAGGGCCGATGACAAAGTCACTGGGCGCGTCCTCGGGCTGTGGATATAGGGTCCCTGTACAAAGGGTTTATGCTGAATGTGGTTGAAATAATCAATAAGCAGGCACTGACAATTGCTGTGTATGTGTGCTGCGAGAGCAGCACATAACATCTGGTAGACCGTTCACGGAAAGGATCCGAAAGTTCGCCCAAGAACTGAGGATCTGCCATCACACACTCAGCAAGTCAAAGCTGCTGCTAATCAAGCATTATATTGCTGACTAAATACAGATGTTATCTGACGCAAGGAGGAGGATATGGAAGAGGGAGAGATGAATCAGGAAGAATCAACAGTTACTGTCGGACCTATAGTACCTTTTCAGCGATCTTCTTACTTCTGTCAAAAATTCACCCAAGCTCAACGAGGTAAAAAAAGTACTCAACGGCACGAAGAACTTTTCCGCTACAGGCAGGGCTGCGATTAGTACGGGCCTAGCGGGACCATGGCCGCCACCAACTAGGGGCCCCCACCAATGTAACTAGCCGGTAAATGGAAATCGCTGCGACATGCAAACACTTCTGCATCGACTTTTTAGAAGCCAGCGAGGAATTACACTTCTTGAGTTGGATAAAGGGTCTCCACATTTTAACCGGTCCTAGGGCCACCACAACCCTAAATGCGGCCCTGGCTACAGGACCAGATGGTATCAAGAACTTCTGGTGGAAGAAGATTACTTCTACACAACAACATCTGGCCCACATATTCATCTCATATATAAAGAGGGAGGCGCCTATTCCGCAGTGGCTTGTGTGAAGATGCATTATACTCCTACCGAAAAAGGCGACTAGTCCAACCCAGAGACAGTGCTCCAAATTTGGGATCTTGTCGTATTTCGTATACATCGCATCAACAACTGGATTTTTTGCCTTTGGCGCGCATATTTGAAATGAATAGTTTTGTTCATAATTGTGGACTATAAATAATAATTGTAAAGTGCACTGTAAAAAAGTTGGTGTAAAGAGGGACCCCGAAATCCGCCCCTTTTTTGCGCCCAACGTAGTTTTTGAAGGAAATAACATAAATTGAGGCAACAAAGCTCAAAATAATCGTCAATGCATGATGTAACCGGGCTTGTCATTAGTTTAGCTTTTCAACCCCTTCTAACACTGGAAAATGGAAAAACTACCACCAATGCTAAGTAAGAATAATTAACGAAGTTATTATACATTGGCACTAATTTATTCTATTTATGTCGAGAAAAAATAATTTAAAAATATACGATAGGAATGCTTCGATCGGTGTGTCACAAAGTTAGTAAGCAAAATTCTGTGAAACACATATTTTTCTTCTCAACCTACGTTTGCCGTGAATAAATGCATTTTATCTCTGACTTATTCCTAACGTTCCCTGGTTAAAAAATTTTCCTGACTCTTCTCTGATTTGCAAATTTTCTCTAACCTGCGGCCACCTATCTACTATTCACAACTTTTCACAGAGGTGAACATATTTTTAAGTTATTTTCTGTATTTAAGGGAGAAAACTAAGTATAACCATTTGACAATCTCCAAATTTAATAATTCATTTTTTTCGAGTAAAAGAACAATTTTCTTTTATATAATTGCCTTTTATAAATTTCCAAGTTCGATACGAGCACCGCAAAGCAACATGACGTACGAAACAATGTTAAGAAGAATGCAAACGAACAACATCGTTCGAACAAACGTTCGGGCGTCTCCGGAACTAATCGTTTGGCATGAATTACACTCGTAACTTCCAAATGGTCCAAATTTACGTCCTGCACATAATTCTAAGGCGTTCGTCTGTGCGGGCTTACTCCTTCGCGATAGAAAAGCAAATATCGTCAAAATTTACATGTACATTCGTACACTTAAAGTCCCGAATATTTATCACCTTACATAAACTTACTATGTCCCACGCCGATCGAATAATTTCCATGATCGGACGTAGTAATTTTATAGTCGACTGCAAACAGAACAACCTTCGTTCTATTTTCGCATTGTTACCTGAAGTTAAATCGCTCTAGATGGAAAATAAGTACTGTAATATCGTATACTAATCAGGCTATACATTATAGTTTGAAAATAAACTGCACGTATGTTCACTAGCTGATTGTAAATATCAGCGAAGCTTTTTTAACAGCGTGTAAAAAGATATTATAAATTACTTTGAATTCATATTTGTAAGAAAAAAGGTATTCCTTTCTTTAAATTAAAAATCGATTATTTATTTTCAAGAAATGAAAATCGAATTACGGTAACCAATCCAGCTGTTGACGCGACTAATTTGCATTAAAAAAAGATCCCAAAATTGTGCGCACTGCCGAAAGAATTGCGGGCCAATAACTTGTTTAAACAGCTGTCCTGAATAACATGATTGTTCGCGGAATTGAGCCTGTGTTAAAAGAGATGTACCAACAACGTGGATCGAAAAAAGGTGTAGCAGGCTGCCGAGAGAACATGCTAATTGACAGGTGCGTCTGCAAAGACGCAGAAACCAATCAGAGCTTCCTGTAAATGACATAGAGAGATTTATGCCCCTTTGGTAAACCATGTTTACTATCTCATCTGAAAATTCTAGGGTGACAACGAAAAACGTCACCTTCCAGAGGGACATTTTTCCCGATGATAACTTAACCCCCTGCTCCTTTGCATCACACTTCTGTCTTTATCGCTAGCATTACGCAATTCTGCGAGATACCTCTGCCGCCACACTAATCATCGCGAGCATAAGGCGTGCATAAGGCGTTAGCGAAGACCCTGAGCTTGTGGATATAAGTGTCACTAGAGATCTTGACACGTTAGAAGCCTACACAGTAAAAAAAGGATCATTTTTGTTGCAGATCATTTTGCTCCAACGATCATTTGACCTTCGAGATCATAATGATCTGTCTATGCGGATCATTTTGATCTGCTTTTAGTGTCATTTGTCAAACTGAACAAAATGGCCGCCAATTTTTGACGCCGATGTCATAATGACATAACCTAAAAGTTTTATCTAACCGCATGCAAGTGACAACTACACTTAACAGGTGATATATTCTAATATCAGATTTTGTTAATATTTTTACTTTTCAAGTACACTGCACGATCAGAAACCATAAAAAGCTCACATATGAGCTTCAGTACTTCAAGGACGGCGGCCATCTTGGTTTGATTTGATACATGATCCTGAATCAGATCATTTTTATCTCAAAAGTTTATCATTTATTGCGCTCGATCCAAATGCGCTTAATTTCGGCATCATTTTTGTTGTATATCAAAATGATGTTGATTTCGGTATCATTTTGAACAATTTTTTTTATTGTGTGGTAGTCGCTTGATTAGTTTTCTCCTATATCTGTACTTCAGGGGAAATGTGTGGCCCTTATTTTTCACTTTTAGAATTCCCTTGCTTTCACATCCCTAGTTTTGTCCGAATACCAACAAAAATGATATCCAAATTTGAGCCGAATGGGTAATATTAACCGGTGCTTCAAAAATCATGAATTTACCCCTTGTTTTAACATAAAAAAGCAGCTTTTTGTTAATCTACGATTGAAACGCGATATGTTACATATAATTCCGTGTTTCAGCATTTTGTTCAAAATTCGTCAAGGAATAAGAATAAATCATAACGTTTAAAGTTACATGATTTTAAGGCACTTTTATGGGTCTTTGAGTTTTACGTAATATTGAGATTTATTAACGCTTTTAAAATTTGTTCATAAATCATCATTAATCTGTAATTTAAAAATGCCCAGTAATTTAAACAAAAACATTTAATTCTGTAAATAATTCTAATTTGTTCAACCATTTAATTTTTCCGGTAAATCACGACATGAATGTATTTTCTAGGCGTTATGAGTTTTTAATTAACGATAACAATACAATATTTGTTGTAAATAATTGCACAGTTATTTAAATAATACCGGTTTGTTTAAGTACATACTTACTAAGCTGGTTCACAAAAAACTTGTTTTTATTTTTTCGTGGCCGTATCGCGACAGTTTTTTTCTCTGGGTGAAAAAATATGCTCCTAATTTTTTTCAGATTTAAAAAAAATTGTTCAGAGGTTACGATCCTCAAATTTACGTAAAAATTGAGATTTTCGTGGTTTAAGATTTTTTAAGAATATAGATATTAGTTTTAGATAAATGTCTTATGAATCAAAATTGTAGCTAATAAAAAGGAAAACCCCTCATTTGGGATTCGATTGGAAAAAATTATTTGGCGCTGGTAAATGTCATAAAAAGTATGATTTCTTAAGAATAGTCAAACACAAGAGCATAATTGTAACCTTAAACTTTTTTTGTAAGTATTGCCAAAATTCTAGGACCTTCACCATGCAATAGGGAACAAATATATAATAGAGATGAGTTGAAAAATTTAAAACCTGGACACCAGAAAAAGTATTTTAAAATAAAATTTTCCTCTAACGAGGCTTTTAATTTTCTCTTCGCCACTAAAGTTTAATAAAATAGCAATATACATAAATATGAAGAAGAAAGAATAATTTATCTTAAATAAAATAATTTTTCACATTATATTATAATCAGAACAAAAATACAGTTGAAGAATTTACACTTTTCTTATTCGAAAAAATATTATATACTAATGATTGGATGATAATCCTGAAATTGAAGTTAGCTAAGTTTTTTCTCACTACTCTTACAACTATTCGAGAAATTAATCATAATATTTGTTGTTTTATGCATTCCAAGTTTCAATAATTATGGACGTTATACAATATTGGAAACCGTAATATCAACAAATGACTGACAGCATGAATAAAACATTTTCACGTGCATACTTCGTTTAAACTAGGAGTGACTAACATTGGACAGTTCAACTGTATGTTTTCTGTGAATAAACAAAAAATGATTTCATGTAACATTAATTATTCTTTCTTGACCCTATATATATATTGCTGTTTTATCAAATTTTAGTGGTGGAGAAGCCATTAAAAGCCTTATTAAATAAATTCTTTTTTTAACCTATTTTTTCTGGTGCCCAGGTTTTGAATTTTTAACCTCATCTCTATTATATATTTTTTCCCTATTGTATGCGGAAGGTTCCAGGATTTTGGCAATCTTGAAAAAAAAATGTTTAGGGGTACAATTATGCTCTCATATTGCTTTGTTTCTAAGAAATCGTACTTATTATGACCTTTACCGGCGTCAAATAATTTTTTTTCAATCGAACACCAAATGCGAGTTTTATCCTTTATATTAGTTACAATTTTCATTCATAAGATATTTCTCTAAAACTAATAAACATACCTTTAAAAATTTGAAAACTACGAAAATCTCACTTTTTACGTAAATTTGATGCTTGCAACTTCTAAACAATTTGTTAAAAATGTGAAAAGATTAGGAGAGTCCAAAACTGACAACAAATTTTTTGTGAACCATACCCTAATACTTACCCACAGAAAAAAACAAGAGAGATATTTTATTTCACCAATTTTTCAAAAGATTTTAAGATATATTCAAGTATACTAATTTGTTTTCTAACAATAATCTTACATGTTTAAAGAAATTTAATTTATCCAAGCAACTTATGTTTTTAAAAATTTTTACACATTCTTCCTAAAAATAAAATCAAGAAAATAAATTGCTTAAAAACAATTTCAGTTTATTCACACATTTTAGAATAATCTTCATGAAACAAACTAGTACCTAAAAATATTTCAATCTATCAAAACATTGCTAATATCAAATATTTAAATAAACAAACTAAAATTGTTTAAACAATGTCAATTTCTTTCAACATCTCTTATCACTTTAAAAGTTCTGATTGGTTTTTACTTGTTAACGAATTTCGAACAATAAACTGAAACCCGGAATTATTTGTAACATATCATCGTTTTTTAATCGTAGATGAAGCAAAAGCTGCACATTTCCCATGTTAAATTGGGTCCGAATAATGCGATAAGCGTGATAGTGATGTGACTTAAATTATTTCTGTGATCAATCACAATGGTGTCTTCCCGCCCACAACGAGACGTTGGAAAGGGGCAGGGGTGTGACCTATATTATTTCTGTGACTCATCACATGCGTGTCATCCCGCACTTTTGCCAATTTGTTGTGTAGTTCAAATTCTTCTAAATGAGAGATGCCGCAAATGTGACATGCCACAATTCTAACATGCCGAAATGTGACTTGCCGTTTGTCCCTTGACCCCTTCCGGTTATATTAGTGGGAAACTTCATGTTCTTTGAGGCACGGGTTAATATTAACCCATTTGGTTCAAAATTAGATATTATTTTGTTGGGTTTTTGTACAAAACCTGGGGGGAGGGGGAGGGGATTGAAAGAATGCCATCAAGTATGAAGACAAACCGTCCTAGTGTACACTTGAAAAAAATCGGCAATACGTTTCATTGGAAGGAATCGTAGCTTGAATAAACCAAAGGCAATTCATTAATTTGAACAAATATGCGTGTTCGAACACAGGAAATATTTTATTGAAATAAATGCATTTGCATTTTCCTGAAATGAGTATTTTTTTAATTCAAAGTTTGGCATATTTTTGTCAATTACACGTTTATTTTAGTGCAAATAACATTTGTTTTAACGAATTATTCATAAAAATACGTTTGAAGAAACGGCCATTTAGTTAAAGAAAAAGGAATGGATCATTCTAAATCAATATTTCTTTGGAGCGGAATTTTCTGATTTGCAGCTTTCAGTTGTTCAGGAAAACTGTCGCTAGGTTAGCCACAATTTTTCAGTATACTTATAATAAAAAGATTTCATGATCTAGATATATCATCTGATTCTAATATGATTTCTATATTCTCAGCATCAGCACTGACTGTGTTTCAAATATTTGTTGATAATTTTTGTTTACCCCGTGAAAAAAAATTTAATATTTAAATAATGTTAACTTATAATGATTATTATAATATACTTGTGAAGAAATAATACATTTGAATTTTTGTATTTCAACGATTCAAATTTCTTAAACAATGGTGGTATTTGTGTAGGTCAATGGAATATTTGTTTCATTTTGAGCTTCATATATTTTGATAAATTACGTTCTTTTTAAAAATTATTGTCTCTTTTCTTTGAGTTAGTGACTTGGTTATTTGAATCAATTAATATTTTGTGAACTTTTCTCCCATAAAATATTTTGTGCAATTTAGAGTACGCTTCTTTGAACCAAGATATCATATCTTAAACACTTTTACTTCAGTCGATGGACTTTAATTCTTTTGAAGGAAATATTTCCTGGATTTAAAATCACATTTGACCAAACCAACTACAGTTAAACTGGTACTTTCGAACATGTGGGGTAAATTCGGACATTTCTAAATTGATCGTTTAAATTACTTAAGGTTGGTGCTTTTAACCAGAATATAAAATCAGCTAAGGCTTGAACTGATTCCAGATTCTTGGAACAATTTTGAGTAATTTATCCTATCAATTCAGGGAATTTGGAGGTGCCCAAATTTACCCAATATGTCCGAAATTACATCGTTTGACGTTATCTACGTTTTACACACAAATTTCTTATATATTTACAAATTTCTTATATATTTGAACCAATAACAACGTTTCTTCACTCAGTTAATATTTCACTGTCTGTAATAAATAATAATTTGCAAGAATAATTTTATATTGTTGGTTTAGATGAAACCATTTATTTCTATTAAACAAACTTTTTCTGAGAAGTATTCAGTACGATAATTTCTTTGAATCAAGTAAATTTTCTTTGATTCAAGATTTCTTTTCTCAGTGTATGTTTTCGCTACCTGGAAAGAAAAAAATTACGTTTAAATTTTGTTGCAGGTAAGTTTAAGCTTTTACCTATACTTATAAGTTAAATAATTAAATATTACCCTGAGTTGGGTTTATGTGTCATATCATGATGGCAGAGTGAAATAACCAAATCGGATAAATTTGGCTTCCAAAATCGTAAAGACGATCAGGACCATTTTTAAAAGCTGCCAAAGAACCCTCGAGATAAACATTAAAAATTACTCTCGCAACGTGGGTAAAAGCAAAAATTACTTGATATAATAGGGAAAAGATTACCCGTATGGGATCATTTTTGTTGCAGGCACTATTTAATCTGAAATCCTGGTCCAGATTATTTTTAATTTTTGCGGTATGTCCACTTTTTCTTCTATGCACCAATTAATGTTCTACCAAATTTTCGCAATTGCAACACATAATTAGTATGATCTGATGATGAGACTAGACTGTTCTCGAAACGCAAGTACTAAGTTTTATTCTGAATTTTATATAATAAAACATTTTAATTGCCTGGAAGTCATCGAAGTATATCTTTTGATATACTCCGCTCGCGAGTTTGAGGGCGCCTAGGGCGCGCGACTGTTGGTTCGCGCGCTTCGCGCTCGGTCTTTCTATTTCCCCCACATTTGTGCGCAGGCCTTTTAAAATTAAAGGTCAAAGCATCGATAACTGTAATTTGGTGATTGTGAATTCTCTTCTAAAGCTTCTTCGGCTTTCACTAACAAATTCTCATCACGTATCTCGTTCTTCGCACTCGATATTGACCAAAATGCGAAATTCTCTATATTCTGTTCATCACTATTATATCAAATGTATATTACATTTTTTTCTGTACCTTGGTCTGGGACTGTTTATTCAGATATTGCAAAATAACGTACAAGTTTTATTTTTCATGATTACTTCAATATTTGCTCCTTATTTTGCACTAATTTTAATTCTCAGCTGCCCCGAAAAATGTATCATTTCAATAAATGTATATTATTACCATTCAAAATACGCATTGGTATTAAAACAAAAGTATTTTCATTGTCTTTATTTCATAATTAAAAAAAGTGCGCATCCTATTAAAAGAAAATCGTTAATAAACATTTTTTTGCAACTTGTATCGTTTTTCCATAAATTTAATGTATTTTCAATGTTATTTTTTTACGATTTAAACTAAAAATACGCATCATACCGTAGGGTGGTTCTAAGAAAATTTTTAGGTATAATTTAGGTGACAAATTTTGTTAAATAAAATGTTTCTGTAGCTTGTGTCCTTTTTCCAAAAAGTTATTTTTTTATTTTGAATATATTTTTATAACAGGAGTTTATAACATATTTGTAGATATATTTTGGTTGAACAACTTTTATCCTTTCATTTTTTTTATCTCTTGTGTCGTTTTTCCAAAAATTTCCTTTTTTTATTTTTAATCTTATTTTTTACGATTAAAAGAAAATCTACTCGTCGCATCAAAAAATTACTTATGACAAATTGTTAGATCCTTTTTGGGTGAACAACTTTTGTCGATAAATTTTTTTTCGTACCTTGTGTCGTTTTTCAAAAAATTTAATTTGTTTATTTTGAATGTTATCTTTTACGATTAAAACAAAAACTACGAACCATGTCAAAAAATTATTGATACAAAATTTGGATGAGTTTTCACTCTTTTTTGGAAGAGCAACTTTTGTCTTCATATTTTTCATAGCTTGTGTCGTTTGTACAAAAATTCAATTTTTTAATTTTTAGTTTTGTTTTTTACGAATAAATCAAAAGCTACGCATCCTATCAAAAAATGATTGATAAAAATTTGTAGCTTCTTTTTGGATGAACAATTGTTGTTGATTCATTTCTTTCCGTACCTTGCATAGTTTGACCGCAAAATGGAATTTATGATTTTTCATTATTTTTGGTGCAATCCAAATTTGAATTTTCGATTTTTAAAGAAAATCCAAAACATTGTTTTGATTAGTGTTTCACGATGAGACGATAATTTATCGTTCCTCAACTGTTTTCGTTTGGTTTCGCCAACTTCTCGCTGTAAAAATGATCTTCTAAGCAACTGTTTTTTTTCAGTATGGATCGTCTAAAAAAAAAGAGCGATTTCGATCGAGCACCGAGAAATTTCGGTTTTTAAGGGCATGTGATACATCAGTTCCCCCGGGTTTTTGTCCACAAAAATTAAAAAATTTTAAAACGGTATTTGGAGATGCTATAAAATAGAGCAACAGACGTCCCAGAACTCTTTTTTTGAGGGATAATAACAAAAAAAATGTATTCTGCTAAATACAAATTTTCTCTATATGCACTATTTGGAAGTTAGGATTCGGTTTTGAGGTGTCTGCCATTCCGATAATGTCGGTCTCTGTTATACCTCAAAATACACTCATATTAATCAAATTCAGCAAAATGAAATTTTTTAAATTAATCAACAACAGAAGAGTTCGGGGACGTCCGTTAGCATGTTCTCTATCATTTCCCAAATGTTTAAGGCAAAATCTTTATTATTGTAGGAAAAAATCCGGGGGAACCTAACACTGCTAAAATCGATAATTTTCTGAGTATCACATGCCCTTAAAGTAAAAATTAATTTCATGGTAATTTATTGAACTTCATTTTACAAATAAACTAATTGAATGTAAAACGAAGAGACGCGCGCGCCGCGCGCGTACGAGGTTCTACTGTAACAGTGGCGTGTTATACACTGGAAAACTTCATTTTATTTACAACAGATTGTGTCTATGTTCTAACAGCTCCGTTATTTGCCAAAAATACTAATGAGAAAGAGGGATTATATTTATATAGAGGATAGACACCAAAATAAACTGGTGACTATTCTTCATGCTACCTGTGAAAATGAAGGCAGTTGTAGATTTCCACATTTACAATTAAATAAGTTCAATAAGTATAGCTTTATCCTAACCCAGAACGACTACCTGAAAGGTAGAAATTCGTAAGTGGATCGTAAATTAGGAAGACCCTCATGGTAGACTAAAGTGGTCTCAAAATGCATTGGAATTTTTTTTTCGAATTTTCATGCATATCGGCCGCAAATTTTTCTCAGATCCTCCTCCAAAAAAGCGTTTTTTTTTTAAATTATATCTAAAGGTTCCGCAAGCCCCATGAAGTTTAACACGTATTTCCCATAAGAAAAGAAGACGTTTTTGTAAATTTTATTCATAATCGTCAATATTAGGTGTATCGATTTGAAACTCAATATTTCCTTTCACAATTAGAAATAGCATACGAATAAAAACTTATATTTTAAACATCACCCCAATAAGTGAAAAATTGGGTATCGCGAATTTCTGGCGCTACTTATCATTTTTTTGCGATTTTTTAAAATAGAAATGGTTTCTAATACATAAAATACTACTTTATAATGATAAATAGAAGTTTACGCGAATTATTGAAACAATTTATTATTGTTTTTAGCAATTTTCTCTTGGAATATATTTAAAAAGTCGGGGGTTTTCCGAATTTTTTAACTTATTTTCAACTTTTCAATCAGAGCGAGGCAGTAATCAATTAAATTAAACAGAAATAATTTTTTCACAATTGATTATTATTTATAATAATATTCTTTCAGAATAATGCTAGAAAATTGAAGTTTTTTCTGAAATTTTACACTTTTCGTCGAATTTTTAATTAAAGGGAGGTAATATTTAATTGAAGTTAAGAAACATAATTGCTTAAACAATTTATTATTATTTTTAATAATATCCTCTTTGAATAATGCCAGCAATTAAGTTTTTTTTTTAATATACAAATTTTTATTAACTTTCCGCTTAAAGTGACTTAATAATTAGTGAAATTTAAAAAATATAATTGTTGAAAAGAAATTAATATTGTGTATAACTATCTTTTCCTATAGTAATGCTGCATAGTTGCGGCTTTTTCTGAAATTTTCCACTTTTTGTCAACTTTTCACTTTGTGAGGTAATAACTCAGTCAAGTTAAAAAACATATTTGTTTAAATAGTTTATTATTGATTATAACTATCTTCTCTTGACAATTAGAAAGTTGCAGTTTTTTCTGAAATTTTTTACTTTCCTTTGTCTTTTTGGTTATGAAGATATAATAAATAAACAATGAAGAGAATCATTTTTTAAACAATCTCTTCTCATTTTGTTAATATATTTGTCTGAAATAAAATAGATATTTGAAATATTTTCCAAATTTTCTATATGAATCATATTATATACAAATTTTATATTAGAGCTTTTTCGTTTAAATTATTAATGTTTATTATTTGTGGGCGTCCACATGAGAAGGGATTTTGTGGGCAGTTATTATCGGATTTGAGTGGGGAATATTAAGACCTATACTGCATCTTTTGACACTATATTTATGTCCTGAAAGCAAGCGTCAATGGGTATATTTCATTTTCAAACATCAAACATGCCCCGGCGACTCGTTTTTCGACCTGAACGGTTTTCCATGGGCTTAAAATGCCGGGAATTAATACAGCTACATGATTCTGTATGTAACTGCATACTGGCCATAAGGGCCCTTTTCGTGTGCATGCCCACATTTGTTCCTAACTAACAAGTTAAAGAAAAGCTGAAAAATTCTGAGAAGATAGTTATAAATCATAATAAGTGTTTAAACAATTGTTTGTTAACTTGCATTAATTATTATCTCACTAAGTAAAAAGTGGACAAGAAGTTATAATTTGGAGAAAAAAGCGCAACTATCTAGCATTAATGTAGGAGAAGATAGTTATAGACAATAATAATATAATTTAACAATTTTTTGTTGTTAAATTTCATTAATTTAGGTGAAACATTGACAACAAGTGAAAAATTTCTGGGGGGGGGGACGCAACTATCTAGCATTAATATAGAAGAAGACAGTTATAAGCAATAATAATTTGTTTTAATAATTATTTTTGTTAAATTGCTGTAATAATTAGCTCGCCTCAAGTGAAAAATTGACAACAAGTGAAAAATTTCAGAAAAAACTGCAACTATCTAGCATTACTATAGAAGAAGATAATTATAAACAATAATAATTTGTTCAAACAATTATGTTTTTTGAATTTCATCAATTTTCACGACACTATACGTTAAAAGTAGACAAAAAGTTTAAAATTTGAGGAAAACAGCAACTTTCTAACATTAATCAAAGAGAATATTATTAAAAACAAGAACAAATTGTTTAAGCAATTATGTTTGTTAACTTTAATATTATGTCAATTTATTTTTCAGATACCCTTTTTTGCCCTTATTCCCAAAGGTCAGCCCCCCCCCCCCCGAAAAAAATTCCTGGTTACGCTGCTGCTGGCTTGTGTAGCGAGAATCAAATCGGCCAAGGCGCTTGCCAAGACGCCCACGGTCTTGCGCATCATCATTACTTACAAACAACCAGGAGATTAGCAATCACTCAGGTTTTTATGATTAAGAATTTTTTTCCTCACTCGAGATATTTGTTCTTTTCGTCATACACAAATTCTGGCTTACCCAAATTTACAGCGGGGACGGTTGGCCTGCGACTTGCCAGGGCAAAGGTTCTGTCTCAATCGGGCTCGGACCCGGAAACTGTGAACCGACGCTTTTAAGGGTAAGAGATAGGTGAACAGGCTTCCCATTTTAGATTGGGTGCAGACGAGACGTTTCACATTAAATAGAAAAATTGACACCTGTATATCAAAGCCGGCTTCTCGACCAGTGCTAAGACCTGGAAATTAGACCACTTGACATGCTAGGTGCCCATTTTCAATTGATTTAAAGTGGAAGAAATTGGTCTTATAGGCTAGAATTTCGTTAGAATTTAAAAGCCACAAGTAAAATTTTTTGTGAGTCCTAAGCTCACGTTTTTAAAATAAAAAAGCAATCATCAAGGTTAGGTAAACCAATCGGAATTTTGAACTCAGCCTTGCACTTAGCTGAATCATAATGATGTTTTGTTTCGAAAAGTAAAAAAAGAACAGAGCAAGGGGTTAGTAAAAAGCTGCTGGATGTAAATAAAAAACTTTAATTAGTGATAAAATACACGTGCACTCATGCAAATCTACTAAAATTATTCTCAAATGCTTCTAGGAAATCAGGCAAACTGACGCTTCGCGTAATTCTATCTGCCCTTAAGTTAGTCAGCATCCCCACTAAAATTTCCATTTATGATTTTTTAATGGATTGGTAATTGAAATGAATCGGAAGAGAAATGACTTGAATTTTATAGAGTCTCTGGCCTTTGTCGAAGTTAGGTCGCAGGAAAACTTCATATCACGTGAATTTTTAGCTGTGAACTACTTTAAATTTCAAGACTTACGCATTTTGAAGAGTATAGCTACATACACTGACGGGGAAAATAACCTTATCCTAATTCATAAGGTTTCCTTAATTGTAAAATTCCAAAAGAGGGTAGTAAGGGCTAGTTTTAACGTCCTTCCAACACTAAATCCAGTTTGTGTAAATGGACTTGAGCTGTTGAATAGGCTAAATTAAAAGCAAATTAATCGACACCCTCATGAACAAACGTATATTTATGAAAGCCGTTTCAAATGCGACATATATATTAAAGCAAAAGTAAAACGAACTATTCCTGGGATAAACTAGCCTCCGTAATGCTTAAGTCGAGATTGAGAGTGAATGAAACGCAATTCTAAAATCAATCAAATAAAGTTAATCTGGAACAGCTATATACTTTTCTGTATGATCTCATTTACCAACGATTGAGTAATGTTACAACGTTAAGAATTTCTGTTATTTAAGGAGTTACCTTAGATCAATCTTGTTGATTTCCAGTTTCGTAGTGCGTGAAAGTTATCTACATATGATCGAGCGCTACCAACTCCTATGATAATATAGATTCCATCTAATTTAACTTGTATTCAAAACATAACTCCTTGCTATGAAAAGCGTATATCTGGAAAAAGCATCTGTCTTCGATCTCTCTAGTAGCATAGTGGTTAAAACACCCGACAGGCAATTGGAAGACGTGGTGTTCGAATCCCGCCAGAGCGAAGGCGAAAGATCTTTTTTCATAAATTAAAAATGTTTCATTTATAAGTTTTCAAACTCCATCTAGTCCGAAATGACGTTAAGAATTTCGGTTATTTAAGGAGTTACCTTAGCTTTATAATATTGATTTCCAGCTTCATTGTTCGTGAAAGTTATCTTAATGTGATCGATCGTTACCAACTCCGATGATAATGCAGATTCCATCTAATGTAATAGTTCAATTTTCAACCAAAATGATCAGTTTTTAGACAAGAAAATTGAGTTTATGACAGAAATACAAATTTTCAACAAAATACGTACATTTGCAACTAAACATTCGAAGTTCTAGCTGAAAAACATCAATTTTCTACTAAAAGAAAAACGAATTTTCAACAAAATTGTTGAATTTTCAAATAAAAACTCATTTTTCAACCGAAAATGCAATAGTGAAATTTTTAGATAAAAAAATGCATTTCGAACAATATATACATATGCAACAAAAAAAGTGAATTTTCAATTGAAAAAAGAAAACATTTTCAACAAAAAAAAGCGAAATCGGAAGACGAACAACATAGCGTCCTTCAGAGTGAAGGTCGAAGGCTACGGTGTTTTGCATAAAAACATGCATTCCTAGTACTGAAGAAGGCTCTTTAGTTGATTTAGGTAACGAAACTCCTGCAGTTTTCCCAGATTAGGTCCAGCCTAAGTATGTTTCCTGAGCAACAGGAGCGTTAAAGGGACCTTTTCGAATGTTCGGAAGAAGCAGATAAGGACAAAGATGAGACGAACTTCCATGACCCCTTTCGAAACGTGGGCGGTATGGAGTAGGACGCGGAAGCACGAGCGCGTCCAATGGATACTCGACGTCGGATTCGAAACGTGGCGCAAGAAGACACGACACTGCACCGTGAGTTGATGTGGGAATTCCTGCACTGATAGTTAGCAAACCTAATTCATAACTTGAACGCGCGAGCTTGAGTCGTTGTGCGAGAGACTCAGATCCGAGAGACACTTCAGAACCCTGATCAAGGAGTGCACGCACAAACACTAAAGCACCACAAATTGACTTGACCTAGATAAAAGCTGTAGGTAATAGACCTTTTGCTCTAGGTCGAGTCACATGACGAATGCTGGGCAATGTACGATCTTCTCCTTGAGTTGAAGGTGACTAATGAGTGATGTTCGATGTCGTCGCATCTTGATGAACCATGGTGTGATGTTTTTTACCACATAATCGACACGTTCTGGATGATGGACATTCGCTTGTTGAATGTTGACGCAAACAGTTGAAGCAAAGTTTCCTTTCAGGCGCGAATTCCTTTCGTTGTAATGCATTCATCGCTCTAAATTAAGCGCAATACATCAAGAAGTGTGCTTGCCCAAAACCGAAGCATTTTCGAACTTGAATAGAATTCTGAGTCTGATCTGTTGAAAGGTGAGATGATGATGCAGAACTCTTGTCCGACCCGCGGGTTCCTTTACCATACTTTAATGCCTGCGATTTATCATTCGACTTTGAATTCGAAGAATCCGTCGAGTTAGCCCCTCTACAAATCATTGCATAACTCAATAAAAAAAATCGCTTAAAAAAAAAAGAAAAACATCTTGTTAATCCTCATTTTATTACGAATAAGAACATTACTATTTGATCGCGATGCGTCTAGAACTTTCGATGCAAATTTGCAGTGAAGGTGAAAACACGTGGTTAAAAGCACATTTTATAACTTGGTCCACTTTCGACAGTTGTATTTCATGGAAAAATGCATGAATTCTTTTGCAAAAAATCATGTAGTTACCTTGATGTTTTATTTATGAGTATATTTTCAAAAAATTTGAAAATATTTATAACTTTGGTGTCGGCAGTAAATAAAAGCGAAGGATGCTAACTCAGCTTCTAATCAAGCTGGAAGGCTTGATCTTGTTGATAAAATCAAGCAATTTCAACTTACAAATACACTTTGCAAGCAAAATTTCCAATATGTTGACATTTCGTTAATATCATTTGTTTATACCAATTAGATTCGATATCCTGTAAATTATTTATATTCCTTGGATACTTCGTCATTTATTTTTGTCGAGAATGGGATAATTTAAGTTATTTATTTCAAGATAAAAAGTAATAATTAAAAAATGTCTCATTTTCGCTCGTTCTTTATTTATATAAAAAATAGAAAATTAAAAAAAATCAAAAATCAAATCCATAGACGCCCTTGCGCACCTATCGCTGATCACTTCTAAGCAAAAAAATGAAAATCGGTCGAGAATTGTAGGCTGCAGGTGATTTTGAATAGTAAATTCTCGATCCAGCCCACTGTGCGACGGCGCGTTTCGTCGTGAGTCTAGTCTTGTCCGGTTCTCTATTATGATCTTTACAATTTCTGTTAAGATTATTTCACTATTTAGCACGGACATAGACCTTTTTTTAAAAATTACTTTATTAAGATTTCGAAATTTCTGTAAAATTGAGGATTTATTGTTTGCGCTTCACATTCATAACCTCTCCCATCTATCTGAATAGAAAGCTTTGATAATAATTTTCACTTACATACCCGTTAAGAAGGAGTTGATTGGAACGCATAGACTGGCATTTAAAAAAACTACCATTTCAATGCCTTTAAATGAGCGTGAATTGTATTTTTGTCACAAATGCCATTGAATGCGCTTCACTGTTTAAAACTCGCCTCGTTTCAATAATTCTTAATGCGCATAAGGTTCAAGACATTAGAGTGATTTGCTTGTAATGCCTATATTTTATGCAATTTAATGCTATTCAATGTTACTCGGTGAACCGTCAAATTATATGCCATGCAATGCCTTTCACCAACCAAGTATAGAACCATGTCAATGCCATTGAATGCTGTTGACAAAATATTGAATCGAATCAATGCTGATTAATGCGATTTAATTCTTTTTTGGACAAAAATGCAATTTGTGCGCAGTGAAAGGCATTAAAATGTCCGTTTTCTTAATGCTAGTCTATAATTATGCGTTCCAAGAATTGACGCCGGTGGATGAGAGGAACCGCGGGGCCAGAAGGAGAGGTCGTACGCGGTCAGTCGGCCTAGATAAAACAGTAGCATAGCGATAAAGCTCAGTACCTCAACGGCATAGCTGTAACTGCGTCACGTTGCGCAACATTACGACACGGGCCTGACTGTTAAACTCCGGAGACTTTCGATTTAAGCGAAGGTCAAAATCAAACCCGTACTTGAATCGAAAGTGCAGTGTACATGAACTAACACGCATGAATGCAGAACCCGCCCTGCTTATATACTGAACTGATCGGAAATAATCATCGTTTTCGTAGAATAAGAAAGAATAAACAAAATTAACAGCTTCTTGGACGCCTAATCATTTTTTTCTACAGATAGTACTCAGGCGTCAAAATCAGACAAATTGCTCTGCATTTTTTGGTCAAAAGCTACCGAAAAACTTTGGAAACAGAAATTTTAATCATGCAACTGAAAGTAGTGCCTTATTTTCTGAAAATCTGTGAAGATATATTCAAACGTTTAAAAAACATAAGTTTTGACATATGTTTTAAATAACCCAATGAATAGTTAAAACATAAGTTTCAATCATGCGACCTTGTCTGTTGCGTTTCTCGATGGAAAAACTACCCAACAAACTTTTGAAACAAGAATTTGAATCGTGTGACCGGAAGTGATGCAGAATTTTCGGAAAGCAATGTTTTCTTTGAAAAAATGAAGCATAAATTACTCAAATTCGACCATTTTTCAAGAATTGGAATGAAGCCATAATGACAAAAAATGTAATTGGAAAATATTTTAAGAGTTTTTTAATTTTAATGACATGCTCGGTAATATTATTTTGATTCATGAAATCTTAAAAAAAATACTATTTTTCTAAACATCTGGTTTTTGGCACTACAAATACCTTCTGCAGATTACAGATTTTTCGAATTTTTTAAACCATCCTCGATTAAAATAAAAATACACTACATACGATGGCATGATTGGAATTTATGGTTACAAATTTGTTTTTGTTGTCATTTGCGGTGCAAAGTATCGAACTAACAAGGTTTCACTTCGATCACAAACTGTGATATAATTTTTTCAAATTTCCAAATGTCAGCAAAGTTACCAATTAGTGAAACTTCTCCTCGCTTTGAGAAAATACTGTTTCGCTTCCTGTCGCATGTTTTAAATTTATGTTGAGAAAGTTTTTGGGTATGTTTTCCACCAAGAAAAGCAACGGACAAAGTTTCTGTAGTGCATGTGTTTGTGAGTATATGGGTGAGTGGTGAGTTAGCGTGTAAGAGCGGTCAGAGTAGGAGCACGAGTCAGTTGGTTCGAATCTGTTAGCTCTATACAGTTCAGTTGGTACTTATATCAATAAATTTATATTACTAAGGATGACTATGTGCTTACTCAACTTCCCTAAATCCTTTTTAAAACATATTATATAACAGTTTAACTTCGACAAAAAACTCTAATACATATTTAAAAAAACGCCAAAAGTCAACAAAGTCATTCAATAAGTGAAACTTCTCACTTTCAGAAAATACTGCAACACTTCCAGTCGCATGATTTAAATATATGTTTCAAAGGGTAAAAAGCGACCTATAGAGCATTGTAGTATTGGTTTAACATAATCAAAATCTGCATTGATTGGAATTTTCTGCTCACGAGTTTTTTTTTATTCGAGTTTTGATAGCCCTTATGTTTGAAAAGATTGCCCCAGGTTTTGGTCGCAAACAAAATTTGTTTGCAAAAGTTACTAACAATGAATATTACTTTTTACAACACGATAAACATTTTTCTCGTGAACGGCTAAACGGATTTTGATGATTTTTACTTTGGAATTTTTGTTTAAAGCCGTACATTCCAGAAATCTTCCCTATGAATATAACAACATTGAATTTTTTCGAAAAATATCAATTTTTTATAAACAAATTAAATTTGTTTGTCTTCATAAGAACATTTTTTTTCATGTTATTTTATATTTTCTCTAGAGAGAAATGCGAAAAGAAATACTAAGAAGTTTCTAATATTTCACGGGATATTTATTTTATAGTGCACCTTTAGTCCCGCCCTCCCTACTATTGTTAGGGATTCGAATTGTAGATGTTCAACTTTGTTCGGTATGTTCAGTGAGATTTCGCTGGTGAAGTAGATACACATGGGTCCTGAGTTAAAATTTGACTCATTTTTAGGGAAAGGCAACTGATGTGCAAAGAAACTTCGCTAGGTCTCACCACTGTTGATTTCTCTGCGAGGAATCGAAAGAGTATCTTTTTTTGATAGTAAAGGTGTATGTTATTTTAGGCTTACTAACCAATTTTCAAGAAAGAAAGTTTGCTGGGTTTCGTCAGTGTTCAGTTTTTTGTTAGTTTTGTCATAAGTGAGGTAACAGAAATTCTACGAAAAATAAAAAAGAGGACTTTTTTGGTAGCAAAGGTGTTAAGCTATTTTAGGTTTACTAACAAATTTTCAATAAAGAAAGTTTACTGTGTTTCGTGACTGTTCAGTTTTTTGTTAGTTTTGTTACAGGTTAAGATCCGCTGTTGGAAGTGGAAGGGTTGTAAACTATATAAATTGGAGCATAAGAAAATACAGAACTATTCTATCTCTTTCTCTATCTTTTGTGACCAAGAACCCTTATCTTTTCCTATTCTTCAGTCAATCTTTCAGTTATAAATTTTAATGTATTTAAATCTCGTCCTCAATTCTTCTTAACCGAAGACGCTTGGCAGCGTCCATGCTTATATACCTACACACCTGAAATTTATTACCATACAGTAGTTGGTTACTTTTACCATCAGCCACCTAGCGGCGAAACCTTCGGGTTGACGTGGGTAGCTAAATGATAGGATAAGATACAGAAGAGAGGATTGAAAAAGATAGACATAAATTTCAATTTACAAAGAGGCAGAAAAACATAGACGTTGCTAGATGTAGCTTAGGATTAGATAGAGTAGAGGAAATTGATAAAGATAGACAAAAATTTAGATTAACAGATATAGAAAAAGATTGACATGAATAGATAAAAGAATAGGATGAGATAGAGAACAGAGAATTGAAGAAGATAGACGTGAATGTAGATTGACAGATACATAGAATGGGATACATTTTCTTCATATCTTCCTATCATAAAGATTCAAAATTATTTGAAAAGATAGAATATTTGTCTTTTTACTTCTAGCTGGAAATATAAACTCTTTACAGAATCTAAAAGAATATCTTTCGTTGTTAGAAATGGTTTCTTTTTATTTACATCTTGATACCAAATTTTACAGAAAGAAAGGTTACTAGGTTTCGCAAATTTTCATTTGTTTTGTTAGTTTTGTTACAAGCTAGGAAACAGAACTTCTGATATAAATCGGAAAGAGTGACTTTCATTGTTAGAGAATGTGTGTGTGTGTTTTTTTTATTTTCATAACAAATTTTGAAAAAAATGTTTGCTGGGTTTCGCAAGGATTGAGATTTTGTGTAACCTTTATTAGAAGTTTTGTAACATAAATTTTGAGAGGAATCGTAAATTGTGACTTTTCTTGTTAGAAAATGTGTTTTTTCATTTGAATCTTAGTTACAAAATTGCAAGAAAGGAAGTTTGCCGGGTTTCGCGTGTGTTGAGATATTTTGTTTATTTTTGTTAAAATTCAAGTAACAGAAACTGTGATAAATCCAAAAGAGGATTTTTTGTGGCAAGTGTGTTTTCTTATTCAAATCTTATTAACAAATTTTCAAGCAAGGAAGTTCGTGGTTTTCTCGAATTTTCAGTTTTTTTTTTAACTTTTGTTACAAGGTATGCAGCAGAAATTCTGAGAGAAATCAAAAAGAGTAATATTTTTTGTTGGTAAAATCGATATCTTATGTTAGGATAGCTTTAAAATTTTCAAGAAAGCAAGTTTTCTAGGTTTCGCGAGTATTCATATTTTTTGTTAGTTTTGTTACAAGCGATGTAACAGAAATTCAGATAGGCGTCGAAAAGGGTGATTTTTGTTTGTTTGTAAATGTGTTCTATTTTTAAATCTTGGTAACAGATTTAAAAAACAGTGGATTTCGATACGAGAGATCAAATGGGCTATTTGCTCACTGCGAGTGTGAAGGTCCAACAGGAATTCGAAGGCGAGGCGAAGCCGAGCAGAAGGGGGAGTGCGTGCCTTCGAACGAGCAGGAAGCACCCGCCCGTGAGACCTTATGTATCGAAAAATATTTTACTTTACAAATTATAATGTAAAATCTGAGATTGTCTACTATTTATAGACATAGAATATAACCTCACTGACTCCACACGATTGACTAACGACTGACAAAATGTTTTGATAACCATGGAGAGCATTTTGTTCATATGTGAAAGCATTTTGCTCCCCGATGTTTGGGGATGTTACTCATCGTCCTCGTGCATGATGCGTAATCGATCATTTTTGATTTCTATAAACCTTGGCCAAACAAGGGTCTTGTATGTATAAAAAAAAAAGAAAGTTTTCTAGTTTTCGCGAAGGCTGAGATTTTTGTTCGTTTTGTTACATGCTAGATAACAGAAATGCTGAGAAGAATCGAAAGAGTGACTGTTGTTAGAAAATGTGTTTTGTTATTTAAATCTTAACAAATTGTTTAGAAAGAATGTTTTCTGGGTTTCACGTGTGTTGAGTTTGTTTTAGTTTCTTCTCAAGTTATGTAACAGAAACTCTGCGAGGAATCGAAAAGAGGAATTTTTTGTTGGTACATGTGTTATCTCTCTATTCTAATAGGATTTGAAAAGGTTGTCTTTGTTGTTAGAAAATTTGCTTTACTTGCTAAAGTTTTGTAACGAATTTTCAAGAAGGAAAGTTTTCTGTGTTTCGCGAGTGTTGAATTTTTTTGTTAGTTCTGTTGCAAGATCTGTGATAGAAATTTTGAGAGAAATCGAAATGTGTGACTTTTGATATTAGAAATGGTTTCGTGTTATTTTAGTGTTGTGAAAAATTTTTGAGAAAGGAATTTTGGCGGGTTCCTTGAGTTTTCAGTCTTTTTTTTGTTACTTTTCTTACAATTTATGTAACAGAAATTCTGAAAGATAGGTTCTTTTGTTAGTTTGACCTTGTTAATATATGTTAGAGAGAAGGATCCAGAATTGAAAAAAGTTTTGGAGTTTTGAACTTTGCGTTTTGAAATAAAAAATGGAAGAGCGAGATAGTCTATCACATAGTCTATCACATAGTACAAGGAATTGTATAGGTGGTGGAATACCCTGTATATGAAATTCAAGAAAACTTTTTTTCTGCAGGAGAAAATGTCGAATATTTTTCTATTTAAGTATTTTTAGCTAAATTTAACCTTTTTCTTATAGATGAAAAAACTTTAAAAAAATGTTTCTTGACGCTATTGTTACGTCCTGAAGGGAACAAACTTACCTGGTCAAAAATCTACAAAAATTATCGGAATACAATTGTATATATGATAGT
Source organism: Andricus grossulariae (assembly GCA_011634705.1). Lineage (NCBI taxonomy): Eukaryota > Metazoa > Arthropoda > Insecta > Hymenoptera > Cynipidae > Andricus > Andricus grossulariae. The sequence goes on along the minus strand of JAABKJ010007545.1, from coordinate 42,664,114 downwards.
TGAGTTTATTAAATATAGGAAACTACAAAGTTAAAAAGAGATAGCCGATTCGAATTTAAAAACAAGTTAAAAAAAGTTTTCTCCATTTAGTTGAATTTTACTTGTTGTAATTGCTTGAAATTTTGAGTTGCACTAGACACTTTTAGGTAGCGGAAACTAGTCATCCAGATTTCCACCTCAAAATAAAGGAAGACCTTAATGACGAGTTTTTAAAGAAATTTAAGTATTATGATTTATTAAAGAAATTTAAGTATTATGAGTTATTAAAGAAATTTAAGTATTATGAGTTATTAACTCATTGATTTAAACTTACCTAATTTATATTCCAATTGTTTACTTTTGAATCTGGGCAAGTAACTGTTTTGGGGATTCACTGTATAATTTGAAGATTCTTTGACAAACTGGTGTTATGAATTGGTTGAATGCTCTTCTCGTTCACTGGAAAGATACTGGTGCTGGTCCAGGTGTTTATTGGTTTAGTAGATGTGACGTTGATTGTCCTTCTGGCTATTTACCGTTGCGATGGTTTGACAACGAGGATTTGTTAAAGGAGTCTGTTAGTGGGCAGGTAGGATCAGGCCACCTGCTGGTACTCAAGGGTAATGATGGTTGACAACGGAAATTGTCAAAAGGATCTTGTGTGCTTAGTTTCACTTTTTTAAAGGGATTTGAAATTTACAATCGACTTCAGTTCGATTGAAATTTCCGAAGCACAACACTGATTTTACTTTTATTTCTAAATTTGTATTTCGACTACCAGGAAATGGTTTCCAAATAACCGGAGTCCATCTGGTATTTTAATATTAACTTGAGAATGTGATCTAGGGCCGAGCTTCCGCCCGATTTGAAGTTTGTAGATGGACATGAGTTGTTCGAATGACTTTCCGATGTACTTTTGTGTAGAGCTTCCGCCCGATTTAAAATTTGGAGATAGGCTGATGTTCTAATTCTGACATGGGGTTTAGATAAGACAGATTCTATTGTGATCAGAACCAAAAACTTGACGGCGAGTGGACGTAACAATTGAAATCAATTGATATCCAGGTGTCTATATCTGAAGGCGTAGTACCTAGGAGTTCTGTTCCTTGAGTCCAAGAAACTGGTCATTGTGCCACCCTCTTTAATGTTTCGTGGCTGATTTTTGTGAGCTGCGTTCGAAGATTTGTAGGCGAGAATTCATTGTATTTTAGCGGTGTATAGAAAATTCAGGATTTCCAAACTGCATGGTTAGTACTGCAGAGTTCAGATTACTGATTTTATTAAGATGGATAAAAATGAAAATGCACGAGTTTGTGCGTTTTTATAAGTAAATAAGTCTTTTCTATCATAATTAATCATATAAGTAATAAGTATAAATATGGCGATTATTAATAATATAAGTATAAATAATATATTTATAATACGTCACAGGACGTGAGAATATTTTGCATAATTAGAAAATAACTCAAGGTTTATAGTTATTGATATATTTAGAGTGGCTTAACATTATATCTAGAAAGCATCCATCTACAATTCAGCTTAATTAAAATTAACTGAATTTTAGGCTCGTTTTCGTCGTTGACTTACCTATAAAAAACAGACAATTTTTTGCTTTGAACCAAGATTATGTTTCCGTGAAATTCGTAAACAGTCGGTAGTTGTGTTTTACTTTTTTTTATGTATAAAAGAGTAATATTTATTGGTAATAAACAGGTGCATGAGCGGCAAACGGCACGAATGAGAACACGATCAGAATGGTTTTTAACACCTGTGGGAGAAAGATTGTCAGCCACCGATAGTGATCCCACAGCAATGAATATTCTACATGGGTTTAATAGGTCATCATCCGGTAACATTGGTAAGATAGAGTCTCAATAATTGTTATATAATTCCAATGTTTTAGTGATATGCCCTTCAAATGATTATGACTAATGGCTTAGACAATGTCAAACAAATAAACATGGGAAAATCACCCAATGATGAATTGAATGAATCTTACTTAAACAAATAAAAGGAATTAACGATCAGAACAAATGATCGGTTGAAGAATCAATCACTACGAGTGCGGTGTGAAATAATCAATTATGTCACGATTGGTCAGTCAACTTATACAGGTTATAATAAGACCAGAATGTATGATTTGTTATGATTTGTAATTTGATTATCATATGGGGATGCATGAAGCATATAAGCAGAGCAAATGAGAATGTTCTTAAGATTTTCTTTGGGCATCTTTGATATAAATGAACTTTTTTGAGTGCTTTCAGTGATTTTTAAAATTTAAGGTTAAGTTATTGACGACTGTGATTTGGTATTATTGAATTTCTGTACGTCGGACTGGATGACTTATTCAGATATTGCAAAATGAAATACTACTTTTAATTATTTATCACTATACAAATATCTTTTTCTCATTTTGCATTAATCTTTATTCATAGTTACCCTAAATAAGAAACAAAATGTTTGTCAATTAAAGAATTTTCATTTCTACCTTTTTTTTACATATGGTCAAATGGATCAACTTCAGACACTTTTTAAGATTTTTAGATTGCACAATTTTCAATATTATATGAATATATTATTCGATTGTCTCTCTGAAAACAAAACAATAGTGTCCGAACGTGCCTCACAGTATGATACCTTCATACATTTCTTAATGTTTAAAAGATTTTAAAATTATATTTAATAATAGTATTTTATGAAGGTGTATGTTCGCACCAGAACGTTTCCAATTTCGAAAATATTTTTCTCGGCCCATCCAAAAATTCCGTCTGCTGCACTGGTTATCTGCATGATGTTGGGCAATAGAGACGAGTTCTGCAGGATCTGCTGTTACGCCGTAGTGTTATGTGACATTTAACGCGCTGCAGTAGTGTTCCAAGAGCATTATGTTTGCTATTTATTTTAGGCCTAACATTTATTTCATTTTATTTTTTTATTCAATATAATATTTATTATTTCCCCCCCTCTCGAAAAAAACCTAGAGAAATTGAGATATTTCAATTAGCAAGTACCATCACATGCCCTTAAGTACTTTAATTATAGCATAATTGAGACATTTAAATAATTTTCAATATTTTAATTAATTTAAATTCAACAATTGAAGCGTGCTCTATATAAGCATATTATACGCCACTTTCCATAAGAATAATTTTGTACCTGTGTTCACATATTAGATACGCCCTATGACAAGTGGCGCATAATGCACTCTTGTAGAGTACGCACCAGTATTTGAAATTCATGCATAAGTTATATTTATAACATGGGTTTTATATTCCCATATTGTTTATTATGACGTCTAATAATGGCTCCCACACTGCCTATAATATTTCTTATTCTCTTATTCATACCCTATAATCTTTGTTTTATTTACGATAATCTTTGAACCAATATTATTCGCGCGCTAGAATTCAGTCACCCAAGCATATATTCATCACCGTTCTTAAGAATTTCAGCCGTAATACGATCTACTACAGTAGCCTTACCATTTTCCAAATTTTGAATTACAAACTTAAAGCTGCACACTACGCATGAAACCAAGTACGAACTCTAAGGCAGTGTTAGTATACTTGATTGTCGTTTTTAGTGGCCATTATACCTGTAACATGAAATGCGTCTTTATAATAAATCTTATCTTTATTATCTCTAATTCTGCATAATTCCTACAAACGCGATTGCACTCACTTCAGAACCACTGTTGAAAATGATATACTTTAATATTATCCAAGCGTCCTCTACATTCTATTTGTCTATTTTCCCATCCCAATCCCCTTTATGTTGGTATTTATAGTTTGTCAGCACCGGCTCCGACTTGTGGATATTTTTTCTTCCACTACAACAAAGTCAATCACACTGTGACTTTAATCACTACATCAATTAAAACACTCCGGACTAAAAATTTGGGTACATATGTAGTTTTCTGTTTAAGCGGGTACTTACAGGCCCTCAGATTATTTTAAATAAAATCTTGAATAACGAGGGTGGCGTTTAAAATAGTTACTCTAATAAATAACGTCATAGAAACTAGAACATTCAAAAAATTATAAAATTGGCTACGTTAAACGAAGGTATGGAAATTGGAACAATTGACAATTGCGTCCGCAAATGTACATTACAGCGCGGACAATGGGACCAGTGGATCCGAAGTCACGGAAAGGGTATTCTAGGTGGCCGGAAAATGATTCTTCATTTGGCGAGGCGTATGGCGAAATTATATTTTCCTTTCGGGAAGAATTTCGGGTGTTGTCGTATAATAGTGGCGTTGAAGTGGGGGTCTATCTAGGGTCTATAGATATTCTGGCTTTTCATCAATCATTCTGTAAGTGTGTAGAATCATAAAACATAAGAGAGTAATGAATTATTAGTGAAAATATAAAAATCTTCAACTTATACAAAAACGTTTACACAATTTTGGGCTGATGAAATTTGATAGAATTTTCTTGAATTTTAATTAATACAAAAAGGCGTTTTTTTTTATCCGGCGAACCATCTGAGAGCTCAGAAACTTATTCTTAATCTTAGAGCATTCAAAATACATCTTGTGAAATCTATCCAACATGGTCGAACACGTTCCGACCTAATTAATTTCTGAAGAGTAAACATATGCTATCTCAGAAGATAATTATTGCGTTCAATAAGTCAAAGGTAAAATGTCTATGGAGCATAAAAACACTCCTAGCACGATAACTTAACTTGATTTATATTGAGCCGACAAAACGAGTCAATGGGTAACGTAATAAAAGAAATGGCATTTTATTGTCAAACACGAGAGTTTTCCAGACCAGTAGAAATTATTTGCAGTTAAAAGAAATGAAATTTTAATGCATGGCCCATTAGAACATCAAAAATAGAAAACCCAGGATGAAAATAAAATGCAATAAAGAGATCAATTTCAGGAATTTCCGAGATTAATAGATATAGAAGAGGGCAGTATTTTAGATATTTTGGCTTGTATAGAGTTTGTGAGTTAAATTTCAAGGTAATAATAATAGAATCAGGAAAGCCGTCAGAATTGCAAGTTCGCTTCAGTGAATTGTACAATTTTAATTTATAGCTAAGGATATTCTGAAATAGTAAGAAAACATGAGAACATGAATAGTAGACTCGATTATTGATTTTGGTACGAGGGATAGATATTTTTCAGAGGATTTTATTATCAAAAATTGGTCCAAAGTAAAAGTTTGAAAATTGAAACGATTGAAGTAGTTTGTAGAATTCACAATAGAATACGACTTTTACTTAGAGTTTCGTTTTTTAAAGTGTAACGATATCTTTTTTCGTTTTAGGTTCACAACTTGAAAGGTACGATACGAACGTGCATATGTAGTACCGATCTCCTTTCTAGAATATATGAACATCATTTAGAATCGCCCTTTTAAATGAATTTTTGATTAATAAACGATTCTCAATGAGACAGAAAATTCGCTTAAAACAACCTGAACCTGTCTCGTAAAATTACGATAAAAATTTATAATTTTTATAGTATATGCGCACTGAACAGCGCGTAGATGATTTCAGTAAAAAGTGTAGTATTCACCCTTATAAAGGAAGACTAGAAACTTGAAAAATGATAAATAGTGTGCGAGATATTAGTAGTTTAAGAAGCTGACGAAAACCTCTGTTTCTTCTATATATTTTCATGCAGCATGATACAAAACAATTCAAAAATGGGTCATTCAATGCAGGTTCGTATATAGATATATACAGTGACTTTATTTTTCAGCCTAATGGCCTACAAAAATTCATCTACATAGTATGCAGGATCTGAAATGCAGGCCTACCATATTCTTCTATTTATACTGCATTCTCTCACACATTTTTATCATTTCCTTCTCTTTTCTTCCTACGTTTACATTTATTTTACTTGACTCCCCTTTACACGCTCTACATCCCTTACCTTTAACTTACATCCTCCGAGGAGAAACTAACAATTTGTCACTTTCCACTTATATTCTCGATCGTCCTCTTCCTTTCCTTACTACCACCAATATACTTCGCTAGCTTCTTCTCTATGCTACCTGTCACCTGTCCCTTTCACATTTTCTATAACCTTATTTTACTTCAGCCTCTATATTTCATTCTCATAAAAGCCTATTCTTACCTTTCGCTTCACTTGTCTAACCTTATTATGTTCTTCTTTTTCCCTAATTCTATTTTACATCATTCGTCGAGCTAATATTAGACTCTTTTACGAACTACTCTTTGCATCCTGCTCCCTTTCAACCTATTAACTACCGTGTATACCTAACGGTTTCGTTACTTCCGAGGGGGGGAGGGTAGAGCAACAAGTACAGCTGTCAACGAGGGGGGACGGGGGTAAAAAATATCGAAAAATTGGTAACGTAGTTCATGGATGATCCCTCAATCCGCTTCGTAATTTTCGGTAGTTGATCTTGTAGTGCATATATTGTATTTCCTGTACCCCTTTTCTACGCATGTACTTCTTTTACTGTCTGATGCCATCCACACATGCGCAAATTCTTCTCCCTTTCTTTCGTTTCTCTGCTTTGTTCTCTCTAACATCAACATCTGCACGTGCTACTGTCTAGAGCTGATATTCTGTTCCAAAACCACTTAAACTTTTCCACCTTTACTTCTCCGTATCCATATCAGCCTCACAAGTTTCGTAATCCCCAAATACCCACCACCGGTCCGTAGAATATCAATGTACCCAAACTTTTAGTCGGGAGTGTAGGTATCATACATTTGAAGCAATAATATCTCATTGTAATTCTATCCAGTGATATATAAAAAAATAATCAAAGTAGGCGCCGAGCGCCTACAAGGAAGAGTTTCGTAGCTTGATAGGTGCTTATATTTTTGGCTCTGTAAATTTTGGGCCCTATATCCACGTTGGGTTTTTGGTGAATTTTGGGCCATATGTCAATTTTGGGCCCCTCATCAGTTTCAGGCCCTAGGTCCATATATTAGGGCCTATGTCAATTTTGGACCCCTTATCAATGTTGGTCCCTATGCCAATTTTAGGCCCTATATTGATTTTTTGGCCCAATACCAAATTCGGGCCCTACGTTAGTCATTATGTCTTTAGGGATACGTCGTGCCAGCGTGAGTGGGACACCCGCATAGTATGTGTTGTAGGTACTCAGCGTATAGTAAGGTGGAAATAACACCGTCCTGGCATGCGAAAATGAAATCCTCTGTATCTGAATTAGGCTCTGATGATCTGAGGAAAACAAAAGTTTGCTCCTCCGACAAGGACTTTTTTTCTACATTACTGTGAAATTTTCCGTGCATTTTCTTACCGAATACTTGTTGGCGGAAATTTTCAACCTCTGCTTGCCCCGCAGCTTCGTCAAAGAACATTTGCCAATCATTTCGTGTTTTCTAACCATTTTTAGAAGAGGATCTCTGCTATTTGCAACAATGTAAGCTGCATGATCTTACGTGTGGCGATATCAAGGGCCGTAAGCTCATTCTTCGTCCATTGACCCACTCCAAACGAGTAGAGTAGAACCGGGACGGCAAGCATGTTAGTCGCAGATATCTTGCTTAGCATCGACATATTTGAAGACGAAATCATCAGCTTTCTTCTGTGCTTTCTTAATCTAGGCCTTCAGGGGTGAGTACTCGAGATGGATAAGATTCGATGCATTTTGCTCACCCCTGATATTGAAGTCAAGGCCGAGTGTTTCAGCAGCCTCCTCCGCTGCGTTGTACATAAACGCTCCCTTGCCCACTTCTTCGTGTTTCCTGACCATTTTAAGAAGAGAGTCCTTGTTCATTTGCGACTATATGTGCTGTACCCAGAATAATCCTGTTGTGAGGTAATTCAAGATTCAGTATTCCGCGACCACCTTGACGGCGTGAGATGTAAAGTCGCAGAACAGAAGATTTAAGGTGCATGCTTTTGTTCATGTGCATAAAATTTCGGGACCCGATATGGAGGGATCTGAGCTCGTCCTTCGTCCATAGAACCACTTCAAATGAAAGCAATACTGCCGGGGCGGCAAGCCTGTTCGTCGCAGATACTTTGTTTCACGCCCACAGTTCTGAAAACCAAATACGTCGGATGAGACGTGTGTATCTGCATCGGAGTGTATCATTTATAGATCTCACGTCCTGAATGCGGCTCTGTGGCATGACCAGGTATGTATAGGTCTCTACAGCACCAAGGTGTCGTATAGCGCTTCCTTCAAATAAACCTTGGCGCCTTTTTCTAACCCGAACTCCATTCCAATCTCTTAACTGTACTCTTCGACAATGTCTAGAGCTAGATGTAGTTTCTCTTGATTTTTAGCACAGATCTTAAAATCATTCATGTAAAATACATGAGTGACCTTATGCTTTCGATTTCCATGTTTGCCGCAGAGGTACCCTTCGGATTGGCGAAGTGCGAGAAGAGGTCTCATTATGTCGCCCTGAAACACACCTCTCTGAAAGGTGAAACTGTTCGTGATCACAAAATGCTTTCAGATAAAACAGTAAATCTGGATTTCCAAAGCGGCATTAATCTCTCTATGCACCTCATGATGTGTGGATGAACCTTTAAGCTGTGAAGATCTTATACAGTGTGTAATTTTCTCTGACCCACCTTTCTCGCCACTCTAGACTTCTGCTAGAGTTAGATAGTACTCGTATTCTGTCAACAATATTCTGCCTGATTGTCAGTAGCTTTGACTTGTTGAGTGTTTGATGACAGATCTGCAGTTCGCGCTCGAACTGTCGAACCTTAGCAGTGAAAGTTCTGCCAGATGTTATGTAGTCAATCACCTACTGTCTGCGGGACGCGTACTGCCTTGCCCAGCCTATCTTTGTGCTGAGTTAATGCATTCGTCTTTTGGTCTTATGATCAATCGTTTTTTCTTCTGTTTTACGGTTTGTATCTGCCAAACCTCTCGCAGCATTATATACACTAGAATTGATAGTTCAGATGTCGGGTTGTTCGGAAAAATCTTCACGAAGCTCGTCATCCAGTTCAGCCAGATCTTTGGGCTTGAGAGAAACCTGAATGTTGATGTTTTTTCGGGCCCTAAAGCATCGCTCTTCATCTATTAGATGCCTACTCGCGGTTGGTCTCAGTGTCGCCTCTTTTTCTCTGTTGCCTGTTTTTTTTCTAGCAGTGGTTGAGCAGGCGCTCTGCTTATATAACCCCTTTGCCGGAGTTCCTCGGCACGGTTTCGCAGACGTTTATGCGAAAAATGCAAGAGCTCTGGGTGTTTCTGTCACCAAAGAGCATGCAGTCGCACCATGTAAGCTTTTCGTTCAGGGACCAAAATGGAATTATAGCACTCCAGCAGGTCGTCCCTGAATTGATCTGTCCACCTAGAAAAACACGAGATTCTGCCGGTCAATCGCACTGCATCCGTCTGGATTGGCTCACCCAACTCTAGTATAGTCGGCGTTGTTGTCCGAGCCATTTTCGGGAACCCTGCGCGTTCGATTGTCCGCGACTGCTTATTAATAATTGTAACAACATTCAGCAGAAACCCTTGGTAGAGGGATCCCCTATCCGCAACCCGAGGACGCGTTCGGTGGCTTTGTCATAGGCCCTTCGCTTCCATTCTAAAGGAATCGAAACCAAAGAAAAAATAATAAATAAGGTTAAACAACCACCGCAGTGTCCCACTGGAAGCAACTGCGATCTGAAAATGACACCGGCTCCCAGTAGGACCACGGTAAATCTCACTCATGGCTACGTCTCAAAACCGTGAGATGGGTGATCACAGGATACGACGAAATCACAGCGACAAGCCGGCGAAACCCTCGTGTGTTTTGAGGACACGAAGCGACCCAAGGATGACAGCTTTCTTCATCCATTTCGCAATATGACCGCTATGTTTTTTATTAAATAATATGTTCTTGTAAATGTTGTTTTCAAGAGTGCTAGCTATACCAGGTAACTATGTCTTTTTTTGAAGTATTGTATTGCTGTGTAGAAACAAGCATATAAACCTTTTTAATATCTTTAGTTATATATTTCTACCAATGGGAGAAGGCGCAATCGTCGAAACGTTTAGGCCTTATTTGTGGGCGACAGATATTTTTTCGAATTTCTATAGTTAGTCGAATTTTCGGCCACAAGGAAGGCTTTATAAAAATAGTTAAATTCTCAAAAAAAGAATTAATTTTTGACCAAATATAGCAATTTTTAACGAACTCTAGTTTATTCCTGGACAAAAAAAATGAATTCTCAACGAAAGATTTAATATTTCTTATCTCATGTATGCATGTATGATTTTTATTCCAAAAGGATGAATTTTTATCAAAAAAGGTTAAATTTTCGACTAAAAAAGATGACTCAATGACTTCCTCTGTAAGGCGCGTGAACTCTACTACTTGTTACGGTAGGGAAGTAAACTTTTCTGCCCTACAAGAAGGAGAGTTCGGAGTTGGCCGTGGTGAGGAGTCCTAATAACTTGCGCGGGTAGCGACGACGTGGAACTTGCAGTGATGACGACCCTTGATGGGTAGGAGTTCGGGGTTAGTGAGATGGACGTATCAGCGTGAATTCGACAAAGCAGCGAATATCTGGTGGCTCTCGACTCCCAAAATAGCTCCCTTAGCCAGAACGTTAACTACCATGTCAAAGGCTGAATGTTACCAGGTTATGGTGATTCATACGGTGGCCTGGGATGTCGGACAACTTCTCAGTATATATTGCCTTATCCCCACAAAGCAGGTCTCTATGAAAACGTACCCTTTAATGCTCTAGTTGCTCGTGAGAGCAAAATGAATCTCAAAAACCCAAAAAACAAACACATGAAACAAATTAAGGGGTTGAATCACCATCGAATTATCAAGGGCCCTGTACGATTCCTAGCACCTCGAGTTGTACGTCTGGGGATGGGACTTCAATCTGCACCATAAACGACGTTAAAGCCTTTGAGGATGCCGAGTCCAAATAAGGCCTGATGAAAAATAAATAGAGCAGTGCTGCCAGAAGGAGGTAAGATCGCCAGCAACTTCTGTTGCAAAATGAAATAAACCCTGAATCAGGGTTCCCTAAAAGGCCCCAGTCTGATGGCAGCACTCCTACTCAAGGCAGTGAAGCTGAAAGAGACAGGGTTATTGACCCAAGTGACACATGCAGCCTCGCCCTTCAAAGAATCCTGAAATTTGCTATTGTGCCTGAGGGTTTCTCGCCAGAGAAGCTCAACTGAGAAGAACCATTGGGTATTGCAGCAGCCCCCGAGAATAAGATCACCAGGGTAAAACCTGGTAACATTAAGCCGTGTTTTGAGGACAGCCGTTTCAAAAACAATCTACTTAAGGTCATCTGCTTAGATGAGATGTCTAGGACATGGCACATCGAAGCAGTAAGCGGTTTGAAATCATGAGGAGGTGCAAGAATCAAAGCTGTGATTCTAAGGACCTTCTCAAGTCTGGCAAGTTTATGGCGTGGATACCTGGAACTTCCAAGGAACCATCATCCATCCTCAAAAGGTTGGCAGTCCAGAACTCCGCGTTAATAGCGGAGGAGTGGACCATCATGGATTCCAGGAAATACGACAATGCAACCCAGTCGGTCTTGGGTCTGGATGCTTCAGTGGTCGAAAGGGATGACTGGAATGGTAAACAGAGGAAAAGAAATTTATTTACAACGGGAGGACTCGTCTGGTATACAAACGGCTCTAAAGACTTCTTTGGCTCTGGAGTTGGAATTCTTGCGATGAAACCTTGTGCGGAGGAAACAGTCGCACTGGGCTAATTCCCTACCTATTTCAAGCTGAAATCGTGGGTATTAGGAAATGCCTAGGGGAGATTCGTAAACGTGATTTTATTAATCACTACATTGACATATGCCTCGAGAGTCAAGCCGGTTTGAGAGCCCTCCAATCGGGAGAGTTTACATCCAGACTACAAAAGCCCCCAACGCACCTGAACCATGCTACGGAGATTCGTATGCTTCGTCTAAGCATGCCATTGAAAAATATATCTTGGAGGAATACTTGTGGTATTGGAAGATGGCCCAAGGTATGATATAGTTTAAAAGTTTATCAAAGAACGATGTTTAGGAAAGTCTAAAAAACTTCTAAACATGGAAAGAAAATAGGTGAAAATAGTGGTTGAAATGCTCACGGACAATTGCCGCTTAAAGAAGCACCTGACTAGCATGAAGATCGGCAGCAATCCTCGATGTCGAAAGTGCGGTTTCCGTGAGGAGACAGTACATCACATCCTTTGCGATTGTGATGTGCTTTTAAGCCTCAGAGTGAAGCATTTTGGAAATCATATCTGTAAACCAGATGATTTTGTAGATATCCCTCATACGGCAATAAATGCCTGTATGGCGGGAATCGGCCTCATCAGAGAGGATTAGATTTAAGGGTACAGTACCAATCAATTTTTACATATAAACTACGAGGAAACTCAAGGAGCTATGGCTGTATCTATTTAGCTTGTTTCTACCGAGAGCGAGGCTATGTTTTCTGAGGGGTTTGTATCTGAGATCGTCGTTTTCCGATTCGGATTGTATGCCTGTTTGTAATAATAATAATAATGACTCAAAAAACTATGGAGAAAAAAATGGAGAAAAGGGACAAGTAGTGGAGAAGAATATAGGAGAAAAAAGAAGGAATATACTGAGTTGTGTGATAAAAAAAAGGATTAGGAGAGTTCTAGATCATTTCAAAAAAATGCAAGGCATTTTCAAAAGATTCACATAATTTAAAGGAGTTTAGAAAAATTGCAGAGAATTTGAAAACTTTTAGATTATTTCAAAATATTCCAAGGAATTTTCAGTTTATTTCAGTAATTTAATTGATTTCAGGAAATTGAAAATATTTCAGAGTATTTAAAATATTTTTACCGCATTTTCGAAAGTTTTACAACATTTTGAGAAATTAAAAAAAATTGAGGGTTTGAAAACTTTTAGAGTATTTTAAAAAATTCTAAGAAATTTTCAATTGGTTTCAGTAATTTGACTGATATCAGATTATTTGAGAAGATTCTGAGTCATTTTTGAAAGTTTTAGAAATAGTATAGGTTGTTTTGGAAGCATCCACTGCACTTTCAAGATATTTAAATAATTTCAATGAATTTCAAAAGATTTTGAAGGAGTTGGAATGTTTGAAGGTATTCTAACAGATTCTGCGGAATTTTCAATTTATTTCAGTAATTTAATTGGATTTCAGAGGATTTGAAAAATATTCAATTATAAATGAAAATAAATCTAAAATATTGAATAACCTAATATTTATTAAAAATGTTTTTGCAAGAATAAATTTCTTCATTTAAAAATGCAACAAAAAATTGCAATTGAAAATTAATCTGTTTTAGCAGAGAATTCAAGCAAACAATTCCTCTTTTCAGGTTGAAGATTTTAGTTGAAATTTGAACTAATTTCTGAAAAGTACATTTTTTTGGTTAAAGATTCACAACTTTAGTTGAAAACTCGTTTTCTCTTGTTAAAAATGAATTTTTTCAAAACTGAAACTCTAAATATTTTGTTGAAAAGATAAATCAGTTGTTGAAAATTCATGTTCTCTGATAATTTGGAATAATTTTATTATTATTACATTGACTATTTGTTTAAGAAATGTTATCTTAAAAAATCTGAATAAAAAAACTGATAAATAGTTATGTACCTAATATTTATTAAGAATGTTTAGCAAATTTTGACATAACAATAACAATACTAATTATATCGTCTTTATCGATATTTAACCTTAGTTATCTAGTATATGATATCTTTTTTTTTCATCCTTGACTTTGACCAGGATTGTGTGCTTCAGAATGTGCCTCAACAAAAATACTAGTTTTTTATCACAAAAAGAAATGTTTATTTAACCCAAAATGCGTTCTCTGTATCTCAAGATAACTAGAACGGGTTCGGGACTTTTCAGTTTTGCCTCACCTAGGTGAGTGCATTTGAGAATGCCCACACCTAGTTCGGTGCCCATTGGGCGTTTTCGGGTTCGGAGCTTAACATATACATAAGTTACACATACTTTCGGTGTTTTTATTTTGATGAATGATCCATCGACTGCTCCAGTAATATCCCTCAATCCTGCTATTCCCCTAAATTTGTCTTTCACCGACACTAATTGATCTCCTGTTGGCCAAACTATTATACGTGGAGCTGTTTTATTTAAAACGTCCACTACTCTTCGAAAACATAAGTGCAACGTTGACTTCGATAAATCAAATCTTTGAACAACTGACCTTAAACATAGAATGATAATAAAAATCTTTCATGTTATTTATTACAATGATTTTAAAATTTATTTTTCATATAATTTTACAAAGATGCATCAATTTAAATTAAACTGTACCTATAAGAGTCAGGCGTTGCTGGCAACCATATTACCGACAGCAGTTGTTTTCGAGCCGGAATTGTGCAATTACGCGATAACTGCTTTCCTACCAAGTTTTCCAAGTTATCAAATGCATTCGGCTCAATCCGAAAATGTTCCTTAAATTGTTTTGCGTTAAACTGTGGAACAATTCTTTCAGCAAATCCTATTATTCGAATTGGCGTTTCTCTTGGGCTCTTTTCATTAAAATTTCCATTACAATGCCAGCGCTTTCCACTTCATTATCACTATCTTCATCATCACTTTCTAACATTGTTGCAAACATCATCGTTTGCAAAAATAACTGGTTTTATGCAATTGCAGCAACAACAATCTTCTTTCGTTGCCTCTGCATTGTATGTTGTTATATGTGATCATAACCTGACTATCTTTGTATTCGCGGCATGATTCGCGCCAAAGCAAATCACACGCACCCGTTCAAAAAACATCACACTTCGCAGTTCACTTTCGTAAACCACGCCCCTTTTGCAGGTTCGCTCGACGAGTGTACTTGGTGAAAAACCTGAACGCTACCTTACCAGGATCGCCACGCCATCCATATGGCCCGTTGTAAAAACCTGACTGATTTAAAGCACTAATGAAATCATCAATGACAAGGGCCCAGTGGGTGGGTGAAAGAACCCCCCCCCCATGAACATCCTCTTAAGACTTTGGCCTTCACTTCATTACCATGTAGTGAAGTATGTACCGTTCTGCATTTTTATCGCTGCATTTGCTTCTTTACCTTTCCGGATCGTGGTAATAATGCGGGAGGTAGAGGCATAGAGGTCGTATAGGTAAATCTGCATGCTTAAGAGAAAAATGTATTATTATTCAGAGTTATTTTTCCGTTAGGATTTGCTCTTTCATGTGAAGGTTCCCTAATTTTTCTTGTGTTTCCAGGAAAAACGAAGTCAAGTTGATCGGCCTAAACGATTTTACCTCGTAGTAGATGTCCTTTCTAAATTTTGTTGTTAACCATCCATTATGCCACTTGGGTGTACCATATTGCTAAGCATGCCCAAAAGATGTAGCAAAATGGACTTACCCAGCAGTTCAATCCTTCTTGACTTAATGCTGGAAATCTTTTATCATATTATGCAGCTTTGTATGTCTCAATTGTTTAAATAATTATATAATTGTTGAATAAATGACAATGCGACTGGCTTCTTTTACATCTTTTAGTCTAACACTAAAAGTTAGTCTTTTTGAGGGGAATGACTCAAGAGCGGCCCACTCATTCATGTAATCTAACTTCGAGCCAATTTCGACAGAAAAAATTAACGTAATATGTTACCGCTGAATATTATCTCCTGTCTAGTGTTGTTAGGTATATTATTTGTTTCTTGATACTGCCTACTCCATGAGCCCCTTACTGCATTGTGTATCCCATTATCATATTTGGTTAAGGTTTCCCTGTACAATTTCAAATTTCTATTCTTTTAGCCCCTTTAAAAAGGCGTCTAGTATATTTTTTTGGGTCCTTAAGTCTAAGATTCCTTAAGGATTTCTTAATACGACGATGAGAAATGTCATCATTTAATTTAGTGATACCTTTTACAAACATGTCGAAATCAAATTCTTTTTGTTTAATAGCCTTGATTCTTACTGGTCAAGCACCATCTAAACTGTTGATGTCTTCTCTATAAGTGTAACAGACAGTTGATTCAGGGTTCCTGTACCTATTCCTATACTATACGTGCTATCCCGCGATCAGTTTGCTAATACTTATTCAACACTCTGTAAATTCAGTAAAGTTAAATCAGTAGTTAATAGCTAATTTAATGAAAACTGGCACCTCTCGTTTGTTTCCTTACTACCCTAATTCGACTGATGTGCGTTAGCATGACATTCGATGAGCAATGGCCTCCCTTTAACGAAGCAGAAGTCGACCATATTCTTGTACTCCTCAGATGGTGGTGGGCGTGGGTATTCGATGGGTGGTACGCTGAAAAAATCAATATATGTTGACGCCTGCCTCCTAAATGGTGCAGTGATGCATGGTGGAGGTTGATGTGGATAAAATCCAGACTGGAAGAGGGATATCTAGTTAGTTCTACGAATTCACCAGGAATCCAAGGTAACAGATCTATCACTTTGAATTAAGCTCTTGCTTAACGGTGTAATCCGCCAGCGATTTTGAGTCAATATCGCACCACCTCGTCTAAACAGATAACGGTAAAAGCATTATTCTTAAAACGGCAAACTTCAAACCACGAGAAAACTTTTCCAGTGATTTTCTTCTCAATGCCTTTTCAATTGTCTTGACCTGTTCATAATCAAGTTGGGTTATCGAAAGCCCCTCGGCGACTAAGGCCACTTCCAGTTGAGTTTGGAGGGCTTGGCTATAAGAGTCCGTCAGACTTCTCAGCCGCATCTTCTTCTGCTCCCCGACTTCCTTCGATGCGTTGTTATCATAATACGGCTTCTTTGGAGTCTCCATTCACTCACTCCTCGGGTTGGGGTTTTTTTTTCTTCGGTAACTTCCCTATACCATTACACGCGACTATTTCGTTAGCTTGGTAACAATACTCAGAAAAAACCCTCAATAAGGTTGCTTAACACCATATGATTTTTATAGTATCGTAGCGCCGGACAAAAACACTTACAGATTCGGTCGGGAGTAGAGACGAGATGAGCGGTAAAGGAGGGCAGGAAAGGTAGAGCGGTGAAAATAAAGTGGAAGATTTCAACCAATTAATAGGCTACAAAACACTTTTCTGTAGGCGAGTAAAGGAGAGTACTTGAATGAAAAAAGGAGCAGCAGGAGAAGATCTACTGACTGCTTCCATACGACAGAACGTCTGTTCTTTGACTGTCATGTTCACCTTCTGCCATATACATGGCTCATCCTATATGGTTTTCTTCTCCTGACGTATATGAAGGTGGAATTGAATACCTGAAACTTAATGGGCTTATTCCCAATATGAATCAGCACTGGATATTCGAAGAACGCATATGCAATTTTGCTCCCTATAAGCCATTTAAAATAATTACAGGAAATCATATGTTCGACCTATGCCAACCAGAGAACAAATTGTATTATCAACGTCCGCTGTTGATGTCTTTGCGGTAAGTTTGCATTTCCGTACTGCTTTCAGAAGAAATCGGCAAAGCTGCAGTAGGCGCCCGCCGTCCAATCAAACGATATTTTCGCATTGGTCGGGTAAACCATATGCAAACCGCAATCATCGACACAATGAATTTGATAGAAGAAAAAGCAAAACTACAATATGAGGTTGGTCCTGATCCAAAGTCGGATCGAAATTTCACATCTGACTCCTAGTTAGAAATAATAATAACAACCAATGTGTTTGTCAGAGTTTATTTTTAGGACTAGCCTTACGGAAACCGGTTGTAGTTGCAAAGTTCAGTTTGGCTGACTATTATTGTAAAGAGTCGCGTTCTGTGTGAGAGTTTAATAAAGATTGTTTTAATGAGATATTCCATTACCCGAATTTCCTTTTTTCCTCAGAACACGAAATGGTCAGTAGTTTATGAGCTTCAGTTAACATATAAGCGATATAAAGAGTGTTTGTACTCTCACAGCGATTCCTCGTATTATATTATTTGATCGATATACCAGGAGGAGCGCCTAAAACGACATATATTAAATAGGTAAAGAACTTACGAGGTGAATATCTGTCACTGAGAGATGACACGCAGTGAGAAAAAATTGGATTTTTCATGGACAATTTCATCAAACATATATATCGAGCTTTGGAAAAGGATTTAAAATAAAGCGATCTGGCACGCAATTACAGACTAATTAGAGATAAAATGAATGTATACAACGGTTGCAGTAATAGGCCGTAATAATTTTTTTAATTTAATGATTTAGAATGCAAAGCCCAAAAGATAAGGCTACTAATTTCCTTACTTCCACAAAATGGCTGGCGTTATTATTTGTTGATGAAGTCAATGTTTTTTTAGTTAAAACAGGCAAGAAGTGTTTTGAAAATTAAATGAATCATTTACAATTCAAAGCCTAAGATATTCTTCAATCCAGTTTTCTTGTAGTTCTCTGGCGTAATTAGTTTCGAGAGAATTTGTCTTTATTTTAATCAAAACAAACAAGAACTAGAATACCTTAAAACAAAATTTAACGGCTAGTAGATTACAAAGTACATTAAATTTGAAAGACACAAAAATTAGATTTTAGTCTAATAAAAAGTTACCTGCTAATCTTTACCGATTATTAAACAATGCTTGAACTTAACTGAACATTTTGTATGATAATATTTAAATCCATGATTTCTATTTATCATCGCTATTACAGTAATTTGGCGATAATTCCAAAAATATTGTCCCTTTTTCGTATTTCTCACGAATTCGGAGATTCTTATGGAAAACTACAATTTTAATATTTCTCTATCAAATTTAATATGCATATGGGCGTTTCGAACCACAGATTCCGATATCTTTTCTTTTAAATCGCTATTATAAAAATTAAAAAACAAAATCATTTTCGAATTCAAGTCCAGATTATTTGGTTTCTTTTTTATCTGCCGAAAACCCTAAATGACCCTCGGCAGCAAATCCATTCATCTTACCACTGAAAGCTACAATCATGAACATAGGATAAGATTTGATATCTATGAAGTCTGGCTTGTGAGACGAAGCTACATTTCAACGACTTGAAGACAAACCCAAGACAAAATGTTTTTTCTTGCCACGAACGTGGAAAGCGGCGGCTGGCGTACCTCGCGGAACATCGCGAAAATAGCTTCTTGCAGTACACTGTGGTGTAAGATTTTGCATCATCCAATCGCCCAGACGAAATTTTAATTTACCCTTGCATGGAGTTATTTTCGTCTCCATGACTGGATTAATGACTGCCATCACATTACTATCATCCTTCATCGGTTGAATTTGATCGATTAAAAGTGAGGTTACGTGTTCACTGTTGTTTGTTCATTGTATATATGCGCCATGGGGCAAAATTTGGGAATGAAAACCCGCGTGATTTGGCTGCACTCGGGTGTAGGGATCGTTGGCATTTCTACGTTTTCACCCCTATAAGCGGAATCTACTATTACATCGGCAGTCGGACAAATTTGGAACCAGACTAGGTGAAGGGTTCCGAAATGATTCAACTTGAAATACCAGAAATAACATTTATACAAAGGTTTTATTTTTACAAGATTCCGCATTTGCCTGCACTTCCATACGATTGTGCTTTAGTGGACCCCGATCGGAAAAATCCACTGTAGAAAAAACCCCCGGGAAGAGCAAAATTTATTACAAACGATTTGACTCATCCGAGCCTTAATGCTGCTGATTATGACGGGTTTCCCAATCCTCATCGAGTTTCGCAGCCAACTCATGTTCTGTAAGAAAAAATATGAAAGTTTATTATTTTTTAGCATTAACAGGCACGTAATTAAAAACCACTGAATAAATTATTTTACAGTAGTGGCGCAAAATATACATTTTGAATTATAAAAATTTGCCAGTGGTCCAAAAAAATTAAATCATAATGTTTTTAAAAGAGTACAACATTAACACGTGGTTTCATGTTTAAAAAATTATATATTTAATGACCTGGGTTGAAAACTAATCTCTAGCGGCCAAAAATAATTAGAGTTAAAAAATATGGGCACTTTAGGCACAAATATATATCTTTGTTTTAGATTGTATTTTAGTTTTTACATTACCTTCAGGAGTTTCCGGGAGTAGAGTATAAATGACCCACATATATCTCCAACGTGTTGCAAAACGCGGATGTGCCCAATGTCCACCATGGGTACGCTCCAATACATTACCATTTTGAGGTTCAATGTCTATGTATATACCTGATTGTATTTGCAAACTATAGTCATTAATTGAGTTGGAGAATGTAAACAAATTATAGCTCAGAACTACTACTTGTAAAATGGTTATATGTGATACAAGTGCATGAAACACTCCATACTTAAGAAAAAACTATTCTTTTTAGGCAGAATTTTCTAATTTAAAAGAAATTATATTTCAATTTTTAAATTACCACTATGATATAATCCTATGTCGTACATATGCCCGTTGTCAGCTATTCCAATCGGTTGCAGGCCATTCATCAGTCTATCGCCAGACATATATTTGATTGGCGGTATTTGATAATCACCTGTAAAAAAGTATAGTTACTGGTTAGTTTGAAGATACAAAATTTGTTTCCTCACAACTACTGAATTCTACTAAGTTGTGAGTCTACTAATAATTTACCAAGATATTAAATTTTTATAAACACCTTCCAAAAATTATTTCTTAGATCAGAAAAATTATCGACAGTAAGAATGATATCACAGAATCCATACAAGTTGTCTAATGTTACAGTATTTCTAACCTTTTGTCCCATTTAAATTAATGAAAATTATACACATTTACAATTGGTATTTCTATAAATACAGTAAACTGAGACATACAAAATCCTAATATTTCCGCCGCAGAAAAAAAAATATATATTATTTTTTCACTTTAATTATAGGAATACGTTGATAATTTTGAAAGGCTTGAATTGGGATATTTTTATTTTCGAGACTCTTCATATTAGATCGTTTATTTCCAACTTGAATTGCCGAATTGAAATCCGCAATAGTGTAATTATAATATTTAATTTAAAAATCATTTATATTTATAAAGGATACAAATTGAAATAATTGTCACTGAAGCTTTATAAATTGCCCAGGTATCCAAGTATGAATAAGAATTGTGAATAAAGTGTTTCGAATTAAACTATACAAAATTAAAATAACTGTCGAAAGATTGCTTTCATTGATCAAATATAAGAATGACGATTTTCAATTTCTGTGCGGTACAATTTCAATCTTAAGTCTTAGATTTGTAATTTTGCTATAAGCGATTCAAGTTTTTACAAATTTTAGTCTTTCAATTTGAGCAGTTATAAACTGTAAATTTAAAATTTTGCAGTCGGACAATTTCAAAGTTAATCTTCAAAACTGTACAATTTTGATTGTTCGGACAACTAAATTGAAACCGCATGATTAAACACTTTCAAATTTCAAACTTTCTAATTGAAAATTGACTAATTTACAAATTTCAAATAAGAATTGTTACAATTTCCAAACTTTTAATTCAAGCGTTTATAAACTGGATATATGCCAATCGCATGTTAAACAATTATAGGTCTAAATTTTTAATTTTGGAATCATTAAGAAGCTTCGATTTTTAATTGAGGCTGCTAATTTCATAGAGTAGTGATAAAAGAATACTATTAGTTTTGGAAAAAAATAATGTGAAAGTTTTTCTGTTGTGCTCGAGGACACACTTTCTCAAATTTGCACGGTGAAAAAAAATTAGGTTTTCGATTAAAAAAAAAAGTGTGTTAAGCTTAATGCAGCTGCGCTTGCGCGCATGCGTCTGCATGCAAATTCATAGTTAGGCGCTCATGACAAGCTAGCGAAACAAAATTATATCATTAAAAAACCCATTCGTCAGGTTGTATATCAGAATTTTTTATTTTTTGAGCCAAGGATCCGATTTTCGCAAATTTGTGGGTTACGCCATCACGATTGCTGCCTTTCATTTTTTAGGCGGCAAAGCTTCAAACGAAACATGAAAATTTGAAAGCCATGAATACAGTTTAAAGTAGTGCTACTTTTCATAATAACATTAATAATTTCTGAAATTTCTTTTAGATCTCATGGATCGTACTAAAATCTCTTGAAGTTTTCAAAGTTTTAAAACTATACATATTTTATTTGAAAATTGTCTACTTTTTTTAACTATAAAATAAAATTTGTTCAGTGTTGAAATCTGTTCCTGCCTATTTCAACATAAAGAAGACATTCATTCCATTTACAAATAATCAAACCAAGCCTTTCTCAACTCGCAAAAAAATGGCTATCCCTGTATTTTAGGCTTTTCATTCTGATTAATTGAATTTAAAAATAATTTTGATTCTTTTTTTATAAAAATTGTTACGATTTGTTATAAAAGTTTTACCAAGTGACAAAGGAAACCATAAATAAATGATTGCTTATTATAGAAGGATGCTGTATTTTGTACTCAAATTACTGCATTCGTTATCTACGTTTATTTTATCTCAGTAAGTCTGTAATTGGATGTCAGATTTCGTTTTTTCAACTTTTTTTAAAGCCTTGCTATATATGGATTTTTTAAAATTGGTCTATACAATTTGTTTATAACAATTCTAATGATTCACTTATAGATTTTCTATTCTAGATACACTACTGACGGGTAGTATCGAAACAATCGTTGAATGACATATTAAAAATTAGCTTTGACTTTGAAAGGTGATATTTTCTTAAACAGTTGGAAATATTATTAATTTTTATGCTCAATGAGTCACTGTTTAATCATCCGCAAGAAAGATAAAATAAAGTCCCAAGTTTCAAGGAATTTCGTACTTCAACTTTAAATTTTGGCAGAAGGTAGAAAGATTAACCTTTAATTTGAAATTTTACAATAGTAATGTTGAAGACGCAACATTTTCTTCGAGCCAGTAAACATCGAAAAATCGTTATGGGTTTATGAAATAATAGTTTGTTGTGCGAGCATGCGAAAATTCTAAACAATGCTTTCGAAAAATATTAAATCAATAAATTAGTTTTCCTGTCCCCTGCCAAGAGTTGAACATGATATACAAAACTACTAAATAATCAGAATTTGTTATGACAAAAATATTTAATATTTATTTCAATAAATTATTTCTGAAATTGAATTGCTTTAATAGTTTGAAATGCTTGTATTCAAATATTGTTTGATTATTTAATAACATAACTCGAAAAAGCTTTATACATTAAATTTATTATAATGAATCATCGTCAAAGCATTAATCTATTACATACTTCACTAAAAATCATTTTTGACCTACTTTCAAGAAGCGGAATTTCTAAAGAAAATAAAAAGTGTCCCTGCAAGTGATTTTTCAATAAGTTATGTGTTTCTTGAACAAATACCTGTTATTTCATTATTTTAATCAGGAAAGAAATATAACCAATATCAAGCAATTTGAATTTGCCGCCAAAAGTTTCCTGTTTTGTCACGCCTTCATGAATGCCGCACACCCCGCGCAGCTCCTGACAAGCCTAACCGCGGCGCGGCGTCAATTCCCGGAAGCGATAAATCCGGGGACGTTAAATTCGAGTTCGACTGTATTTAAGGAAAATGGAATTTTTCGCCATGTAGTGCATTTAAAAAAATATTTTATTCGAAATCTTCGATGCACATATGCAAACGAAAAAGTTGTGTGAGGAAGTTGGGAATGTTGACAACTTCCAGTGAGAAAAATGTTCCTTGGAGATCAAAAAAAATTTTTAAGGAAGTTTTTTAATGAAGCTTTAGATCTTTAGTCATTAGGGGGAAAAAATAAGGGCGATGTGAAAATTATATACAGCGTGCTGCGCTCTTCTTTGTCCGTACGAGAAAAACAATCCATTTGTTCACACTCGTGTCGGACAAGATTTATACTTGCTATATTCCTATACTTCTGACAATAACTTGAGTATGTTAATCAATACAAAAATGTGTTTTAATATTTCTTGAATGTCAAGGATAAATCCTTTTACGGACAAAATTAAAATAAGCAGTGAGCGTCATCAGCCATATCTCTAGTTCAATTTTTCGGTTATAGGTACGCCAAGCCGCCACGCTATGTTTTCGCGATCAAGGTCGAGTGCAGTGCGCCTTACATAATTTTCACATCGCTTTCACTTTTTTCGCCTCATGACTGAAGATCTGAAACTTTTTCGATTCCTAAGGAGCATTTTTCTCACTGGGAGTTGTCAAAATTCGAAAATTCTTCAGAAAACTTTTTCCCTCATATATGTGCATTGAAGATTTCGGAGAAAATGTTTTTTTTAATTCACTACACGGCCTGAAATGTTTTTAAACTTCGTAGAAAAAATATCAATTTCCGGCAAAGATCTGGCGAGTTGAACGCAAAAAGGTATTGAATTGTTTTTGCAGCGACAATTTCCGTTTTCCTTATATGACTGAAAACAGAACAAACTTCGAATTTAGATGCCATACAAAAAAGGATGCGAGATAAAATTCTCTGCAAGTATGGACTGTCAACACAGCTCGAGCGCTAAGGTGGTTATTGCATCCGGCCCCTCAATTGGTCAACTATTTTCACAGTCGCTCGCCGGTCAGCGTAGTTTAGTTCCCACATATTTGTATTCTGCTTAACCCCTGGGCAATATAGGCTCATTTTCAATAAGTCATCGGCTTGAGTGGTCCGATACTATTCGCCAGTAATTTAACTCTCAAATATCGCATCGCAGCAATTATAGTCAAAAAAATTTGTTTCCTTTGTATACTAATCTCAGGTTAAGTTCAAGTTCTTTTATTGCTAAGATTTATTGCTAGAACTTGGACCTGCGATGGTGGTGCGTCGATTCCTAATCCTTTCGTAAAGCACCCACTCAGCTTCACTCAGTATTCCAAGGTATCTATTATGTGGATTTCGTTCACGGATTATCCATATGCGGTTATTGTGTGTCACTATCTGACCAACATTATATTCGAACATATTTGAGAGTGGTCCTAGTTCTGGGGGTTCAATCCTTGTTCCTGTAGGAAATAATATATCGATTATTAATATAGGACTGGGAAACAAGCAGGGGCGCCACAAACGTACATTTTTTTGTCACCTTTCGCAATTTTTATATTATAATATAAAATTAATATAAAAAACTATTTATGGAATAATGGATGAAAAATGAAATCTTAACTTCAGAATTAATATATAATATATACCGTCTAACCGTTGTGTTTTGCTTTTAAAAATGCCATTTCTGATGAAAAATACTTTAAAGTTGTTCAAAATTGCAACTTTAATTGAGAGACCGAATCCTATGACCGCCTATACATTTTTGTCGCTGAAAAATTTTAGTCGATGGAAACTTTTGCAGAATTGAAAATTTTTCATTTTAAATTAGATATTCTTACATACAATTTAATTGGACATATTTATTTTCTCAACAAAAAGTTTTAACTTTCTCAAATTCTTGTAATTTCTTGATGAAATTTACGGGAAATATGCTTTTATAAATTTAAATACTGATAATATGTCGTAAAAATTTATCGAGTAATTATAAAATGGTTATCTAAGAAAATTCACGGAATATCATGAATAGGGCGGCGTACAGTGTGCGAAAGTGAAAAAGTCAGTGACAAAATCGTAGAACTTTTGATAGAAATGACTTAAAAGGATAAGTGCTTTTCAGGATGACATATAAATAATTGCAGAATAGAGGAAAAATATGGAGAAGCTTTAAAAAAATATTTTTGATCTTGAACATCTAGGTTATATTTGATATTTTTCTACAAAAAATTGTATTATTTGATACCACGGGCGCTCAAATATTATATATAATGTACCACACATATTTTTAAATAGATTTTGGGTGTCGACTGCGAATTCAGGCTTTCAATTAGCCGAGCTATTT
Source organism: Andricus grossulariae (assembly GCA_011634705.1). Taxonomy (NCBI): domain Eukaryota; kingdom Metazoa; phylum Arthropoda; class Insecta; order Hymenoptera; family Cynipidae; genus Andricus; species Andricus grossulariae. The sequence continues at coordinate 42,638,469 of JAABKJ010007545.1, read as the reverse complement.
GATGATTGGTTCTGATGGGGCCTCGACCAGAATTTCAAGTCTAGAACAAACTGATGGGTGCTCTATCACGCTCTAGTTGGAAATTGCTAGCTTTCAATACGGCGACTGATCCTCCACATTTCTGTGAAAGATGCCGAGCATCTTCTTCTCGAGGAGCAGTTCGCGGAAGTTTTTCTCCTGTGCTTTATTTATCCGCGCCTTCAGGAGTTAGTATCGAGATGGATTTGATATGATGCATTTTGCTCACCCCTGATATTGAAGTCAAGGCCGTGTGTTTCAACAGCCTCCTCTGGTGCTTCGTACAGAAACGCTCCTTTGCCTACTTCTTCGTGCTTCCTAACAATTTTAAAAAGGGGGTCTCGTCCATTTGCGACTATATATGCTGTACCTAGAATAATCCTGTTGTGAACACATTCAAGATTCAGAATTCCGCGACCACCTTGACGGCGTGAGATGTAAAGTCGCGGAACAGAAGGTTTAAGGTGCATGCTTTTGTTCATGTTCATAACCTTTCGCGACCCGATATCGAGGGGTCTGAGCTCGTCTTTCGTCCATGGAACCACTCCAAATGAACTAGAGTACCACCGGGACGGCGTGCATGTTCGTCGCAGATACTTTGTTCTTCGTCGACAGTTCGGAAGACCAAATCCGTCGGATGAGACGTTTGTATCTGCATCGGAGAGTATCATTTATAGATGTGACGCCCTGAATTCGGCTCTGTGGCACGCCCAGGTATGTATAGGTCGCTCCAGCGCCAAGGTGTCGTAAAGCGCTTCTATCGACGAGCTCAGGGTCTTCCGGGACGCCATTAAGTTTCCCTTTCTTCAAATAAACCTTGGCACATTTCGCTAACCCGAACTGCATGCCAATCTTCTGAGTGTACTCTTTGGCAATGTCTAGAGCTAGATGTAATTTCGCTTTATTTTTAGTATAAATCTTAAGATCCCGCATGTAAAATACATGAGAGACCTTATACTTTCGATTTTCAGGTTTGCCGCGGAGGCACCCTTTGGAATGGCGACGTGCGAGAGATAGTACCAATAATGAAACACAGCTCTCTGAAAGATGACGCTTTCAGTTATCACACTATGTTTTCCAGATGAGATAGTAAATCTAGTTTTCCAAAGCGGCATCCTTCTACGACTTTCTTTGAGCCGCGCTGTTCGTACATCTCTCGCCACGCAGGTCCAATTGTCCGAACAATCCTATCATTTAGGACAGCTGTGAAGATCTTATACAGTGTGTTCAGACAAGTTATTCGCCTGTTATTTGAGATTTGAAGCTTTCGAGGACCTTGGTCATGTGCTCGAAAATTTCGAGTACCCGGTTGGTTTCGAGATCCTGATACAGCTCGGGTTTTCGAAATTCGCGAGTACTTGAGATGTGTTGCCTGTACCAGGTTGGTGTCGGGAACCCAAGACTTTTTGGGTTCTCGAAATCTTTGAATATCGGAAACAATTCGAGTGCCGAATACAATTCGAGAACCCAATCTATCTCGGGATCTCGAAATCAACTTTATACTTGAATTTTCTGGTTCTCAATAGTTCGAGTATTCTCGAGCCCAGCCTGGCGTGGCATAAAAATACATCGCTAAATAATTAAAACATTATCATCTGTAACACTACGTGAAAAAAATATTCACGCTGCACGGAAGTCGCGCCTACGGAGCGCGACTTTTGTTTCTCGCGCTCCACGCCCCATAATATTTTTATCTCGCGCTTCGCGCTTGGTTCTTGTACTTCTCACACATTTGTGCACAGACCTCCTAAAATTTAGGGTCAAATCGCCGAAAACTGTAATTTGATGATAGTGAATTCTCTTTTGTTAAAGCTGCTTGGGCTTTAAAAAACACAATTTTTTTATTACGCATCTTATTGCAACTTGCGTCTTTTTTCCGCAAATCCAATTTGTTTGTTTCCAATCTTATTTTCTTCTACAGTCGAAGCTATCAATAAGACCGCTTCCTCTCATCATTGCTCGAGCTCGCCTGGAAGCTTCCCCCACTCTCACGTTGACTTGTAATTCCAGTTTGCCGCTACCAATAGTGCCGCTGGAGAAATCGCAATTTTTATGGTCTTTGGAAAAGTTTTTTTATATTATTCAAATATAATATTGAAAAATATTATAAAATATAAAAATATCACAATTAATTTTCGATATATTTGGAAAATATTTTTTAAAAAATCTCTCCTAAAAACCATGAAAACTGTGATTTCTACGGCGGGCACTATTGGTAGCGGCTAACTCGAAATTCGAAGTCAGCGTAGAGTGGATGAAGCGTCTCGGCGATCTCGAGCAAATTTGCAACAATTTGACTTCTTCTTTCCAATTCTATTTTTTATGAATAAAACAAAAACTACGCGACCTATCGAAAAATAATGCTGGGATGGGAGTGAATTGAAAAATGCACGACCAGGTGGCTGGACGCATGGCTGATCACGGTCTAAATCCCCCCCCCCCCACAATCACCCTTCCTTCCGTCTCACTCCCTCAGCCCCTTTCTCACAAACCCTCTTTCCAGCCCCGTCTTACTTTTTATTATGATACAATAAAATGCATTATATACAGTACAATACATTATGATACAATAAGGTAAGGACAGCGTACAATATGTTACAATAATGTGCAATATGTTACAATACGATACAGTATGATAGAATATGACATAGTGTCTTACAATGTGATACAATGTGGTACAATAAGATGCAATATGCTACAATATCATATTATATGATACATCATAATACATACTGATACAGTACCATACTATGTGGCACAATATCATATAATATGATGGAATATGATACAGTATCCGACAATATGATGCGATATGATGCTATACTATACAATATAATGCAGTGTGATGCAATACGATACAATATGATACACTATCATACTATATGCTACAATATGATACAACATAACACAATATGACGCAATACGATACAATACTAAACATTATCGTACAATATGTAAGAGTATGATATGATATATAGCATGTTGTACAAAGTCACACTATGATACACTATGACGATGCACTATGATACTATATGGCACACTATGATATACTATGATACATGTGATACGTTATGATTCGCTATGATATGCTATGATACTCTATGATGAAATATAATACAGTATTATATGATATAATTAATTTTAATATATGTGTACCATTTTCAAAATGGTGAATTTTGTTTTTATAAACATGAAACCTTCTAAGACGTCGGCAATGATTGCATTGCCGTGTGGCCCCACTACGACACACATTTTTTATGATTAAAACAAAAAGTACGTTTTCTATGAAAAAGTGATTGCTAAAAAATTTGTAGATCTTTTTCGTATGCACAATTTTTGTCTACTAATCTTTTTTCGCACCTGGCGTCGTTTTCCCAAAAATTTAATTTTTTCATTATTAATGTCATTTTTCACGATTAAAACAAAAGCGACGCATCCTATCAAGAAATGATCCATTTATTTTGCAAAATTTGAATAATCAGCCCCAGATCGAGTTGCAGATATAAAATATAATATACATTTTGTATTGAAGAGTTAAACTTAATGTAGGGAAGTTTGCACTTTATACAAAATCGAGTGTGGCGTATCAATAACGAGTTACTTGAAAAAATAGTTACTTACGCGAGGGCGGGCGCGATAACCTAGGAGTTGCAGGTACATAGCCATTATAGCTACTCGAACTTGATTCTGAAAGAACAAATAGAAATGGATGCATTTTTAATTTCCAATAATTTCACTGAGAAAAAGCTACAGACGTTTTAATTTAATTTATGGAAGATGTGTATTGTGACGTTGCAGGTTTTTCAACGCACAAAAGTCAATCTTGAACATAAAATAAATGGATATCTAGCATTTAAGAGAGCACATGATTATTTTATGTTATGGTAAATTAATTTTATGTACGCTTACTTTACAGAACTAACAGTTACTTCTTGAGGTTGTTTAACGGCAACAAGTTCTTTTTTTCTGGGTAGCGTATCTGTAACGAGTTATTTAAAAAAAGTTACTCACGCGAGTTCGGGCCCCGGGGCCTAGGAGTTCCAGGTATGTTGCCCATCGAACTTGATTCTGCAAGAACAAATAGAAATGGATGAATTTTTAATTTTCATTACTTACACTGAAAAAAGACACAGACGTTTTGATTTAATTTATTGAAGCTTGCTTATTGTGACGTTACAGGTTTTGCAATGCACAAAAGTCAATCGTGTACATAAAATAAACGGATCTCTAGCACTTTAGAGAGCGCATGATTATTTTATTTTATGATGAGCTAATTTTATGTACGCTTACTTTACAGAACTTAAAGTTACTTATTGAAGTTGTTTAATAGCAATAACTTTTTTTTGCTGTCTAGCGTATGTGTAACGAGTTACTTACGCCAGGTCGAGCCCCGGGTCCTAGGAGTTCCAGGTATGTTGCCACTCGAACTTGATTCTACAAGAACAAATTGAAATGGATGCATTTTTAACTTTTAATACTTTCACTGAGAAAAATCTACAGACATTTTGATTTAATTTATTGAAGCTTGTGTATTGTAACGCTGCAGGTTTTGCAACGCACAAAAGTCAATCGTGAACATAAAAAAATGCATCTCTAGCACTTTAAGGAGCGCATGATTGTTTTATTTCATGAATATTTTATTTTATGCACCCTTACTTTACAGAAATTAAAGTTGCTTATTGAAGTTGTTTAATAGCAGTATGTTAATTTTGTTGTGCTGTGTAACTTATCTGTAACGAGTTACATGAAAAAATAATTAAAAACACAGTTACTTACCCCCCTCATCTTGACGCGAGATTAGTCGGCGCCGCTGGCGCGAGCTCGAGCTTGAGAGCGAGCTCGGATGCGGGCGCTTAGGTGATCCAGATGTGTCGTCCCACGAACTTGATTCTATAAGAACAAATAGAAATAGATGCATTTTTAATTTTGAATACTTTCACTGAATTGAATATGCTACAGACGTTTCAGTTTCATTTATCTCAGCTTGTGTGTTGTGAAGCTGCAGGTTTTGCAACGCACAAAATTCAATCGTGAACATAAAATAAATGGATCTCTAGCACTTCAGAGAGCGCATAATGTACTAGTCTAACCACTACTTCAAGATAAGCGAATACGGAATGCAAATAGTTGCGTCATCGCCCACCATCTTTCACTGCCATGAATCTAACGTACTATATAACCTCTCCAGATCAATTAATTTGCAGATGCCGAGAGCCCGAATTGCTTCAGACCAACAGACGGTTACCTATTTCTTCACTTTGAAGTGACACCGTTTAATATAATATTTACTGATCGCTTTGCTGTAAAGTATACCTGGTACGTGCTCTATAGTCTTCATATTGCTACCAAGACACTTGAAATAAATGCGCAAGCAAGCAAATATACCAGCTTCATTTTTGTACTTAATACCTTAAAATGCTAGAATGGTCATTCACTTCTTATCCCGGGAAGGACAGTTTAAGACCCATATTACTCATCATAGTATATCCAAATCCGAATCGATTGCATTTCACTTTGCACTTGTACTTTATACGGTGAAGTTTGATGCGAAGCTTCTGCAGTTAAAAAAAAAGGGGAGCCACACAAATAATGAAGTTAGGCAATACAATATACCCAACTAACCATGCTAAATTATTATCATTATTACGATTTTCCAGCCACTTACACTGTTAAAAAGCGGAGTTAAGATCAACTTCAAAGCATACCTTATAAAAGTCCCACCCTTTGAGTAAACGGCAAGCGAAGTAGAAGAAAACGAGTTAAAATGAAACTATTGGAAAAAAGCTCCCTAACTGCACTGTCCGGAGTTATTTCAATCAACTCCGTTCTGACCCTATAGTTTTCCCACGACACCATCAGGAGTTGATTTTAAGGAGTAAATATCGCTAAAAAGGAACGCTGAAGGGAGTATTTCACTATTTACGTCTCACAACCGTGAGATGGGTGGTCACAGGACACGACGAAATCACAATGACAGGCCGGCGAAACCCTCGTGTGTGTCTGAATGAAGCCCTGATGATCTGAGAAAAGCGAAAGTTTGCTCCATCGACAAGGATTGTTTTTCTATATTCTTGTGACAATTTCCTTGCATTTTCGTGTCGAGTAGCTGTTGGTGGAATTTTTGAACATCTGCTTTCTTCACTTCGGCTTTCAGATGTGAAGCATCTCGATCGAGTAATGCACTTTCCTCACTTTTGATGTTAAAATTTCGGTCAAGAGCCTCAGCCGCCTGCTCCGCGGTTTTGTAAAGGAACGCTCCTTTGCAAATCGTCTCGTGATTCCTGGGCATTTATAGAAGAGAATCTTTTCCAATTTGCAACAATGTAAGCTGTACTTAAAAAAATTTGGTTATGAGGACTTTGGAGATTCAGAAGTACGCGTCCGCCTTGACGGCGTGAGATGTATAATCGCGGAACAGACGAATTGATATGAAAGCTTTTATGCATATGCATGATCTTACGTGTCGTGATGTCAAGGGCCGTAAGCTCTTTCTTCTTCCACTGAACCACCAAGGCCAAGTCGTGTTTGCATTTAAATTATTGTTATGAGATACATACATATAGATGGAGATAGGATATATAGATAGGATAGAGGATCCCTGTACCAAGGGTTTCTGCTGTATATGGTTACAATTATTAAAAAGCAGTCGCGGAAAATTGTCTAGGGATGGACCCGCAGGAATAACCCCTAAGCGAATGCGGAACGACCGTGCCGAAAGCTGAATGGCACCTCGGCGAGGTGTCTTGAATGGTGTCTCTGTGATACCGGGCGATCTCTCAGAGTATGCAGCCTTATCCTTGCATGCGGGGTTCTACGAGGACGGCTAAACCCTTTCCCTAGCTGCTCGTGGGAACAACAATAATACCATCAAACCACTAAAAAGTTTTAGAGCGGTTCAAAACGATCGAACGCGCAGAGCACACGACAATCGGTTGGCAAACAGTACCGATCACCCTAGAGTAAGGGGTGCTGCAAATAATGATTTAAATGGAAACATGACGAGGAACCGGCGAACGTCCACATGGAGTTGAGGAATCAACTCAAGGATGACGTGCTAGACTACTACCGTGCCAGCATTATCCCTGTTCGTGGAGGCTTTATGGCACTTATGCACACCTTGTGGTGCCAGAAATACCCAGAGCTTCAGCACGTTTCACGTCAGTCTTTGCGAAATCAACACGCCTGCGTCTTGAAAAATGGATATGTACGCGTAGCGCTTCCCCAAACGCTGCTGGAACAAGCCTAAGAGAAACATGAGGAAGCGACATTAAAACCAACCGCGGAAAGCAGACACTTTCTAAGAGATGATAGCGATTTGAGGACAAGTAGGAACATTGACATACTGGTTCCTCCTAAGCCCCAAGATCTGGCTGAAATGGATGCCTGCCTTCGTGAGGATATCTCGGAGGAGCCCTACCTCTGGACCATCAATTGCTAAAACCGACGATGGATCAAAAGACGAAAAGACGCTTGTATCAACTGAACAAGAAGATTGGATGGGCAAGAAAAAATGCGCCCCGTATTCAGTGTGTGATTGACTACATAACATCTGGTAGGCCGTTCACGGAAAGGGTTCGAAAGTTTGCTCAAAAACTAAGGATATTCAATCATACACTGAACAAGTCAAAGCTGCTGACAATCAAGCAGCATATTGTTGACAAAGTACGGGTGCTATCTGACGCAAGGAAGAGAATACAGAAGAGGGAGAGATGGATCAGGGAGAATCAACAATTTCTCGCTGGCCGAAGAGGTGAAAAAAGCACTTAGAGGCACGATGAACTTTTGCAGTGCTGGACCAGATTGTATCAAGAACTTCTGGTAGAAGAAGCTTGCTTCTACACACCATCATTTGGCCCTTATGTTCACCTCATATTTAAAGTCGGAAACGCCCACCCCGCAGTGGCTGGTAGTAGGACGCACTATACTTCTACCAATAAAGGCAACTAGTCCAACCCAGATAATTACAGGCCAATAACTTGTTTGAACCCACTGTATAAGATCTTTACAGCTATCCTGAACAACAACAGATATGTCCGAAGAATTGAGCCTGTGTGGCGAGAGATGTACGAACAACGTGGCTCGAAAAAAGGTGTAGCAGGATGTCGAGAGAACCTGATAATCGACAGGTGCGTCTGTAAAGACGCTGCAGCCCATCAGCGCGTCCTGGAAATGTCCTGAATTGACTACCGGAAAGCTTTTGATCAACATCTCATAGACTATCATTTGTCTGTTAGAAAGCTTGAACGTGCATTCACATATAGTGGGATGCATAGAGAGATTGTTGCCCCTTTGGAAAACTTTATTTACTACCTCATCTGGAAATTATCGTGTGACAACGAACAACGTCACCTTCCAGAGGGGCGCCTCTCAGGGCGATACCAAGAGCCCTTTGCTTTTTTGCATCACACTTCTGCCTCTATCACTCGCACTACGAAATTCTTCTGGATAACTCTGTGGCGACACTAACCATCGCGAGCATAAGGTCACTCATGTGCTTTTTGCTTTTCTCAGATCACCAGGGCTTAATTCAGTTACAGAAGGTTTCATTTTCGCACGCCAGGACGGTGTCATTTTCACCTTAGTATAGCGTGACCGCATTTTATGTCAAGAAGTTCCAAGCGATAGTTGCAGAGCGTGTCATACACACGCTGAGTACCTAGAACACATACTGTCGGGGTGTACCACCCATGTAGGAACGAAGTATATCTACAGACATAGTGCGGCCAGTGTGCGGGTCAGTGATGTCGAGCATACACTGTTTTCTTGTGGCAGGTGACATGAAATCAGACAAACCAACTATCTATCTACCTGCCTACCTACCTACCTACCTACCTACATCGTTCTCCAGGGCTTCGATAAACGAAATATATTTGTATAGGTATCGAGATCTCAAAAGTGACCTGCAGCGACTGTACCCGAAATATTCGGTTAAAATCAGCCCCTGCATCGATCGTGTATGTGTGTAGTTTTCGTACTTAATAGTTTAGTACTTTACTTTAGTAGTTTAGTACTTTACTTCGGTAGTTTAGTACTTTACTTTAGTAGTTTAGTACTTTACTTTAGTATTAACTTTAATAGGTTAGTCCTTTGGAACTTAAATAGTTTTCTTACGATCCGGAGGAGAAATGACTATGAAACTAATCCAGCAGGTGGCGCTCCGATCAGGTAGTCTCGCTTTTACATTGAATTGCATTATGAAACAGCAAAAATAATTAAAAACTTGATCCTCTTTACAACTAAACAGAAAAAAATTATGAGAAAATAAGAGTCACTATGAGTAATAATTCTAAAAAAGAAAAATTCATAGAAATGTGTAGTTTAATATGAATTAAATTAAATTTTGAGATCCATTTTCAATGCATCAGTTCGAATTTTTTATTTCTATTATTAATTTTGCTAATAAAAGACTACCTGATCAGAGTGCTGTCATTTAAAGAATAATAAATAATAAAATAATTTATTATTAAATTTAAACAAAGATTCATGATCCTAAATTTATTATTATCAAAATTATAATTAATAATATAACGTCTCCGATTCGATTAGTTAATAATGTTAATATTCCTGAATTATTAGAATATATATTTTTATAATAAATAAATAAATTTTCAAATTAATAAGATATATTATTAATTTAATATATATTTAAATTATAATTTATATATTATTTTTAATTTGAAAACTAATTAAAAATATAAATTAAATTTTTATTGATTTTTAAACAACTAGCTGACTCTACCAACATTTCTTTAAAATAAATATTTCAATCAATTTTTTTCCAATTACAAATAGATTTTAATCGATAATTAGAACGATTTTTTAAATAAAAAAAATTTGAACAATAAATTTCATATGAATATTATTATATAAATATTTCCCCTCTGGATTTTAAGAGAAGAGAATAGTGGTGGCGATGCATGGGGCTGATAAAAATAATTGTCCTTGTAATCAGTGCTCTCGGAGGTGCGAAACTGTCACTGGTTCGTAACCTGAAAGCCATACTCGCGTGCCAAAAACATGCCAAGGCATTTGCAAAGTGGATGCAGGTGGCTGTCATCCTTGGTTCGCTCCGTACCCTCAAGACACACGGGTGTTTCACCGGCCTGTCGTAGTGATTTCATCTTGCTCTGTGGCCACCCATCTTACGGTCGTGAGACGTGGTTATAGGTGCGATATACCGCAGTTCTACTGTGAGCCAGTTTCATTTTCATAGATGGCAGTTGCTGCTAGTGGGACCTTGAGGTGTTTGTGTAGTCTGCTACATATATATAGTTAAAAGTTTGTCATAATGACAAATGTGGGGAATACGTTAAAAAACCAACGCAGGTACCCATTCAGAGCAACTGCCATTTACAAAAATGACGCTGGTTTTGAGTAGACACGGAGCGACTTAAGGATGACAGCCATCTGCGTCCATATCGCAGGTGCCTCGTCATGTTTTTGGCACGCGGGTATGGCTTCGAGGTTACGAACCAGTGACAGCTTCTCCCCTACGAGAGCATTGATCACAAGGACAATCATTTTAACCTAGAATCCTGGGAACAATTGTAGCAGTTCCCGTCTCATATTTTCATACTTCTTCTCATTCTCCTTCTCCTTGGCTGTGATGTTGTAGTCGGCCGGAGCCGAGAATGAGATCACGAATATAGTTCATTTCTGGAAGTCCTGAAGTCTCGGCCGCCTGCTCTGCGGATTTGTAAAGGAAAGGTCCTTTGTCAATCATCTCTTGATTTCTGACCATTTTAGGAGAGGATCTCTTCCATTTGCGATGATGTGGGCTATGCCTAGGATAATTCGGTTATAAAGATATTGGAGATGTATAAGTCCGCGCCCGCCTTGATGGCGTATGATGCACAATCGCGAAGCGGACAAATGGATATGTAACCTCTTCTCCATATGTATGAGTTTCCGCATGGCAATGTCGATTATATATCATCTTTTGCACCTCTCCACGATACTTAAAGTACTCTGATGCTGCCTTGCATCAGAAATGTATATCTTCAGGTCATCCATATAAAATACATGAGTGACCTCTTGCTTGCGATGATTAGTTTTACTGCAGAGGTTCCAATGAGAATTGCATAATGCGAAAGATAGTGGCAGAAGGTCGATGCAAAAGAGGAGAGAGCTTATGGTGTCGCCCTGAATGACGTCCCTCTGGAAGGTGACGCTGTTTGTTGTCACACGGTGATTTCCAGATGAGACAAAGAATCTAGTTTTTCGAAGGGGCATCAATCTCTCCATGCATCTCACAATGTGTATATGAACCTCCAAGCTTTCCATCAGACAGATCATAAGTCTATGGGAGGTTGAAGCGCCTTTGTTCGGTGGGAGTACAGTGTGTCCTAAAATTAATTACTGCGGAATAGGCGTCTCCTACTTTAAATATGAGGTGAAGATGCGAGACCGATGTTGGTGTATAGAAGTTAACTTCTTCCTCCAGAAGTTCTTGATACCATCTGGCCCTGCAACGGAAAAGTTCTTCGTGCCCCTCAGGTGTTATAAGGTTGACGCAAAGGTCCTTGAAGCGGATGATATTCTAAATGTTTTGCTTTAATTGTAGTTTGACCTCTTAAACCTCTCTCTAAAAAGTCTCAATCTCGCCCAGCTTGAGCGGACTCTTGACAGAATCAGGAAGATCGCTGAAGAGGCGCGATGGGCCAGCGTGAAACTGTTGATTCTGGTGCACACGAGTTCCCTTCCATGGTCAGAATGCCATCGGTTTCTCCTCTATTCCTTCTCTGCTCTTCAACCCTCACCCTGAGATACCTTTGTGGCTAAGAGAGTTGCGTTCTGCAGGCACATCAAGCCGCCCTTTGCCTCTCTACTCTTTGACACTACCGGCAGAAACCTGTGCAGTAAATAATATTTTTCCTTCATTGTCAAATGATTTACGTGAGACTTGACGCTGACAAAAAATCTTCTTTCTCCAAAATTTCTCTCCGATTTATCCAGAGCTTCAAATCTTTATATGAACTTAGGATTAAACATTTGTTAACGCTTGAATATACACTTGCACCACCAATACCAAGATCTAAGAAGGCTAAGTACTTACTACCGAAATTCTTGTCACATCGATGATATTGTCACCCCCTCCCCTTACCTCCACAAGAACCAAGACCTAGGTGAGGAGAGGGGCTAGAATGCAACTGTGCCCTCCGCCTGAATTTTACAGCTTCAAATAACACCCGTATTTTATCAACGGGACGCATTCGGTCTTGTCATACTAATCACTATCATCTCTCAGGGGATGCTAGTTTTCCGCGATTGGTCTTAATGTCGCTCCCTCCTCTTCGTCTGCGATTGATTCATATAAACCAACATTCTTTTTATTTTGAGTCTTTTACAAACGGTTTCGCACATGAAGAAAATATTTTGTAACTTCTTCTTGCGCGGGGAGAGAACGTTTATTGATTTGGAGTGCAAATCCTTTGGTACTAATTTCGCAAAATCTACATTTTCACCCATTGTTCATCTTACTAAGGATATTTCAGAACAAAATTAAAATATGTAAAGAAAAAATGAAATGCTGCTTCAGCATTTTTAAAATTTCCTGTATTTCCAATTACGATTCCTGGGTATTGGAAACTTTTTTGCTAGTTAATTTTTGTCACTGGAAAGTTTTTAAGTATACGAAAAAATTTCCAGGTTTCCGGGTAAGTTTCGGGTATCCGGAATGTAGTGAAACAAAAGGTAGCATGATCACAAATGTCAGGTACCCTTTCATTAAAAATTTTCAAACGACTATACAACGTCATCATTAAGTCACCATTTATTAGAGAACCACAATTTAGGGTATAAAGGGACGATTTTAAATCCAAAGTAAATTACTGATTAACCTATTAGAAATGTTTACAAATGCAGTGCTAGACATACATGGTCAAATTAATAAAATTACGTCCAATTTACTTTGGTGTTTATATACGCTTTTTAAAGCTGAATTCGAATGGTTCTGTGAAATATCTTTCTTTTGCATATTGCGCATTTTCTTGCTTGTTCCTGAACATTCTTGCACATTTGTTGTTATCTTTCCTCTTTTTAACTTGATGACAGCTTTTATTATTGAGAGGAATGAGAAATCTTTTACATTTAGAAAAATTGGCTGCGTACCCGAATACCCGGGTATTACTCGATTATTCGGGTATCCGGGTACCATAATTTTTTGTTGTTACCCGGGTACTCGAGTAGCACCCGTGATCTCGGGTACCCAGGTCTACGAGTATATAATTAAATATACAACTACTAGTTATGGAGTCCTAGCCCTAATTTTAGGCAAAAAAATTTATTTCCTATCAATTTTATCAATTTTTTCATGGTGTTTAACAATTACATTTAAAATTAGAAGTATAAATTAGGTTTTTTAAATGAAAAATTGTATTTTTATTTATATGTCGTATCTTCCGAAGCGTATATTTTTTGGATTATAAAAAAATAATAACATTTTGAGAAAAGTATTTTTTTTTTCGCGAAAGAAAGTGATAAATAGCATGTGGTGAATATTTTCAAGCGTATTTTCTCGAAAACTGTGAAAAAACGCATATTACTTCCTTGAAAAATTAATACTCACGCAATGAGCTTCTTTTTAAAAAATTATGAACCGAAACTAAAATTTGCTATTAGCTGTCTCCCCTTGTGAGCTATTACGCAACAATCATCAATAATGTGCACCTATCAATCAGGTCTTGATGCCAAACTTGCTCTCGGTATTTTCTGTTGCTGATAACCATGTCCTGGATCGATATCATTAACTCCTCTATTTCCGAAAATAGGGCGCCCTTTTTCAGCCAAATATTGTATGCCTCTTTATTTCTTGTTGTTTTAACGCTTTGGGTTGGTCGTTAGATTTGGGTACTTGAGTAAGAAGAGACAAGTTGGTCCTAAAGTTGTCTCTCTTTTCGCGCCCAGTTTCAAACTTCACGCTTTCCTAATAGAGACTCATCAATTCCTCTTTCATTTCTGGATTCCACTTGATGCTCTTCGACGGTATTTTTGTCGTGATGATTGGCTGCGAATCGCTAACGCTAGCCAAAGCATCATCAGAAGGCACAGTTGATGTTCCAATACTTCCCGTTTGTCGTAGATATTCTTGCTGGCCAGCTTTTTGATTATTGAAATCTGCCTGGCTATCTGGCAGCTCACCATTACGACCGTCACGCATGCTGTAAACCTTAGTGGTGGTATGCTTTCCTTTTTTGTATGGGTTTTGGTGTTCCAGTTAGTCCTTTTCCTCTTCATTATCTGCCACCAAAGTCATGAGAGGAAAGTTCAAGGCCGACCTTACCCTATTACGAATTTGCTGGGATATTTTAGTCCTATAGAACTGGGGTTTACTACCTTTTTTTACTATATACCTGTTTTCAAAATCTCCGAAGAAATCGAGGGAGTAAGACGTAAAAAAGACGTATAATAAAACTATTTTTTTATTTTCAGAACTGTATAGAACTCTTATGGGATGAAGTTGCAATTACCTTAGAACAGGCTTACAATATTCTTCTCGACTCAGATACATCCGAGTGTTCACTGGAGGAATACAAAGTTTATAGTCAATGTTTAAGACGTGGTTATCGTGTTCAGCGCTGTTCTAGTGTTAACCTGCTACCACAAAAAAAGACAAGTTTACGAGAGTGGATAAATCCACCTAAAAAAGTTATTATTTCGCAACTAACTGGCCTCAGAAAGTCTAATGATTGCTCTCGAGGCAGGGATAATATTGGAATTGCAGGAAAAAATAAATGTTCTAATAAACTCTCCCATGCTCCTAAGAAAAGAAATTTAGAAGAGATAAATATTGAGGATGAGGATAATAATGATAATGGTATGGATGATGATAGCGTTAAGAAAGTAATAGAAAATATTATTTCTAATTTGGAATCAAAAGAACAGAAAACAATATCTGATAACCAAGAAAGTCACAAACTAATAAAAAGTAATGATCCTTTCAAATCTGAACTATCTGAAACAAATACAAGTATCCCTTCGGAAAACTTAGAAAAACAAATAGTAATAAAGAAAAACTACAATTTTAAAGCAGAAATAATTTCTGAAGAAAGTGTATCACAGTACGTAAAAATACTCAAGGACGTCAGCAGGGATAATACTAGTACGGAAAACAGTGTTTCTAAACGGCTTGGAACGCGAATTAAACGTAATGTTAAAGTACTACCAAAGAGGGTCGATCAGATACCAGTCTCGACACTTTTTTCAGTATCTTCACAGATTGCTGTAAATGAGAATACGAATGAGATGAAAAGAATGAGAAACGCTTTATTATATAGCTCAGATTGCTCAGCATCTAAAAAACAACGCCAAGAGGTAAGAAACATATTTAATTATTTTACTCGTTTTCCAAATGACAGTGAACAATATGATATAAAAGTACAGATTGACTTTTACGTTTCTGTTTCGTTTTGCTTAGGCCTATAGTAGGGCGCAGAGTAGAACACCTATCTCAGACAATGAAAAAATTGGTTTCCGATACAAAAAATGGTCTAGCCGATTATACTAAAATTGCCCGAAAAACCTGAAAGCAGGTTTTTCTTGATTTACCTAAAAATTATTTGTTATATTGATCAATTTTAGAAGAAAAGTTGTAGATCATAATAAAGTATATATTGTTTTTTTTATACATTCTTAATTAAATATTGTATATTTATATATTTTTGAGAAAAAAAGTGTGAAAAAATATATAATCTTTTTTGTTGATATTTTTCAAAATAAGAAGCATTCTTCCTTTTAGATACTAATGGGCTTAATGAGAAATATAAATCACCAGATTCAGCCCCTACAAAGCCTGATTGGTTAGTGTTTGATTGTTAAAACTTTACAAAAATGAATTTTTAAAAACATTAAATTGTTTTATTACTGCGTGAAAAAAGTCATGAGAGCTGTAGAATTTAGTTCTGAAATTCACCCTAAACTCATTAAATCTGAACTCTGATAAGGACCTATTAGTTGGTATAGGACCTTAATAGGAAAGAGGGGGGGACTACTGGCTTGGAATGAGATGGGGCTAGGAAGTGGGGTGAGGAAGAGGGATAAAAAGGAAGGGAGAAATATCATAGGGGGGAGGGTAGTAGTTCGATTTGGTAGTTGAATCGAGGAACAGGGAGGTGTGTTGGGGGGGGGGCGCTTGTTTAATTTTACATGGCTCCCATGGATGCGGGGGACAGCTTACGAGGGTTGGTGGCCGGCTTCGAGGTTCTGGTGGCGCGGTGAGGGTTTACCGGCGGAATTGTGGACCCGGGCAGGAACTGGACAGCCGGACGGGGGACGGGGTGATCGCCGGGCGGGGTGATCGGAGGATCCTTCGGGCCTCGGATCTACGCTCCGGCGTGCGCGGCGGCGATGGTTGGATGACCCTCTCCGATTGCGACGTCTGGGCTAAGGCTAATTGGGTGACTTCCGCTATCTCTCTATCCCGAGCGTGCCGGGGCTGCGAGGGCGCTGAATGGTATTCTGTCAGTGCCGGGGCTATTTGGGCGACTTCCGCTATCTTTCCATCCTGGGCGAGCCGGGGCTGCAGGCTGTTAGGTGCCATGTTGGAGGTCGTGGGGTGGGGGGGGGGGTAAAAGTGAGACGATGAGAAACCGATTGCTGTAATTTTACAGCAGGCGGTGGGTGTAAAGTAGTGAAGAGAGTCCACTTACTGTAATTTACCAGCAGGTGGTGGGGGGTGGATGAAAGAAGAGGAAAAGAAACCGATTGCTGTTTTTTTCAGCAGGTGGTTGGAAGAAGGAAGAAGAGGCAATCCACTTGCTGTAATTTACCAGCAGGTGGGGGGGGGGAAGAAAGATGATTCCCTTGCTGTGTTTTACCAGCAAATGAGGAAGCGGTATGGAAAGTAGGATTACCTTGGGGATTCGAGAAGCGTCTCCCTCGGGGAACGAAAGAAAAACCGGGTGTAGCTTCACAGCCGTTTGTTTTTCACTCGAGAATTTATTGAACGTGTCGTTGCTTTGGACAAGGAGTTACTGCCTACTCGCTACCACGGGGCCCTTTTTAAAGGAAAGCAGCGCCTAAGGAGAAAAGGGACTCTGTTTTTTTATCATAGAGTTTTTGGATGGTCTCTCCCTTCACTAATTGCATTTACGAGGGCTGGTCAGTGCTCTCTCCTTGTCACTCTAGTCTGAGCCTCTCTCTCTCTCTCTCTCTCTCTCTCTTTTCCAGGTCATTGCGTTAGGGTTATCGGAAGGGGGTAGAAGCGTGGGTGAGCGGGGTTACCGAATCTCCTCTCTCCTGGCGCCTTGCCCACTTTCTCTTGCTTTTCCGGGCCAGGCGGGTGGCTGAGGGGAGAGGAAGGAAGTAAGTATCATGCTTGCTCGGGGTGAGAGTAATAGCGACGTGTTATAGCGCCTAAGGCGCGTATAACAACTCGACCATTCTGAGCAGGTACCTAGCTCTTCGCTAGTTGTTTCCTTAAACTACCTAGGATTCGTCGCGATGAGGTAACTGTATTAAGAATCCCACCCAATACCCATCAAAACCACCGAACCATGTGAGTATAATCTGGATTTACGCAGTTTGAACAGCGATTCCGTCCTAAAAGTGGGAATAATTTGCCTCGAATTTAGTTGAATTTTAATGAAAATGAAGCCATCCCTCTGTTCACTCGTGACTGGTTTACTTGCTTCAGTAATGATTTTGATGATTCGTTCAACCGCTTTCGTATGACAGGGGAACTTGTTCAAATGGTCTGGTGGAGTATCCTGTTGATCAGTTGAAATTTTTAGCTCGCCTGAGGTGACATGAACTAGAATTGGCGGCTCTATAATTACCCCTTTCTCCAAGTCTACAAGTTCCGTATAATTTGTGGGTTAAGAATTCAATTTTGGGATGAAGAACTTTCTTAAGACTGGTTTAGACTATTATTTTTTTTTACCCGGCTAGAAAAGCAGCTGACACCTCTGAAATTCCAACAGCCGTTCACCAGCAACAAAAGCGAGGCACGGAAAAAAAAGCTAAAGCCCAGACCAGTCATACGAAAGTTCTTCGTCTCAAAATTTAATTTCAAGCCGCAAGTCATACGGCACTTGTGGAATTGAACAAAGGGGCAATTACAGAGGTGCCAGTTCTATCTCATGTAAGAGCAAACGAGCAAAAAATAGTAACTGATTAACAGGATACTCCATCAGTCGATTTGAACGAGTTCCCTTGCCATACGCAAGCAGTTGAACGAACCGCAAAAATCATTGCTGAAGCAGGTCACGTGTGAACAGAGAAACAGAGAAAACTTTATTTTCGTATAAAGCTACGCTAAAGTGCAGGCAAATTATGCAAAGTTTCAGGACAAAATCGCAGTCTAACTGACGTAAGTCCAGATCATACTTACGTGGATGCGTGGTTGGGGTGGGTATTGGGTTGGACTCTAAATGTAGCTACCTCCTCGCGGTGAGTCCTGGGTAGTTAAAGAAAAAAGTAGCGAATAGTAGCTTGTCTGCTCAGAATGGATGAAATCAGATTTAATGAGTTTGGGGTGAATTTTGGAACTAAATTCTACAGTTCTCATGACCTTTTTCATACAATGATGAAACAATTTATTATTTCTTAAAATTAATTTTTGTAAAATTTCGAATAACAATTAAAAAACAACCTATCAGGCCTTTTAGGAAGTGAAATTGGTGAATTATATTTTTAATGGTACACATTAATATTTCACATAAAGAATACGCACTTATTTTGAAAAACATCAAAAAGAAATTTTTTACGTTTTTCACGTTTTTAATATTTTTTTTTTCAAGAAGGGATGGTTAAATAAAAAATGTATAGAATAGGACCCCGGGGGTGTTTCATTTTCTGAGATTTCTATTTTACGTTACGAATAATTTCTAAAGTAGTTTTTTTGCGTGGAATTCAAATGTGGCTTCTATTTTTTAAGATAAAATCTTATTTAATAGTTATTTGCAACTTGATTTTTGTATGAAATTTTTTTAATCATTGTGCAAAAATACATACATTTTTATAAGCCGGTGCGACATGATTTCGGTTCATTTTTAAACGATGAATCCAACGACCACCTCTATTTTTCGATAGTCCTACCGATTCTCGAGATAATCACAAAAAATCGAAAAATACAAAATTAGCGTTTCACGGAAATCGTTATATTAAAATATAATAATTTACTTTTTTAAACAAACTATAAGTGATTTTCTTTGTTTTAAATTCTGATTCACCGTTCTTAAGCCTATTTTCTACAATTCATAAAATACTAACGAGAATTAAAAAAATGTCTGGAAATGGCTTAAATGAAAGACTTAACATTAAACTTTGACCTTTATAAAAAGAAAATAATAGGACATCAGTGTAGCATCGTCGGAAACTGATTATTTATTGGATTAATTTTGAGCTTTGCAGCAATGTCCTACTATTTACTTTCAGGAAGGATGAAACCTTAGGGTTTCAGCTTCCATTTCAGCCAGTATCAACATTTTTTAGATTTGTCGTTGTGCTCTATGTATTTTCGAAGTAAAAATACAAAAATGCAAGTCGGTCAATCAATTTGTTCTAAATCAAGATGTATTTTCTATTCTTGCATCAACTTTGAGTTATGTTAATGAAAAAAGTTTTCCTGTAAAAAACAGTTTTTTTTTTAAATATTATATGAGACTATAATTTCCTTACTCTTAATTAAACTCATTGATAGTATGGATCATTCGATTCGTCTCGAATCCAGCTATCTTTTCTATTGTTGCATCAACTTTAAATAATGTTGATGAACCAATTTTTACTATAAAAAACTGATTTAACTAATATTATAAATGACGATAACTACCTTGCTCTTTAACATAATGTATTAATATTATAAGTCAATCGATTACTCTAAAGTCAAGGAATTTGTTGTACTCCTGCATCAACTTTGAATCATGTTAATGAAAAAAGTTTTAATATAAGAAACCGATTTTTGAAATATCATGAACTTTATTATAAAGTTTTTCCTTCCCTTTCAGAGTTTCGTATCCCCGAGCGAAAACTCTTATATTTTTGGGTCACAAATCCATTCGTCCTTCTGTCGTACTTTTTTCCCACCAAAAACAAAAGTTCGGCCCTCCAAAAGGACATACGCGCCAAAGTTTGGAAATCCAAAATGACATAAGTGCCAAAGTTTTGCACCCCAAAAGGGCATGAGCGCCAAAATTTGGCACACTATAGGGACATCAGTGCCAAAGTTTGAAAAACCAAAAGGTCATAAGCGCCCAAGTTTGGCACTCCAAAAGGTTTACGGCATGTCCAATGGTCCGTGCGTCTCTTCAATTATATTCAGGAAGCAGGTGGAATTCATCATCCGAAATATTTGATTTACGCTTTAGTTTTACTACAAGAATTTTGAGGATATCATACTTCCGGCAAGAATTTAAAGAAAATCTTTTGCTATTTGTGATTTGGTCTTAATTCCTTGAAGCTATATGTAGTGAATAGAAGATTTTGATATCTGCAATGAACAGAAAGAGATTTATCATAAATAAAGATTTACATGGATGATGCGCCGAGTTTTGATAACTCATTTGCTTTTTCTTCACAGTGTATGCCTTGATGAGCAGATGTTGAACACATATTTACATCAAATTATTGCAAAGTGTTTTACATTTGTTCTAATTATATTTTATGTTTTACAAAGTTTATATTCGAATTGAAGCACATTTGATTACGAAAAGAGAATTATTATTTATTTTAAATATTTTTATTTCATCTTACAGTACTGCCTGCTCTGCGGCTAACGTAGCGGCCTGTATCTTAGCAGTTTTATTGGCTTGACTCAAAAATCGTTGAGACAAAATATGAACAGATCCTGTTCGCGAGAAAATCACTTTTTTGTTCAGCCAAAAGTACCAATAATCGGTTTTTTGAGAATATCTCCTTAGGGATGTATTTTATCACAAAAGTTTTTCTTATATAATTTGTGGAGAATTAAATTACCTTTCGAACGAGCCCTGTAGCTTTAAAAAATATGCATTGGTTGCCGAGATAGAGCGCATATCAGAAGGCCATAAATACCGAAAATCGTTTTTCGGTAATATCTTCTAAAGGATGTATCTTATCACTAAAGTACTTCACATATTATTTGTAGAAAAAATGATCACCTTCAGAATGAGCCCTATAACTTTAAAAAATATTCATTGGTCCGAGATATAGTGCATATTATTGAAGTCAATATGTGAAAAAATCTGTTTTTCCGAGATACCTTCTCAGGAATGTATTTTATCTATAATATAATTATCGATGTTGGTAGAGGACTCAATTACCTTCAGAATGAGCCCTTGAAGATTCGAAAATGTTTAATAGCCACCGAGACAGAGCGTCTCAACGTGGACCCTTTTTGATCATTTTTCACGTAAATCATTGAAAATCAGTTTTTCAACAATTTCTCATGTCTTAAGGTGCTAAAAAAAAGTCGAATCAAAATCTGAACAAATTCTATTCGCATGTAAATCATACTCAGTTGAGTGGACTATTTCTATTCAAGGCATACAGTATGACAATATGATCTGCCTCGTGTTAATATTTCTTGTATTATGTGCGTTGACAGAAAAGAGTGCTTATTATTTTGAGTCCAGAAATAACGTCTTTTTGAGACGCAAGATTTTTAAGCCAAAAAGGTCCTAATTTGAGTCTGAGAACAAAACAAAACCACATAGAGTTACCTAGGCAATGCTTGTTTTGAGACCTGAAAGAAAGAAGGACGCAACATTTTTTAATGAAGCTTTTATCTATGTTTTAAGGATAAAATTCATATAAAAGCCTGGGATAAATTCCAATAACTCTATATGCACAAGATTTGTTTACTTTCTGTAAGGTATTTCAATCCATTCAGTGGCTATCGGGTGTTGTTCTGGGTGATTTGTAGTTCAGGTGTTGTCGCGTGAAGATGTGGAACCAGGTTATTTATATTTTGCGAGTATAATTTTAATTATTATTCCAAAAAATCATATGATGACGACGAAACAAGATCATAAGAGCAATCACGTGGAGAACAGGAAGTAGGTATGTGGTCCTTGGGGAAGAAAAATTGTAATGGACAAGAGTAAATTGGATTCCTTTAAAATAATAAAGCCCCTCGAAAAATTGATCAAGGATTCAATCAATAAAAAATCTAACTTAACAGGTGACAGATTTCCACTCAGCATTTGCACTACGTGTCGATTCACTCTCGCTAAACACAATAAGAATAATAAAAAGAGGCCTTTTTCACAAATTCCTAAATACCAAAATATTTCGCTAATAAGAATCACAAGGTCCAATCAATTAAACGTAGATTCTAATTATCTTGACTGCGATTTTTTGATATGTTTGACTGGTAGAGAAAAGGGCTATACAATGATGAAAATACCAAAAATAAAAACTGATGCACAGTGTTGTAATGTTATTGAATTGTGTACAAATGCTTACAAAAAATTGGACGAGGCAAGAATCATGTTTGTGAAAAGCGTGAGCATTTAGCACGTAAAAATGTGACAAGTTTATTGGATAGATTGTTGGAAGGACAGAAAGAGTTTATAGCTGCAAAAATCATCAAAGATAAATTAGAAATTGAAAAATAAAAAAAATGATATTTTGTTGAGTATTCGTGGACGAAAAAGGACGTTGGCGTTAAAGGAATTTAAAAAACAGACTTCGTTTCCTTGAAAAAAGTTGGACAACTTTCGAGTCAATACTGATCCTTCTGCTAATCACATACGAAACGTAGCTTCATGCATCAGACATTCTGTTGTCAGAAAATTGCAATCATTAAAAGGAGTATACAAATTGGATGTAATACAGTATGAGGTCAAGAATGATATGAAAGAAGAGAGACCTGTCGTTTGGGCTGATGCTGAAGAGCTCTATGATGCAGTTTTCGAGAATAGAAATTTTGTTGGTGAATATGTTATTAAAATAATAAAAGATGGTGGACAGGCCTTCCTCAAAATTTGTTTATACATATTTCCTCCATCAACAAAATCAACAGATAGTTCAGAAGAATCGACTTTTGAAAATATACGTGCAAAGAAAAATAAAATAGATCCGGGAAATGTGGAAGTGAAAAGCTCACTCACCAGCGTTAAAAAATTGAGCATACTTTGCGTAGTACCATATATGAAGGAAACTCATGAGAATATAAAATAAATAACATTTCAATTAAGTTATCATCTGATTTGAAAGTTCTACTCATGATTAATGGGCAGCAAACAGCTACATTCTCGTTTCCATGTCCTTATTGTTTCGTCAGCTTACAATATTTGAAGACAAAAAACGAGGAATTTCGGCCAGAAGTTGAACAAGAAGTTTTTGAATTGAAAAATTATGGAGATTTGAAGAGAGATTATGAGAAACTTGTTTCTCCTGGTGGTAATTAAGCTCTTTTCAAGAAAGATGACAGTGTACATGTACATGTGTTTTTATCCCGAAATAGCATATAATGCAAGGACTCATCAATCTTTTTTTCTGGAACGGTTTGGTACCTTTTGTGACGTTGCAGATTTTCTGCAACTCACAAATTCCATTTACGTATTTTATTTTAAATGGGAAGCTCCCGTGTTCACACTGAGATTAAGAAAACTAGGCACTCTATTATGTTATATTGTTAATTTATTATGTTTTATTTTATATCTTTTTTTATTATTTTGTTACTGTATTGTATACATTTGTCTTAACTTTTGTTAAATTTCTTAATTCCGCGGTCTCGAGCGAGAGCCAGGAAGTTTCTCACCATCCACGCAAATGATCGATGGGATCCATCGCAACCTTCACCTTCAGCACATCTTTGCATCTCAAGTCCCCACATACATTTCTGGAATACTTCGTATCGCTAATCCTCCTGACATCCAGGGTAGAATAGATGAATCTACCCATAAGGATAGAATGGATTATTACAGTAAAGTCTCCAACATTTCCGCGTCCTTGAACTATAGGGATTCGTTATTTTCAAGGCTGGAGGGGCTCCCACCTCTACCGCGAGTGAGCAGGTTCTTTTCACCAAGCGACGTTCATTGGCCGCCGGCCTTGTACCGCTGAGCTTGCTCTAAGCAAACTTTTTCAACTGCGCATGTGCCAAAAACCGCGGTCGATTTGAAATCAATAAATATTTACTATCAATAATAATACACATAAATAGACCCGACATTCTTAGAACTGCTGGCCCACACAGTTTTTCAGCTCAAAGGGCGAGAGACGGTTGCGACTCTCGCCCCGGATGAGCCGAGTACCCTCTCCAGCATATTGTGCTTCAGACGGCCCTGACTGTTTACGAGGGTTCCGAGGGTGCCGATACAGTCACAAGGCCAGTGCGAGGTAACCATCGAAACTGTTGTTAAACTGGCAATTTCGTGTATTTTGTCATTTTAAACAGACCCTCGCTTTACGGTATATAGGCATTGGGAAAAGTCGCGATCCGTTGGCATATCAACATATATGTGCATGAGAGTGTTTTTGAAGTGTACCTTAAAAAAATGGAGATTGGCGAGAAAGGTAAGGTAAAATTTTCAATCAGTTTATTAATTATCAGTCAGAAAATGAACTAAGTTTTGTGCCATTCAAATTGCAATTTAAGGGAGTGTTCACATATTACGTAACATTATTTTCGACCTTTTTAACCTGTCCCATGTAAAATACGGTAAACATTTCGTTCGACCCCCCCCCCCCCCCTCACCACCGTCACGTAAAATGTTTGATATTATGTTTCATGTCCATACCATGAAGAATACAACATAATAATAAAATTAATAATAATAATAATAATGTTGACCATCAAGCAGCACTGGACGCAAAAAATAAGATCTCTTTCAACAGCCTTGAACGGCGAGTAAAATGGATTCAGGAAAATTCCACCTTTTCAACTCATCCATCCCGCCTGTCCAATAAAACGTCACGTGCCGTTAAAAATCCGCCTAGCCAAGAAGAGATTCAAGTCTTCTAGGAGAAAGTGTATGGAGATACTTATCAGCTGAATGAGGACGCTTCAGATATATCACTCTTTCGTAACTTTTGCCAAATAATGATTTTGGTTGAAAATTCATTTCTTACGTTGAAAATTTAATTATTTCATTGAAAACTAAACGTAAATTAGCATAAAATTCGATAACTATCAATTTCAACCAATTCTAGTAAAAAAAAAGTTCATTACACGCGGAATTGAGCTCACTTTGATTATATGAACAGAAAAAAAAATTATTGGACTGGAATTTTTGGGTTATTTGGATTTTTTTTACCATAAAATCAGAGTTTGAGGCTGTAAAAAAATTTCGCATACGAAACTTTTTTTTATAGTTCTACTAGACCTATAAATTCTACTATATTTCGTGTAAAGTATTTTTTCACTAAAAAAAGATACATGGAAAAATGAACTTTATGTCCGGGAAAACCTGGAAAAGTCCTTGCATTTTTTTTTAAAGAAATGCTAGGCAACCTGATTTAACAACAGAATACTTTTTGTCATCGAATTTCGGCGAATAATTGTAGTAAAGATATAAATAAATTTTGTTTTAGATATCAACCAACCCAGGCTGATGTAGCAGTCTTTGAGGCTCTTGGGAAAGCCCCAAATTCTTCGAACCCACACGCTCTCAGGTGGTACAATCACATCCAATCCTACGATCTCAAGAAATTACCTGGGGAAAAGAAGGCTTCCATTTTGGGAAGTGGAGCTTCGGCAGGAAAAGCGGCCGCAGAAGAGGAAGACGATGTCGATCTCTTCGGTTCTGATGAAGAGGAAGATGCAGAGGCAGCGAAAATCAGAGAGGAGAGACTGAAGGCATACGCTGAAAAGAAATCGAAGAAACCTGCCCTCATTGCCAAGTCCAGTATCGTCATCGATGTAAAGCCCTGGGGAGATGAAACAGATATGGAAGCAATGGAGAAGGCAGTCAGATCCATCCTGATGGACGGCTTAGTTTGGGGTGCCTGTAAGTTTTCAAAAATCAAACGAAAAATAATTATGCAGGGTTGCTACAGGTCAG
Source organism: Andricus grossulariae (assembly GCA_011634705.1). Classification (NCBI taxonomy): domain Eukaryota; kingdom Metazoa; phylum Arthropoda; class Insecta; order Hymenoptera; family Cynipidae; genus Andricus; species Andricus grossulariae. Next base: position 42,612,526 of record JAABKJ010007545.1, on the reverse strand, counting down.
GGTATTCTTGAAAGTCTCGGTATTTTCGATAAAAAGTTTTTATGTCGCAGGTGATTAGCAGGCGAAATAATATATTTTAATAAGATGATGAATTCTTAACCAGGGTGGCCACTCAACCGGGAAAGAGCCGGGAGAAACTTGCCGTTTTGAGTAAAAATGATTTTTTTTTTGGAGAGAAATCAGATTTTTTAGTAAGAAAATCTATCCAGTCTTTTTGAATGTCACATGATACAGCATTATGTGATACTTATCAATAATGTATTTATCGTCTTTAAAATTTCTATAATTTTAATTTAAAATTATGGGTTTAAATGCGCAATTCTAAAAGTTGAATCTTTAAGTCCTCGAAACTAAAGGTTTTTCTTAAATTAATTTTTAGATTAATTTTTGTAAATTTGGAATTTTAAATTTCACAGTATTTTAGTTTCAAAGTCAAATATTCAAAATGTCAGGACAATTTCGCAATTAAATATTTAAAAATTTCATATTAAAAGCCTTGATAGTTTTGAATTTAATAATTTTAAATGTAAATATAAAGCAATTTCGAATTAAAAAGCTTAAAATTGTACGATTTCAAAAATTGGAATCATATTACAGCAATCTTGTTTTGTATTATTTTTTTTATTTTTAATCTAATATCTTAAAACTGTCCGATTTCTAGTTGAACATTTAAGCAAATAAATAATTTCATATTGAAAAATATTTGACTAGAAAATTTCAAGAATGTATAATAATTCTGAAGGAAGTTTTGAAATTAAAAAATTAAAAATTGAGTTTAAAATCAAACAATATAAAAATTAAACTTTCTGAAATTGATACATCAGTAATTGAATAATTTCGGTATTTTTAAATGGTTACAATTTTAGACTTTTGAATTTTTATGTTGAACGCTAAATATTTTTCCCTTTCATAGGTTTTAATTTTGCAATTTTAATTTAATTGGTTGAATTTTGAAAAATATAATTAGTACTTTAAAAAAAATATTATTATTTTAACGATTGAAATTGATTTAGATTAATTAAAATTTTAAAGGGTTTGAGTATAAAAAAGAGTTAATATCACAATTTTTGGTAATTACAATTTTTTTCACAGAAGAAATTTTTTCATTTTTAGTGTTTCCCATTTAACATTAATATTTATTTTTAACGTTCTTTTTTTTAATTAATTCAATTCAGTTTTTGATTTTAGAAAAATTCGTCTCATCAGTTTTAATGTTGAATTGTAATTTTGTTATGTAATAACAATTCAAAATTCTAGAATTTCAGAAGCTTTGACTTCGAAAGATTCAATTTAGTTTAAAATTTCAAATTGTCAAATTTCATTTGCTGTGAATTTAAAATGATTCAAATTCAAAAGTTTGTAATATTTTAATTTTTAACGCTTTAATTATAAATAATACAATTTCAATTCCTCTGAATTTTAAAAGATCTATTTTCCAAAATTCGAATCTTAAAATATTCAATTTTTCACGTTTTGACATTGTCCGATTTTCGGAATTTTAAACCGAAATAATTCAAATTCGTGATTCTTCAATTTAAAAAAAATGTTTAATTTTTAACGCTTCGACTTAGAAATTACACAATATTATTCAACTGCTGTTTCTAATTAAATTGTCCAAAATCGCTCTATTTTTGTTTCAGACGTTTCAGTTAGAAATTATTAATTATTATTTAAAAAATATTTAAAACATAATATTGAAAAATTGGTTGAATGACGGATTTCAATTGTTTATATGATTCAAAGTCCAGAGATTTCTTGCGAAAAAGTTTGCTGATGCTCATCGAGTATATTTCTTTTTACCTGGAAGAAATCACGAATATTTACCGGGAGAACCGGGAGAAAGCCCCATCGTAATAGGACTATAACAACTCCTCTTGAATCAAAGAAAAAATAGAACAAGAGAGAAAGAGTAATTAGTATTATTATTTATAATAAATAAAAATAATGAATAATATAAATAATAATAAATGCATAAAAATAATTCCTTGGTACACGTTGACGTCTGAAATTTTATTTGGGAGGAATCAAGGAAAAAATAGAAAAGAAGAAAAAGAGTAATTAGTATTGATAATAATAATAATTATTATTATTACTCTGTCTCTCGGTTTCTATTTTATCCTTGATTCCGCTCGAATAAGATTTCAGACGTTAACGTGTACCAAGGAATTTATAATTGATAATATCGTTATGAGTTTCAATTTTGACTCTCGTTGTCGGCTTTCGCGGTATTAATTAAAGACCTGTCTCTGTTTACGAGACGAAACTGCAGCATCCTAGGAGTTTATACTAATTCGGATCGTCCCGTCCCATAACCCAGCTTTAATCGCATTGCACCTCGATGCCCCCCCCCCCTCCCCATCATCCTCAAATCCTATTTTACCCCCATAGCCCCACAGTATTCGCAAAGTCGTTACCGCCTTGCCTCGCGAAGTTTCCCGACTGCGATTCAATTCCCATTTGGTTGGCGCTCGTACTTTCCAGCTTTGAAACACGCCTCCGGGACTTTAGTCTAACTGCGGTTTACCGAAGCCGCGGCACTATCGGGTGTGCCGCCTTTGTGCCGAAATTAGTATTCGTAGAGAACACCCGCGTCACTTTGAAGTCGATGTGTTCCCCGGCATCGCCAGTCGTTCGCACGTACTTCGTGTGCTGCGTACGTGAAATTCACCAATTTGCTCCTGGGTCCTAGGATTTTAATTTTAGCCCGATCAATAGTCATAGTGATCCTTTGTTTTCACGAGCCTTTGAAAATTTCAAAAGGAATTGAATGCAAGCCTGGGATTAACGATTTTCCCATTTTCAAAAAGGGGTTCAAAGGGTTTTGTAATACATTGAGGAATTTTACTCTTGAAATATTACCGAACTTCTTTCAAAAGGTTCCGGAATTTTTCCGGGAGAGCTCGAGAGAATTTGAAAGGACACTTAATCAGGGAAATATTTAGGGACTTAATTTTTATACACTCGACTCCCGATATAAGACCCCTCGATTCACGATGTTCCTAGAACTGATGGCGTTCGCAGTCTCGCGATGAGAGCAGTCACGGGGTCGAAAGGGAGAACGTGCTCAGTCAAGCGTGACAAACAGCTCGAGGGCTGCACTCTCAGCGCGTTAGTTGCGTCAGGTTGATTCATGCTTCTGAATACAACACAAATGGTTCACGTGGCCCTGCCTGTTTACGTTTTGATTCCCTCAATTTAGGATCAAGGCCAAGGCAAGCGATGCCCGAAACTGGGCTTATATCGGGAGTTGAGTGTAGTTCTTGTTAGCCTAAGTACAGGCCTCGGGCTCACGTCGCTGTTTTCCCTTTAAACGTATTTTCAAACTTCGTCGCTGATTAGCTAAAATAACATATCCGCCATCTCAAAATTCGAAATTCGTAAATATTTCGAGGGATTAAACAAAATTATAAATATTTGAACAGCTTCCAAGGGCATTTCAAGGATTATAACTGATTTCAGGGATTTTAAAGGATTTTATAGGATTTAAAAGCTTTTAGACTATTTTAAACGATTCCAAGGGATTTCAGAGAATTTCAAAGACTTCAAGGGATTTTAAGAAATTTCAAAAAGTTTCATCTGATTTTAGAGGATTTTAAAAGCTTTTAAAATTTGAGAAATAATTTTAAAATTATAAATTTTCAGATATTTCACGGGGTTTCGAAGGATTTCAAGGGATTTGTAGATATTTTATCAGACATACGCGAATTTATAAGATCTCTAAGAATGTTAAAGAATTGAAAAATTTTAATGGATTTCAAAGGATTTAAAACATTTTAGGGTATTTTACAAGATGTCAAGAAATTTAAAAAATGTCAAGGGGTTTTAAAAGGCTATCAGTGATATCAAAGGATTTCAATGATTTCAAGGGATTCAATAAAGAATTCAAAGGAAATCAAAGATTTAAACATTTTCTAATGAATTTTAAATAATATTGAAAATTTCAAGATGTACGAGATTTCGCAAGATTTAAGCATTTTGAATATTTCAAAGTGTTTGAAAAAGTATAGTATGTATTTTAAAAGATTAAAAAATTCCGAAGAATTTTATCATATTTGAGGGATTCACGTAAGATTTAAAGAAAAATTAAACGATTCTATAAGATTATAGGGTGTTTCTACAGATTTCAAGGGATTTAAAAAATTGTATTTTTCGAGGGATTTCGGAGGATTCCAACACAATTCAAGGGCTTTTCATAGGTTTTAGTGGATTCTAAATTTCCAACGGATTTCAAAGATTTCAAGGGATTTTAAAGCTTTTAGGAAATTTAAAAAGATTTTAGAAAACATCAAAGATTTCAAGGGGCTGTATCAAATTTTATGGAATTTCACGGGTAGTCAGAGGATTGAAAAATTTATCATTTTATTTATTTATCATTTATCATTTATTTATCATTTTTTAAGGAATATTGAAAGATAACACAGATTTCAAGATTTTTACGGGATTTTATTCGCCTTTTGTGATTTCAGAGGATTTTATAAAATGTTAAGAAGTAACTGTAAAAAATATTCAGGGTGCTACACAGTCACTATTAGCCTCTTTTTTCTCAAATCACTTTTTAGTCACTTTTTAAAATGAAAAGATCACATTAGGCACTTTTTCTTTCAAAAAATTAAGTGATGGGTCTATCACTATTTAATTAATTTCTATACCTATTTCTGATTTGGCTTGAATTCTTTTGAAATTATTCCGGGAATTTTGACAGAATCCGAGAAATTTTTGACAGATTTCAATATTTTAAAGGGATTTTTAAGATTTTAGGGTATTTTTAAAACTTCTAAGGCATTTGAAGAACATTCAATTAGAAATATTTTAGGGAATTTTAAAAGGTACCAAGCAATTATTAATTAATTTAATTAGTTTGAAGGAATTTCAAAGCGTTTGAAATATTTTAGGATAATGCATTTTCTAGAATTTCGGAAGATATGGAACGATTTTACAGGATCTATAAGGTTTTAAGATATCTTAAAAGATTTTAAAGGATTTATAAGATTTTCGAGGATTTCAATGATTTTAATGGATTTTAAAGCTCTCAATGCATTTTAATACATTTCAAGGATTTCAGAAAGTAGGGTATCAAAGATTTGAAGAGATTTGAAATTAGTGTTTTGGAATTCGCCCTGAATTCTTATTAGTTTATCTTAAATTCTTTCAAATACTTTGGAATTCTTTAAAATTTTTCTAATTCACTTGAATTCTTCTAAACTTACTCAATTTTGCTTAATTTAATGTTTTTATTTTTGTTATTTTTAAAAGTTGTTATTCAATTGGTCCTGAAGATCAATTGATAAAATTATCAAATGATTAAAAATATTTGAAGGTAGTTTTTCAAATTTTTTGGCATTTTCAAGAGCTTTAACAATTTTCAAGGGATTTCAAAAGATTTTAAGGGGTTCCAAATATTTTAGGTTATTTTAAAAGTTTACAAATAAATTTTTAATTTATTTCAGTAATTTAATGGGATTTCAAAGGATTTGAAATATTTTAGGATATTTTAAAAGATTCCAAGGCATTTTCAAGAGATTGAAACAATTTCAAGGGATTTCCAGGGGTTTTAGTAATTTTAAGGGATTTCAATATTTTAATGGATTTCAAAGGGTTTCGTAGGGTTTCAAAGATTCGAAGAGATTTTCAACCATTTTTTGCAATTTCTTTGGAATTCGCCCTTAATTCTTCTTAACTTACTATGAATGCTTTTAAATTCTTTTGAATTCTTTTAAGTTCACTCAATTTTACTCAATTCAATGGATTTTAAAAAGTTTTTGAATAATTAATTTAGAAGTCTTTTAAGCTTACTTTAAATTCGTACGAATTACCTCAAATTCTTTTGAATGCCCTTTTGATTTTGCTAAACTCATTTCAAACTTACTGAATTCAATTAATTTTTTCATATTTTTTTATTGTTTTGTATTCACTCAATTGTTTTTTAAATTCAGTTTGAGCTTTCATGAATTCCATCGAATCATGGTTTTTTCGATTTAAAAAAATGTCTTTCGATTTAACAAAATGTCTTTCGATTTAAAAAAATGTCTTTCGATTTAAAAAAAATTCATTAGTCACTTTTTTGGTTAGAAATTAGTACGGTTTCAATGATTTCAGTAGATTAGAAATTATTTTTGGAATTCACCATGATTTCTTAATTCAGATGATTTCTTCTAAAATTACTCAATTACTCTACTTCTCGTTAATCTTAAATTCCTCTCAATTCATTCCAATTTTACGGAAATCAGTGCAATTTATTTGATTTTTAACCATTTTTCCAATTCATTTGAATTCTTTTGAATTTAACTTGAATTGTTTAAAATCTTTTGAATTTATCCTGAATTTGTTAAACTTTGAGCGCGAAATAAGTACCCTATGAGAATGACAAAAAGTACCCTTTGGTTCCTATATTTTATCCCATAAGGACTGTGAGGCCTGTATATTGTATGTATACAATTTATTATTTAAATAATTGCATGACACTATTCTACTTCTATTTTTCGAGATTTATGGTAGTGTCAACACTATTTTAAATTTCTCAAATGAGTACATGGTTGTTTGCGGGCAGAATGCGGCATGGAGTCATCTTTGGATCGCTCCGTGTTTTCAAGACACACGAGTCAACCATGTTTTTTTCAATGCATCAAGAAATAATTGAGGGTTCGGATCAAAGAATGGGTCATACGCTCGAAAACGCGGTAAAGTATTGTCCACGTGTCTCGTGATATCCAAATTTTAAAGTTCAAAAAATTAAATTTTTAAAAATATGGTCATATAGAAAAGGGCAAGGCGGAAATTTTTTATATCTGCATTTTTTTGTGCGATAAATATTTTTAATAGTAAAAATGAAAAAGGTAATAAAAAAAAATCCGCAAATTCAATTATTTTTTAAAACATAAATCAACAAAACTTATCAAAATATTATTGAAACTGTTTAAAATTTCGTATATGCACGCAGTGTAACCTAACAATACCTACAAAAAAAAGAATCAAAATTGCCTATTGTTCAATAAAAATTAATTACAAATTGAGACCGGTCGATAAGCACGTTTTTTTAGTTTCGGCAAAGAAAAGTATCGAGGAAACTTCAGAGTTGAAAGAACTTCCAGTGAGATATTTGTTCCTCACTATTAAAGTAAGATTTCTGGAAATTTTCAGATCAATTAATTAAAAATTAACGGACAAATATCCATTATGTAAGAATAAGAAAGCACGCGACGCCGTCTACGATTGCAAGCGCTTCTCAACGTTCGCTTGTATCTCGCCGTTACTCGCCTGTAAAGGACGCTTTCCTAAATAATGAATATTTCCGTCAATTTTGTATGAATTGATCTAAAAATTTCCAGCAATCTTACTTCAATAGTGAGAAACAAATGTCTCACTGAAAGTTCTTTCAACTCCAAAGTTTCCTCCATACTTTTCTTTGTCGAAACTAAAAAAACCTGCTTATCGACCAGTCTCAATTTGCAAATAATTATTATGAAACAATAGGCAATTTTGAATGTTTTTTTTTCATATTGTAGGCATTGCTAGGGCACAATGCGGGCGTGTACCAAATTTTAAACAGTTTCAATAATGTTTAGCAGAGATTTGACGATTTATGTTTTAAAAAATAATTGAATTTGCGGAATTTTTTTTTCACTTTTTCAGTTTTACTATTAAAAATATTCATGGAACAAAAAAACTGCAGATATAAAAAATTTCCGTCTTGCCCTTTTCTATATGTCTATATGTCGCGTTTTCCAGCGCGCGACCCATTCTTTGATCCGGACCCTCAATTATAAATCTTCTGTTCATAGTGTCAGAAGATTTAAAAACCTAATGCTGCTACATTTTACTTGAATGATTTTTAAAAAAGTTTTCTAAGTGTTTACAAAATTAAGAGATCCCTTTCGATGTATTGAGGAGAAATTTTTTCTTTGAGGCTTGATCCCAGATCCTAGAATCTAGATTACAATTAGCTGACAATAGAGAATAAAGGGTCTAGTTCCTTGGAAAACTTATCTAATAATTTTACGGCACACCAGGTAACCGAGGGAACATTGGCTTGGGCTGAGGAGGCTTAGAAGGAGTAGGAGGAGGCGGAGAAGGTGGATCCTGGGGGTCTCTTCAAAAACAGTGGTTCTCCACTGAAATTCTTTCGAAATGGAGGGAAGCGGTCCCGGGATCGGCAGACTCGACTGCTATGAGGACATGTTCAAAGAAATTACGAGGAAACTCTATGGCGAGGACCCTGATCACAGAAGTGAGTAAAAGTTAAAAAAAATTTAATTTGCAGAGATATACAGGGTGTCTAGTAAACGGGAAACCCGGAAATAGCCCAGAATTAAAATATCATCGGGAATCACATTTAAAGTTTCGGAAAATATGAATTTTGCAACGTTTTGAGATAATAATAAAATGTTCTTAAGATTTCCGGGAAAGAAATCATTCTTTATTTTGGAAAATTAATTATAAGAGAATATTTAAAAAGATTTCCAAAATTGTAAAAAAAATATGCAGAAGATTTTAAGGCAAATATTCTAATTATGTAGAATTTTGTTGAAATATTAGGAAAAATACCAGCATGTTAAAAGATAATTAGAAAATTTTTAAATTTATGCGAATTTATTTTATTTTTTCTGACTTTTTGCGACCCTCAGTAATAATAATAAATAGTTGTTGGTTTTGTGGCTTTCGGGTCGATGGCAATCTAAATCTTCAACATTTACGGACCCCAGAGCCACAAAAAAAAAAGAAGTTATATATTTTTATTTTAGGAAAAATTTGAATCATTTTAAAAGAGATTTAAAAGGTTTAGAAGTTTTAAAAAGGTTAAGAAATCATTTTAAATTTGAAAATATTTACAAAAATGAAAAATAAAATACAAGTTTTTGAAGATATCGAAAAAACTTTTGCAGCTTTTCAAGACTTTGAAGGGTTTTAAGAAAACAAAGAATTTTTCTTGAGATTCCTGAGAAAATTCTCTTTGAACGATGTTGGAAAATTATTCTCTTGGTGGAAGTTTAATTTTTTCGGTTAAAAATGCAATTGTTTGGTTGAAAATGATTAATTTGTTAAACTATTTTGTTGTAATTTAAAAAAAAATTATTTTCTCAACTGAAAATTGTACTATTCCAGTTTTGGTTGAAAACTGATCTTTTTAAGTGGAAAGTTCATGTATTTTGTTAAACATATTTATTGTTGATATAAAATGAATGTTCTTGGTTGGAAATTCATCTTTTTGGTAAAAAATTCAATTAATTGATTGAAAATAATTTTTTGTTTTTGAAAAACCATATTTCTTGATTGAAAATTCACCTGTTTCGTTAAAAATTCAACTATTTTGTTAAAAATTCGTCTCTTTGAATTAATTCAACTCTTTTCGATTTAAAATTCAAATCTTTTCTAGTTGAAATATGGACTATAACCTTTTTCTTTGAGAATTTATGTTTTTTTTGTTGAAAATTCAACTGTTTGGTCAAAAGTTAAACAACTTTGTTAAAAATTGATTTTTTTTTAAATGAAGATTCATCATTTTAGTTGAAAATTCATCTCTTTGGTTAAAAATGTAAAGATTTCGTTGTAAATTCGTCTTTTTCAAGAATAATTTTTAATTTAAAAATATCTCAAACATTTTCAATGATTTCCTAAAATTTCAAAAAAGAATGCAAATATGAAAAATTTTAAAGCAAAATTGTTCTACTTTGCAAGATTACAAAATATTAGAAACAGTTTGAGTAAGTTTGAGTGATATTTAGAAGTTTTGAAAAGATTATAAAATATATTTACAACGTCTAAAAATCTCAAAATTTAATTTACAAATGTAAATTTTTTAAAGATTTCGAATAAAAAATTAAGATATATTTTTTCATTGTTCGGTATGAGCGATTGATTATTAATTAATTATTGAAGAGTTATTACAAAAAACTATTATGAATATTATTTATTTTCATACTAAATGAATTGTACATTCAATATGGTAGAAGCACATCTAATTATAATTAAACTGTAATAATAAAAGATTAAAATAGTTTTCTAACAGTCTGTTTAAAAAAGTAGTAATTACTATTTTTTTAAATAAAGGTTAATTTTCTTATAAACAATTTATATTTTTTTTAACAAATTTAGTGTTTTTATATTCGAGAGAATGCTTTCTGGGATGAACTTTTTTAAACAAAAAATTTAACGTAAGAATCATCAAAAGCCGTTCAGCCGTTCACGAGAAAATTTTTGATCATGTAACATTAAATTTTCATTGCTGATAACTTTTGCGAAAAAATTTGGTTTGCGAGCAAAACCTGGGGAAATTTTTTCGAACACAAGGGCTGTTAAAAAATTCAATTTATAGCGAAAAACGACTTCCAATTTATGCTGGCCTATTTGGGATAATTTGACATAAACTAAAAATTCAAAATCGAATAAAAAAAACTGGTGAGCAGAAAATTCCAATCAATGAAAAATTTGACTATGATAGACCAATACTACAATGCTATATTAGGCAGCTTTTTTAGCTCCGCACACTGTTTTGTGTGTCTGTGTTATTTTACAATTAAAATACAAAAAAATTGAACCAAAAATATGTTTATAAAAACTGACAAATGTCATGTTAAGCAAATTTGTGCAGATAATTAGGAAATGTCTGAAGAAATTATTATATTATTTTGTTTAAATATAATAAGATATCACAATACATAGATAATAATCATACATTTTTTCATAGGAGAACCTTATGTTAAGTGCATTTAATTCGTGCCCCTAGTAAGAGGAGAAACCGGAAATTTAATGGACAAAAATTAGTAAACACCCTGGATATATTTTGAGCAATCACAGCAAGAAAATAATATAAATCCTTTGTTTCAAATTAATTTGTAGGAATTAGATTGATTGAATTTGATCATAGATTGCAAACATAACTCGATCGTGTCAAAATTAACATACTGATTTCTGATCCGAGCTTAGAGAAACTCGATATTCCTAACACTATGGTGTGTGTCAGCCTCTCAACTCTGATTGTAGTGATTAATGTTATCGATGCCTTAATACTAACATAGAACAGGGTACACATTGGATAATGAATACCTGTATCTTCGTAATATGTACCGACCGCCAAGGGCCTAGACTAATTGGAGTATCGAGCACCAGCTAGTCGAGCCACTTGGTGGTCGTCATCGATAATGCACAATCGACTGATCAAATGCGATACCTATTGATCGATTTCACAGCCTCAAGTGTGCAAAACGAATTCGAGACGTCGGTCTCTTACAAGGTTGAAGATGACACCGATAATGGAACGGATGCCAACGATGATTGGACATGCGACGAGGAACCACTTAAGGGCACTGACGGAAGCAGAATTGCTGCCTATCATTCTGCAAAAAGTACCTGGCGATGCTACGAATGTGGTAAGTTTAGAAAATATATATTTTTATAGTATTTATTCGAAACCACCATGTTATGAGCCTATAACGCGCCCTGCCCTTACAAAAATGTATGATGTTGAGCGCTTGTTAAGGATAAGAAAGCTTTAAAATGGGAAATCGAACTCATTTCACAATTGATGTGTTGGAAGAGAACTCGGAATTGGACACAAGCTAGAAAAAGATGTTTCATCATGAAAATCCCCATAATAGTCTTCTTTTGCTAATGATCTTTTAAGCTTTGCAGGAAAGTTCAAATAGTTCACTAATAAATCTGCAAGTCGTCGATGCTTTATAATGTTCAGACGATATTATGATAAATTATGACCAATTAGGGCCAGTCATTTTCGGCTGTCGTTTTCCTATGGTCGCGAAAAAACTACAGGGAAAAAGGACAGGAAAAAAATGACAGGCCTGCCATTTTTTTCCCTGTCATATATTTTCGTAAGGGTGAAAAGCGAGCGTTAGATAGCCCTTCACCGAACGGTATCAGCTGGCGATATGTAATTAGTTCCGAAGGGCGCCACACTGACACGTAAATAGTTCCACAAATGGCCACTTTCAAATTAACCATTTTCAAATTTCGCGCTATACGAGATTACCAATCACAGCCAAACAGATTTTTGGTTTTTAATTTTTTTCGGATTTGATTTTAATAAATTACTCTTCTCCAAATGACTCTAAATACTATTTTTAACTTATCAATTTTTTCTAGAGTATTTTCATCACTAAATCAGCCTTAAATATTAAAAATAATATTTAAAATCAGTTAAAAAAGAATAATTGAAAAAAATCAAAAACTCAGTTTAAAAAATGCACTATATTTACACTTATGATTTTCTAGACTAATAAAATAAATTTTCTAGCGTATTTTTACATGTATAAACGTTCTAGATATCTAAACAAATTCTTTGTACATTTCTGTAGATTTTAAAATTATTTTTTGAAAACAGGGTCTACTAAACATTAATAATCTCTTATGGAGCTGCAAATAAAAATCTGTACAAATTTTTTGACACTTGAGGCCTCCAGAAATGGTCCAAAAATTTACATCTAGTAAAATATCAAAATTACGAAAATAAGAATTTTTTCAAACATATTTTGTTAATGGGAACAACCAAAGCGTTAATCGATCGAATCCAAATTTATTATACTTTTTCAGGGTCCTCATATTATACTTATCCACATAGTTCCATTTCCGATTTCCAAAATTATTATTTTTCTAACCATCCTAATAATGAATAACGATATTGATTAATAATAGGATTATTATTTAAAATAATTGAGTATATATCATGTATTTAACTTCAAAACTCTGAACAAAGAAAGTATGGGGGGTAACTATAATTGTAAAGAACGGCAGGTGGTCCACCAATCCGTCGAGGAGTCCTTGCCGCGCCCAACCCTCCCACAAAATGCAGTTGATTTTGAACACGAATTCCGCATTCGCAGTTCTCCACCGGTGTTCACTATGTCGAAGAATATTTATATTTAATTTTTGTTTTATTTCTATATCATTATCTAATCCCGATTAAATTCTTATTATTTCCATTTTAAACTCTTACCCGGTAAGAAGACTTGATTAGAGAAGAATTCAATCATGGTCTCTAGCGTCCCGGAAATCCTAGAAAACCTGGAAAAGTCCTTGAATTTTGCTCATGGTCTTGGAATTCGCATGCACTGACAGAATATATAGGTTTTTAAATTTGTTCTCTGCTGAACGAAAAAAAAACTTCTAAACCGTTTTCTTGTTGTTTTTTTTTAAGTCTGTGAATTTTTCGAGGTTTCGAATTTCAAAATTCACAAGGTTGTAGTTTCAAATTCAAATATTCAAAAATAACAGGACATATTTACTATTCAATCTTTGAAAATTTCATATTAAAACCCTTGATAATAATTTTGGAATTTAATAATCTTAGGTGTAAATATAAAACAATTTCGAACTGAAAAGCTTAAAATTGTGTAATTTCAAACATTGGAATCGTATCATAGCAATATTTTTTTATATTCTTTATTTAATTTTCAAGTTTCAACATAATATCTTGAAATTTTCGATTTTTAGTTGAAGATTTAGACCAATATATAATTTTAAATTGTAAAATATTTCATGGAAAAATTTCAAGCATGAATCATAATTCTAAAGGAAGTGTTAAAAATTAAACGAATAGAAATTAAAAATTGTATTGTTTAACATCAAAATAGATCCAATTGAATTATTTGAAATTAATACCTTATTAATTGAACAGTTTCCATAATTTTGAATGTCAACAATTCTAGAGTTCTGATTTTTCATGCTTAAGGCTAAAATTTTCGATTTATTTTGAACGGTTTTCTTAGAATAATTCAATTTACTTTTTGATTTTTGAAAAATTGGTCTAATCAGTTTTAATGTTAAATCATAATTTTTTGTATGTAATAACAATTTAAAATTCTACAATTTCAGAAGCTATGTCTTCGAAATATTGGATTTAGTTTTCAATTTCGAAGTGTCAAATTTTAATCACTTTGAATTTAAAATTATTTAAATCCAAAAGTTTAAATTTTTTAGGTTTTCGTAGCGCTGCACAAAAAAATTTTGTTTCCTTCGAACATTCACCATTTTTAAAAAAAGTTTTTTTTTAAATTTCAATATCCAGTATTTTCTGACCGAGCGTAGGTATTTGAGATTTTTTTTTTATTCGAAGTGGGAATTCTTGCTTTTTCATTTGATCTTCTTTCAATTAAAGGTGCAAAAAAATGCGCAGATAAAATTTTACACTCCTAGAAAGGTTATACAAAAGAAAATCCTTTTTATTTTTTTCATTGAATTTTAAAAATATGTAAAGGAGATTTTCAGGAAAACCCCACCTTTTTATTTTTTCCAATATCCTTAAAAAGTTTCTGCTCATATAAAAAAGTAGCCTATTGGTTTTAGACGGGATAAACCATTTTTGAGACCAGAAATTAAAAATATGTGATTCTTGATTTTTCGTCGTAAACGATGCAATCTATGACGAAAGAGAGGTTTTTTTTATAGAATTTCTCTACGTGTTTCAGCATTTATGTAAACATTTTTTGGTAGCTTTTGTTGTTTTCGAGAAAAATTCAGAAATTTGAATTTTCTAAAATAATTGTTTTCAATGTCAAACAGTGGATAACTAAGAACGAAACTGAAGAGATATGTAGTTCATATTGCCAGCTATTCCAAAACAAAATTGAAGTGGGGCTTTTGAGAAAATCCACTTTCAGTAATTTTAGAGACAGCCGAAATTTTTTCATTTAAACAATTTTTTGGGATGAATTGAATGAGCGAAAATTCCCACATCGAATGAAAAAAGAAAATCCTGAATACCTACTTTCTAAAAATGCTGCTTTTTGAAAAAACTTTCTGACAATTATTGAGAATTCGCAAGTAATTTTCGAATGATTATATCAAATCGCCATGACCTAGAGTACCTAGAGTTTTCTAAAAATTTTGCCTGATTTGAAACGGTATTGGTCAAATAATAATTTTTTTTTTAAATGCATGTGAGTATTTACACATTTTTTAAATTTTGGGATTTTCATTGCACCAATTTGTCAAAATACTATACAGTTTTCCCTTAAAAAAAATAACTTTTAAAAAATGTTAATTATTTCTAGAGCGTAAAAATTTAATGTTAATATTATAAAAATTAAGGCACTTTAGCAAAAGCTCAGAAAACAGGCTGCATGAAAATACTGCACTTAAAAAAATGTCATTCTTGCAAATATTTTTCAAAGGTGTGGGAATAAAATTTTAAAAAATTAAAAATAATTGAGGGAGTATTTAATTGAGTTGGAAAAGAATTTCTCCGGAGATAATCTTATCTAAAAATATTATTATTTTATAAAAGACAGCATTTTATTATAAAGTCACAACGTTCCGAAGAAGACTTAAAATTGATGAAAATTGTATCATTGTAGGTTGTGTTAATTTTTTCCAATGGACATTAACATTTTAATTTTAAAACAGAAATCATCAAGATTTCCAATATGAACAATTTTAGGTTATGTTAGTGTTTTAGACCGGTAATGGGTATTTTTAACAAAAAAATTATTATATGTTTTGAATATTTTTTAAATTGTTTAAGAATTATTATCATTTTGTTACCGTTTTTAAGTAATATTGACATTTTTAAACAAAAATAACTAAATTGTACGGTTTCATATTTTTTGAACAATTGTAGCCTATATTAGCGTTTTACACAAAAAATAACTATTTTGAAACAAAAATCATTACAGTTCGAACAAGATTTTCCATTTTTGGACAGTTTGAAGTCATATTCACGTTTTTCACAGGAAATTGGTTATTAAAACAATAAAAAAATTAATGAAAAAAAATTTAATTTCAAATTGGTGTAAATTTCAGACTTTTCGTTAAAAAGTCAAATATTTGAATTAAAAATTACATTGTTTTGTAGAAAACTCTTTTTTTTCTGCAAAATTGAACCATTTGGTTGAAAGTAGAATTAATTTGTTAGAAATTCATTTTTTGGTTGAAGATTCATCATTTTAGTTAAAAATTCATATAGGTGGTTAAAAATTCAACTATTTTGATAGAAAGTGCATATTTCTGGGTTGAAAATAAATAGATTTTTTTTTTGAAATATTCAACATTTTTGTTAAAAATGCATATATTTCTTAATGTTACTCGTATTTTTTGCTCGAAAATTCAACAGTTTGATTGAAAGTCGAACTATTTTGTTAAACATTAATTTTTTTAATCAAGATTCATAAATTTAATTAAAAATTTATTTTTATGGTTGAAAATTCAACTCTTCTCTTGAAATTTCTTCTTTTTGGGTAAATAATTCAACTATTTTGGTACAAAATTAATATTTTCGGGTTGAAAATCAATAGAAAATTTGGTCGAACATAAAACTTTTTTGTTGAAAATTCATATATTTTTGAATGGAAAATTATACTGTTTTGTAGAAAATTCGTTGTTTCCTAGAAAATTGAACAATTTGGTTTGAAAATTCATATTTTTGGGTTGAAAATAAATAGAATATTCATAATTATGGATTTGAATTTAAAATTACATTGTTTCGTAGAAAACTAGTATTTTTGCTGGAAAATTCAATAATTGGGTTGAAAGTGGAAGTCTTTATAGGCTAAAAATTCAACTATTTTTGTAGAAAATTCATATTTTCGAGTTGAAAG
The DNA here is from genome assembly GCA_011634705.1 of Andricus grossulariae. Classification (NCBI taxonomy): domain Eukaryota; kingdom Metazoa; phylum Arthropoda; class Insecta; order Hymenoptera; family Cynipidae; genus Andricus; species Andricus grossulariae. Next base: position 42,595,985 of record JAABKJ010007545.1, on the reverse strand, counting down.
TAAACAAAGAATTTGGTTGAAAATTCAACTTTTTTATTTAAAATTTATATCTTTAAATTGAAAATTATACTGTTTTGTAGAAAACTCGTTTTTACTTGGAAAATCCAACAATTTGTTTGAAAGTGAAACTACATTCTTAAACATCAATTTTTTGGTTCCAGATTCATCTTTTTAGTTGAAAACCCATCTTTATGTTTGAAAATTCAACTATTTTGGTAGAAACTTAATATTTGTGTGTTGAAAATAAATAGAATATTCATAATTATGATTTTGAATTCAAAGTTACATTGGTTCGTAGAAAACTGGTATTTTTTGCTGGAAAATTCAATAATTGGGTTGAAACTGGAACTACTTTGTTAAGAATTCATGTTTTGGTTAAAGATTAATCTATTTAGTTGAAAATTTATCTTTATGGTTTTTTTTGACGTATATCGTCTTTATAGGTTGAAAATTCAACTATTTTGGTAGAAAATTTATATTTTCGGGCTGAAAGTAAATTGAGAATTTGGTCGAAGATTCAAATTTTTACTTAAAATATATCTTTAAATTGAAAATTACACTGTTTGTAGAAAACTTGTCCTTTTTGCTGGAAATTTGAACAATTTGGTTTAAAGTGTAATTACTTTGTTAAAAATTCATTTTTTTTCTTTCAAATTATTCATCAATTGAAAATGTAGCTATTTAATTTTTGATTAAAAATGCAACTACATTGTTAAAAACTCATCTCCTTGGTTGATACCATGAAATGATATAATTTTATATTAATACAGGGTGCACAGTCTTCCCCCTTTTTTCTTAGTTTCCCCTTTTTTCTTGGAATTCCCCCTTTTCCCCTATTCTCAAAAAACTTCCACTTTTCCCCCTTTTTTCTTTAAATATACGATATTTGAATTACGCGGAAAATTCTCTGAAATTGGTTTAAAAATTATAACGAATTTGTTACATTTACACCTTTTACTAGAGAAAAATAATAAAAAACTACGAAATTTAAAAATAAATTTTTTGCTCTTTAACAATTTGTTTGAAAATGTGCAAAAACGTTTTTTTTTTAAAATTGAGTCATATGCACACATTTAAAAAAAGTTGAATATGTTGAATCTGCAATTTATGTAGCTTGAACCGAAGAAACATTTTATCAGTTTGCTTTTTCGGAAAAAAACTTTTGTCTCTAGGATTTTTAGGATTTAATTTTTTTGCGATTTTGGAACGTTATAAAAACACCACGAAAAAAAAGTTTCCCATTAATAAAAAATTATAAAATGTTTCTTTGGTTCTAGCTGAAGAAATTTCAGGTTCGAATCAATACTAAAAACATGTTTTTGTACATTTTCAAAAAATTATAAATAAGGCAAAATTTTTTTTTTTTTATCAAACAAATTTTTTAATGTAAATTTAAAAAAGAGAACAGAAGATAATAACCTATTTAAAAAATTTGTTTCATTACTTGTTTTGGATGACGACCCGCAAATTGTTATCCCTCAGCTCAAACGATTCGATTAATTTTAGCATTTTTACTTCGCTCTACTGAAGAGTGTAGTCACATCACTACTTTACCACCGAGCAATTCACGCCTACCCCGAAAGGGAAACGGCTTAATGATATAATAATAATAACGATTTCACAAGATTTAAGAAATTTTATACATTTCAAGGGATTTCAAAGGATTCTTCAAAGGTAAAAGTATTTTTTTTCAATTCCAAGGAATTTACGAAATTTCTACATTTTTCAGGATTTTCAAAGAATTTCGTAGGATCTCGGAAAAATTCAGAGTTATTCCAGAATACTTAAGGAACGTCGAAATAAGTCAAGTGGTTTCAGAAGACTCAAGCAAAGTATCAGAATTCATCACAGTAAAAATATTGTATTTCAGAATATTATACCTTATTAAAATACTTCAGTGATTTAAATATAATTCACTGTATTCAGAGCACGCCAGAATCCGTGACTTAAACACCCTCTTCATAAAAATTGTATGCTTCAGTGATATTAGGAGACTTCAGTAGACTCAGTGACTGCTGGATACTTAGTTCATTAAGAATACTTTAATGTACTTTAATTAACTTAAAAATAGACTTCAGTGACTCCTGGATAGTCAGTTACATAATTCAGATTACTTCAATATACTTCAGGTGATTTCGGTTGACTTCCGGATACTTAAATAACTGAAGAATACTTCAAAAGTTATTTCATGATACTGCAAGCTACTTCAGTGATTTCAGCTGCCTTTAGAATATTTAATTCAGGGAATACTTGAAGACACTTCATGATATTACAGAGCCTTCAGATAACTTTAGTAACTTCTGGAGCTTTTATTCGGTGCAGAATATTTCAATAATTACAGAAGACTTGATTTACTTCAGAATACTTCAAGACTCTTTATATTTCTTCAAGATACTGACAGAGACTTCAGTGAGTTCTGGAATCTTAACTGACTTTAAAATGCTTCAGTGAACTTCAGTAAACTTCAGTGACTTCTGGCGACTTCAGAATATTCGAGAGAACACTTCAAGCTTCTTTATATGTCTTAAATTCAATTCATAAGACTTCAGTGACTCCTGAAATTTCTTCAGACTTCTTTAGTAAACTTCAGTGACTTCGGGCGATTTCAGTAATTACAGAAAACTTAACTTACTTTAGAATATTTCAAGCCACTTTATATTTCTTTAAGTTTCTTCAAAAGACTTCAGTGATTTTTGGATTGATTGCAGACTACATCAGCATGCATTAGTATACAGAATACTTCAAGTCTCTTTATATTTTTTCAAGTTTTTTATAAGACTTCAGTGACTTCTGGAGTCTTAATTGACTTCAGAATATTTCAGTAAACTTTAGTGTATTCTGATAGCTTCAATGTTTACTTACCTTACTTCAGAATACTTCAAGTTTCTTTTTATGTGGACTTCCGCATGAAAAGGGCTTTTATGGTCAGTATGAAGTTACGTATAGGGTCATATAGCCGGCTAAATTTCCGACATTTTAAGACCAAGGCGAACCCTTTAGGTTAAGAAACGATTAGCCAGGTCATGTTCGAAGTTGGACCTTAGAAAAATCGCTTCTCGAGAAAAATCAATCTGAAGTTGGTGAGTGCCATAAGCGCACGTGGACTGGAATGGAATGGAAGCTTCTAATGTGTGAGAGGGGACCTACAGTTTAAGGTGGGTTCCGAATCACCAATAGCAACAGCTTTAAGTACTTAGAGAACCTTTTTCTCTCAGGTCCCACGACTCTCCGGAGATGAACCTTGCTAGGCTAGTGTTCACCGCATGGGCCGCCGAGGCTCTTCCAGAGTGCGAGGCGGGAATCGAACCCGCAAGCCGACGCCGTGGGTCCAAAGCCTACGCTTTAGCCACTTCTGTAGCTTTCAGGACATGAGTATAGAGTTGATAGATTCAGTATAGGTCCCAGTATCATACCCCCACTTAAGCCTGAAAGTAATCATTTTGAACCTGACTTGGAAAAAAGCGAATATCTCCTAAACTAGAATCAACCATAAGGGCCCTTTTCATGCGGATGTCTACACATTTCTTCAAGTATACTTCTGGAATCTTAAATGACTTCAGAATACTTCAGTAAACTTCAATAAACTTCAGTGACTTTTGGAGTTTTACATGCGTTCAGAATACTTCAGTAAACTTTAGTGACTGTTAGCTTCAGTGATTACAGGAGACTCAACTTACTTCAGAATACTTCAAGTCTCTTTAGGTTACTTCATAAAGTTTCAGATACTTCACTTACTACAGAGTACTTCACTACACTTGACTTTACGATTTGTCATGCCCACGCTAAAATGTTATAAAATCATGAGAAAATTAAAATCTTCTACAATTAACAGTAATTCTATTGTCATTATATTTGGGGATTACGTTTGGAAATTGATCGTAATAACAAAGAACGCTTCCAAAGTGTATAATGATTGACCATAAATAGTGGTTGCGCCGCGATTGCAATTTACTTAACGCAAGTTCAATATTTATTTGGCATGCCCACCCACATGCTGGTTGGTAGTTGGTACTCGTGTGCGAACCGCTTAAAGCTTGAAGCTTTAAGCGGGACTTTTTGCCAAGTACACATGTGGTCGGTCAGCGGCGATTCTTCAGCGATAAACTCACCATTACGACCGGACTTCGCGGCTTGCAACTTGAGCAAATCGCAAATGCGATGGTGCGCACATCCGTTGTAGAGAGAAGCCGGCCGGTGCACATTATTGCGATGTACATAATATGTACCTACATTAAATGGACCAACACACAGAGATTTTATGCCATTTATCCATGCTGGTGTTCTTCCTCTACATTGAACGTTTAACGATTTTATGTAGATGAAAAATTTGCGTGCAAGGTATTTCAAAGTTTTATAAGTGCGAGTTTATAGCACAATTGCCTTAGAGAAGATGAAGCAGTCAAGATCAAAATGTTTGTTTGCTATTTTATTTAAAAATTGTTTAATAGAGCTGATGACTTATATGTAGTTGATTACATTTTTTATATAAATCTATACTAGCGCCATTTAGTGTGTGAACAGTACGGTGAATCAAAAACTGCATGAAGGCAACGATCCCCAAATTCGGTTACAAATTCGAAAAAAGGAGTGGCATATTTTTGTTTTTTTCGAAATGTTGATTTTAACAGGTGCCACTCGGCACTCGACACTGAGTTTTTTTTAATTTGAAAAAATGGTTACATTTGGTCCGCTATATTGGATCAGCCAGTTAAAAATTTTTTAATCTGACTTCAAATTTGATATCAGTGACCCAAATAATCTTTATAGTAAGTAATTCTTAAATTGCTTTGAAGCATATAGACGGAAGCTTCACTGAAATTTGACCCATACGAAAACAGGGGTGAAGATTTCTCATGCTATCTCAAGAACGGATAATCTCGCGGATAACTTGAATTTAAATTTCAACCAAGATTTTTGTTAAAATACAAAATTAATCAATATAGCCCTAAATCATATTAAAAACTCTGCCCGCCTAGGGCGCGCGTTTGTTGGATCACACACTCGCTCGGCCTTTATACGTCCCCCCATTTCTGCATAGACATTTTAACTTAAAGGTAAATCCACCGACAACTGTAATTTGATGATTGTGAATTCTCTTTTGTTAAAGCTCCTTCGGCTTTAACGAACACATTCTCATAATGTATCTCGCGCTTCGCGCTCAATTAAAATGTGTCCCAAATGCGAAATTTTTTTTATTAGGTTCAACTCTATTGTATAATTATAAATACAAGTTTTATCTTTTATTATTACTTTGATATTTGTTCCTTAATTGACATTAATCTTTATTTGCAGCTACCCTAAAAAACGTATATCATGTCAAAAAAAGTTCAGAGCAAATTTATAGATATAATTTAGGAGAACAATTTTGCTAATTAACATTTTATTTTAGCTTGCAACGATTAAAATAAAAACTACGCGTCCTATCAAACACTAATTTATAACAGATTTGTCCATCTTGTTTAGGTGAACAACTTTTGTTTATGTATTTTTATCGTGCCTTGTGTCGTTCTTCCAAATATTTTAGTTTTTTTTAATGTTACTTTTCACAATTAAAATAAAAACTACGAGACCTATCCAAAAATAGTTTGTGAAAAATTTTGTCGATCTTTTTTATTCAACAACTGTTGTCTGTTATTTTTTTTTCGTATTTTGTGTCGTTTTTCCAAAAAATGTATTTGGTATATTTTTAATGTTATTTTTTACGATTACAATAAAAAACAACGCATCCCATCAGAAAATGTTTACCACCAAAGTCGTTTTCAAGACAGAAAATATGCGTCTTATAAAAAAAAATGGTTTCAAAAAAATTTGTTTATATTTTCGAGAAGAACAATTTCCTTTCTTTTTATGCCTTAAAAACGTGTGCCAAAGCTCAATCCAATCTGATCAGTCTTTAGAATGTTATCGTGTCAACAGGATACAGACAGATATGCAATATTGATGCATTTCGGGTCGGTTCGCGTTTGCGGGTTGGCCCGCAGACCATAGTCAAATTTTACATAAAACTAACTAACTAACTAACTAAATGTAAAAACTAAGGGGGCTTCCATAAACCACAAGGCCCAATTTTGATCACTTTTTTACCCCACTGTCTCCCCATGTAGTCCACCGTGGCATTTTCGTTGACCCCCCTCCCCCCTAGGGTGTTGCGTGGCTTATCGAAGGCCCCTAATTGACAATTCATGTATTTTGTTGAAAAGTCGGTTTTTTTGTTTGTCTTGGGGTAAAGAATTAATCTTTTTGGTTAAAAAATCAAATATTTGGGTTATAATTGATTAATTTTGTGTTGTAATATTTTTGGACTTATTATTGTTTTCAGTAAACATTTTTCTGTTTTCTGACCATGCATTTTATTGTTTTTAACACCTATGTGTAAAAACACCGGGCTCGGACGCAGAACACCCCTCCACCCATGTAGACCAACGTGGCCTTTCGTTGACCCCCCCCCCCCCTAAGGAAACCAAATGATTTTTGGAAGACCCCTAAATATTGATTAAAATAAAGCACCTTCACTTTTCGTGAAGTTTTTTCAGTTTTAAAACTTTGTTGAGATTATTTCGATAAGAATCATTTTAGCTATTGTAAAAAAGATGTGATATTTGACATCTGAATTAAAAAACGCATCGAAATGACCCGACACATGTCTAAAATATATTCATTTTGAGCCCCTAAAAAATGGTTAATATTCTTCTTTGTTTAATTGAGTTAATTGAAATTATATGTTGCATTCAACGGGAATGTAGGGCATTTTTGTAAGAAAAATAGTGGACTTTTCTAGGACAACACGCTGAAATGCCAGAAATAACTAATACTTAATTGCTTAAACAATTCATGAATATAAAAAAGAAAATGTATGTTTTCAACCATCACTAGTTGTTGATATTTATAGCAGAAAAGAGAGAGAATTCCCAAATTTTCTAAAAAAATATTGTTTAAAAAATGTAATTTGTTTCATCAAAATAACGGTTTGTTAAATAATAGTGCTGTGGTATCAATGGGGTATCAATGTGATATCAGTGTTCAAAATAAAAATTACAAATTTTGAAAATATCCAAAATGGAGGCTGTTTAGATTACAAAAAAATGATTAATTTCACCATTTTTAAGGAAAGCTTTCTAAGCTTGACAAGATGAGCAAATTTATTTTCTAGAACTGTGCAGTAGTGCCTGACAGTCGAAATAAAAAAAAAACAAGATGGTGGCTGTCACCGACTACTGGACAGTTTCTGAAAATAAACTTGTATAACTTAACAAGTTTGAGAAAACACTGTGGAAAAATAATGAAATTAATCATCTTTCACTGAGAAAAATGATTTAGTTGCCTAGACGTTTAGCTCGGACAGCTAAACCACTTTTTTCAGTATTCTTAAATTGTAACCAGCCGCCATTTAGGATTCTTTCAAAATTTCAAATGTCACATAGACTATTTCGTAGTTTCTGCTAATAAATTTTCTCATCTGGCCAAGTTTGAGAGGTTGTCATTCAAAAATAGGAAAATTAATAATTTCTTTGTAATATAAACATTCGTCATTTTGAATGTTTTTCAAATTTTAAATGTCAGCACTTGCCTTATAGCTATTAACAAAAATTTTTCATGAAATTTGTGTCCCTTGTGTTAAATAATATGCAAAATAAATTTTTTTGTCATCTTCAACGAAAACTGAAAAGGTTTTGTGGCTGTTTCCTTCTTTTCACATTTTCCCCATCGTAATCATATGAAAAACTTCAAAAGGTGTGGGAATTTTGAACAGAAATTGTGACCACGTGTTTAAGGAATCACCCTAGTGAACACATTTTGTCAGCATTGAAAATTTGTCAATTATTGTAGTAATTTAGAACTTAATTTTCTTTTACTCAAATAGTTTTTTCTGTAAATAAAATAAGTGTAGGATTTTGTGTATTTTTGAATAAGCTATTGCAAAAATAGTGCAAATTATAATTAATGTTAAAAATTTTAAATAACATCTGAAATAATAAGCTCATAGTGTCACGCTGCATCATTTAAAATCACTTTTTTCTTTATAGACCTGATAAATTTTTAGTTCGATGAAATCTGACGAAGCTTTAACATATTTCGCCACAATCTAACATTTACACTTTTATAAGAATTGACTTTAGATAATAATTTTAATATTGATTATTCATTTTTTCAATGCAACGATATGGGACTTGAATGAGTTCTGACGTCACACGTCCTCAGCCAATCAAAACGCGTAGAAATCACTTAGTTTTTAAGCATTTTTACACGTCACTTTTATTTATTATTATAGTTATTTAAAAGAGGCAAAATAACTTTTTGTCGAAAATTTGAAACTTACAATATTGATACTTGGTATAAATATTTTTTAAAAATTTTTTTCTTCAAAAATGACCCTGTTTAAAAAATTAAAGTTAGAAAATGATATTTAAATTGTTCCAAATTTTTGTATCAGCTTTAGCTTACTTTAACTTCTTGCACCATGCAAGAAAAAAATTGTCCAATTATGTTAATAAATATGTACTACAAATCTCTAGAGTTTCGTTCTTTGTAAGCCACTGCAGAAATTTACCTTGAAAATGAGCACAGGAATATTGAAAGGTCTTTAATAATTCAGATGTTGTTTACAATTTTTTTAAATTACAATTTTCACTAATTTTGCCATGTCTTCTGAAAAAATTGGAAAAACCCTCGGCCAAAATGACTTCATCTTGGACTTATTTTACTCTGGGTAATATTCAAAGTTTAGACAGTTTTCAACCTATTTCATACGGAAAATTTGTTTAGCTCTGAATTAATAAAAAATTATCAAATTTAAAATGCTGAAAAATAGGTACCCACATACTAAATGGCAGTAGTGTGGGTTTTAACTTAACATTTAAGAATATAGATACAATAGAATCGGATAACAGGAAAACAGTCACTTCTTTTTGGCGGTTTTTTCATTATTTAATAAGTTTTTACTATAAACAATTATTTTCTCACTCTGCGCCGAATGAGCTATATAGCTTAAAAATATATTCCATTATATTTTCCATAAAGATACCAAATAAAGAAACGTTTGATTTAATTTTTTAGATTTTGAGTGCTCATTTTATCATTTGAATGCTTTAATTCTTACTTATGTCTGAAATATTTAAAACATTTAGAATATTTATTTTTTTCATTTATTTCATAACACTTGGCCTCTATCGTTATTCAATGGAATTTCACTGTAAATCAGTGACTCATTCTCCAAGATGTCAATCAACATAAATTCATTGCAATTTCAGTCGTTTTTCACTGATGTAATAGGAATACTGAAAGTTTCAGTAGGATATGTCATTGAAACTTCAATAATATTTTCTGCTGAGATATCAGTGAATAATGACTGGAATTTTAGTTATTTCACACTGATTTGCAGTGGTTTTGTACTGATTCGATTTTAGATATTGGCACATAATTGAACACATTTTTCTCTCTCCTATGTCAGTATACTTTCTAAAAGAGCAAATCTAAAGTTTTTAGTGAACAGAAATGTCTGTTTTCTCCTATAGTGATGAAATTTCACTGCTTTAAACTAAGACGAAAGCGGGCGGAAGTAAAATAATCAATTATACCCTTTTTTTCGATAAAAAAATGTAATTAATATATAAAACACAAAAGTTTGTTCAAGTTCTCTTTAATTACAATTATGGTATTACTTTGTATTTATGGATTTACAATTTTAAATTACAGTTTCAGTTTCAGTTAAAAGGGCAGTGACAAAGAATGTCACATTTGTGTGCATAATAAAGCTGACAAAAATTTAACATTTATTAATTTCAAGACTTATTATTTAACCAAGGCCAGACATTTTCAGCAGAATTGAAATTTGAATTTTACATGGGCAAATGTAACTTTATTGTCACATATCAATCAAAAGTTGTATTTTTACAACAGGCCTAAAATTATCTACAATTTTCAATATTTTCATTGCATTATTTAAATTTAAATAATTATTTTCAGAACCCAAAGCTTACACGCTAAGGTTAATTTTGGCTTCTTCAACCCAAAATTGGATCTCCTTTTTTAGTTTTTTATTCTGTGATATGACAAATTTCATTTCAAAATCGATATCTTAAATGTTTTCCATATTTTTGGAGATGAATATCCCTTAAAGAGATAAAAATTGCTCAAAAATCGCTCTTTTGAGGTTTGGCATTTAGTTAAAACTAAGTTGAAGATGGTGTTTTTTATTCAAATGCGCAATACTTTGTTATTTTTTTTCTTTACAAAAAAATGTCATCAATTTGAAACCTACTGATTACACTGTTTGATTAATGAGTTATGTAAATTAAGTTACTTACCAAAACCCAAAATATGTAAACTCTCATTATTTTAACATTTTTGAAGCTTAAAAATGTGGAAATTTTTTAATAATTTAATTACCATTCAATCAGTAAGTTTACGAATAATGTCATTTTTTTATAAGAAAATGAAATTAATCAAATATTTCAACAGCGAAATTTAGCGATGTCGAGTAATTAAATTTGCAATATCAGGGTTGCTCCAATTTCCGAATTTTGAAAGTTCTTACCTTTCCCTGACTTTTTTCAGTCCGTTATGAAATTTTCTTTTAGGTATGAAAACAACCTTACTCCTAGAATATCAATAATATTAATATAAACAAAATTTCTGTTTCCAATTATATTTTAAACACTTTTAGTGACAAAAGTTATACTGAATTCCATAAGTGGTAAGCAAATAGTAGAGTTTTCAACTCAAAAACATCAATATTTTGAACCTAAAATTTAAGAATTATATTTTCAATTAAAATAATTAATAAGTATCAATTAGTTGATATTTCTATCAAAAATATTTTAATTCACAATCAAACATGGTTGAATTTAACCCAAAAATACGATTTTTCAACAAATTATTTGAATGTCTAACCAAAATAGACTTATTTTGGAACCAAGAAGAAAGAATTTTTGAAAAGAATTGAGTTTTTAAACCAAGAATAATATTTCAGTCAGTAAAGAAAAAAATCTCATCCAAAATGTTGAGTTTTCAAGCCAAAAAGACGAATTTTTGACAACAAACTTGAGTTTACTCCCTGAACATATGCATTTTCTACCAAAGAAATTAATTTTCAACTAAAATTATGAATATTCAACCTAATAGTTCAGTTTTCGATCAATGAAATGAATTTTTAACAAAAAAGATTAATTTTCTACTAAAAAAGATGAACTTTTAAAAAAATACATAAATTTTCAAAAAAATTTTGAATTTTTCAAGGAATTTTCAATCTAAAAAATCTAAAAAAAAAAAAGGATTCTCAACCAAAATGATGAATCATCAACCAAAAAATGCATTTTTTACAATGCAGTAATAACAATTTATAATAGAATTGGCAAAAATTAACCTGTGCTCATGTCAAATATAGATGGAAATATGCTTCTGCCTTCAGTAAATCAAATGTTACTTTATAGATCTTGAATTTTTCTCAGTTTCATCATGCACATGAATGTTACAGTTTTCTTACTCTTGAACGTTAAAAATAAACTTTTGATATAAAAATAAGATAATTTAATACATATATGTAACAATTATCTCCAGAAAATAACGTGTAAAATGGAATCTAATAGAAAATTCGAGTCAAATTTGTATGTTATTAAATGTTAACAATATGTTATAAGCACGGTGTCGGATTATTATACACGTTGCGAGTCATATTTTGTTAATGAGAAACATAATCTGCTAATTTTAAAGAATTGTAAATAAATGACAAAAATTGTGTCATTCATATTGAATTTTCTAGAATTTTCTCATCTTATAAAGAAACTTCTGTAAATCATATACAACGTTCTTAAATCATATAATATCTGTAAAATCTAGAACAAAATGTTTGAAAATGAACCGAGTTTATGCGCGTAGTGCGCATACAGTTCTATAGTCGGTTAGAAATCGTAAAATTAACTACTGAAAAATATTTTGAAGTATTATCAAGAAGTTTGAAATAAGCTCTTTCTTCTCTATTTTAATTGAAATTAATATTTTCGAGAGTTCCTCGTTTAGGATGTCTTACAGTCTTACACTCTCCTCGTTAGTACTATTCTTGTTTACGACCAAATGACACATTGAAACATGAAACAGGACACAAGTAGTTGACCACGGGTTACAGATTTACGAGTTTGGGTGAAAATTACCAGGGCATTTTACGAGACCATTTAAAATTCTTTGGTACCTCGTAAAAACTTTAAACTTTTAATCGAGTTGAGGGAAATACTCTTTTGTCAGTCAATTAACGAAGAAATTAATTTTTAACTTTAACAGTTTATCTTACATTTAACCTTACGAATTTTTATTTTATTATCTTTAAAGTCAAATCCAATTCGAATAAATTAAACAGATATAATTCAAATAAAATTCAATCACAAAATTTGAATATATTGTTAAAAAATATGTGAGGAATGACATGGAATGATAAAACCTATTTATTTTTAGTATTTTATAGTGTCAAATAGAATTTCAAAATTCAAATTAGATAAAAAGAAAGAAAATTGGCGTCATGATTTCTGGGACGTTTATCTTAACTGAGTTTAAAAAAAAGTTACTACATATATTTGCTGCAGCTTTTTCAACGGTGTAGAAAAGAATAATATAAAAAATTATTTTCCAATAATTTTTTAATGTTTCTAGAAAGTTAGACTATACAATAACTATAAGTTTAGACTTTAGACGACCACCATGTAGGTAAGAAATTCCTTGTTCCCTCTTTGACCGAAACGTTTGGCACGCTCCGGTCCTCATAAAATTTGAAACCTCTAATAGCTCAAAACTTTCTAGAGGGGGTTTTTTAGAAAAACCGGACCTCCATATCCCCTTTCTGTCGATAAATTTCCATTCTTTACTTGTCAAAATATAGTGGGCGGATACGGTAGCCATAAATTTCCAAGCTCCATTCGAAGCCTTATTAACGAACGAACGTGGTTGCAGTGCGTAATTCGAGAACGATTTTGTAACAATTTGCCAGACGATTTTAACGACTTTACCCTTCGTACTTGTAAAACATGCAGGTGACGAATCTTTACCAAATAGTATCAAACATACCGTCCCTGATAATGCCACCGACGTTGAGAAAATTAAAAAACTAATAAGTAAGAGCAAAATTAGAGTGTTAGAGAGAAAAGTAAGCTTTTCTTCTTATTTGTGAAAGGATAATCGCTTGACACTTCGATGTTCCTCCACGTCCAGATGACAAAAAATACAGCTGCTTGCCAGACGAGCAAAAAGGGCAGAAAAACAACTTCAAGAGGCTTAGAGACGCCTTTGGACTTTCGGATTGTCTGGATTGATAGGATATCTCCCGTCTTAGTATCCAGTTCAATTTAGTTTTTTAAAAAACTGTTAAGTTTGGTGAAGGGGATGAAAATTTTGATTTATAAATAGCCTTATTACCTACTTTTTAACTTGCGAAAGGCTGGATACGGGCTTAAAGATAGAATTAGGTCCAATGTGTTTCTTAAAACAAGGCCGATTTGCTCCATTTAAAACCTTTTCTTTCTCTGTAAGCAACATTTATCGGAAAAGTACAAAGTAAAAACGTGTTTAGAGAGCGTCCATTAATTATGTAAGGCTTTTTCCTGGTGAAGTGGGCCGGAAAATCTTACAATTCCTTATCGGGAGGGGAAGGATTTTAGTAAATTAATAAAAATTGTAACTGACTCAAATTTATAGTTTTACATTCTTTTCAATCTTTTCCGTCCAAAGCTTCTCCAACGTAAGTTTCATATTCCTAATTATATATTTTAGTATTCTAATTACTACCTGTTTGGCTGTAGAAATTACTCTTTATACTATTGTACACATTATATCATTATGTGTTTTATTTATTTCTTTAATCATTCTTGAAATCTGGTGTACACCTTTAATACAATCTTGTCGAATTCCTGCAAATCTTTGCAATCCTTTGAAATCAAGTGAAAGGTTTAGAAAAGTTTATACATCTCTTACAATTTTTTTTTAATCATTTGAAAATTCTTTAAAATGGTTTGAATTCCATGAATATTGTACATAATCTCTTAAAATCTCTTTGAAACAATTGGGCTTCCTGGAAATCCCTTAAAACCCTTTAAACACGGTTAGAATCCTTGAAATCGTGTGAATCTTTCCGAATCTTTTGAAATCACTAAAAATAAATATTTAACTCCATTAAACTATTTTAAAAGCCATTAAAATTCTTCAAAATGGCTTCAAATAATCGAAACCCCTTTATGTTTATTAAAATCCGTTAAAATCATTTTAAATGATTTGAAATCTTTTAAAATCTTTTGAAATCTCGTTATATCCCTTCAAATAATCGAAATCTCATTACAATCACTTAATATCCTACAAAATTTGTGAAAATATTTCGGTGTCGCATGAAATACTTTTAAATTCTTTGAAGTCCAGTGACTTTTTTTTAAAATGTCTTAAAATCCCTTAAAACTCTTTGAAAATTGTGAAAATTCTTGAAATCGCTTGAAATCTTCAAAATCCCTTGAAAATCCCTTATAATCCTTTAAAATCCGTGGAAATCCCTTAACATATCTAAAAACCGGCGAAATACTTTAAAAAGCTCAAAATCCCTTAAAATCTTTTAAAATATCCTAAAGTCACTTTAAATCCCTTCAAATTTGGTATCCCTCAAAATTGGTGAAAATACTTCGGTAATAAATGAAATCCCTTAAAATTCTTTGAAATCTCGTGACTTATTTTGAAATCTCTTAGAATCCCTTAAATCATTTAAATCCATGGAAATTCCTGAAAATCTCTCAAAATCGCTTAAAATCCTCGAAAATCCGTGAAATATTTTGAAATCTTATAAAATCTCTTGAAATCCCTTTAAAAATCGATGAAATCTTTTAAATCCGTGGTAATCTTTCCGAATCTCTTGAGATCCCTTACAATATATTAAAATCCTGGAAACCCCATTAAAATCCCCTGTTATCCTTCTAAACTCCTGAAACTATTTTGGTATCACAAACAATTCTTTAAAATCCTATGAAATCCCGTGACTTATTTTGAAATATTTTGAAATCTCTTAAAATCCCTTACAATCTCTTAAAATCCCTTGAAATCTTTTGAAATTCATCAAGGTCTCATGAAATCCTCAAGAAGCTTTGTAAATCTCATTAAATTCCGGAACAATTTTGTAATTTTTTGGAAATACTTTGTATTTCTTTGAAGTACCCTAAAATCCCTTGAAATATTTTAAAATACTTTCAAGTCACTGGAAATCAGTCAAGTCTTTAAAATCTTTTAAAATCCCTTGAAATCTCGTTTACGGTGAAAATAATGAATATTTTTTGGACGCATTGATTACAACACATAAAATAAATTTCAAAAATGTAATTAATGGATGTTCCCTTATTACCTTATTTCTGAAAGCTATAATTTAATTTGAGACCACAGATTCTGGTGCACAATTTGTGCAATATTACATAAGAAATCACTCTTTCCATATTATTTTCGAGTAATTAAAAAGATAATTTAGGTCATTTAGAATTAAATTTTTTCGAAGTAAGAGTTTCGGTTTTATGGAGAAGACCCGAGGTAGAATAGTCTTGCTTAAGCTGTCAAAAAATTTTGACGATAGAGAAAGGATCCAAGTGCCGGTGTATTGCAGAGAATCTTTGAACCTAAATCTTGATGAGTTAGGAATCCCATCTAAAGTTTCTTTCTTGCCCGGCTGCTTTGGCTCAAAAGCCTTTTGATTTTTCTTATGTTCGGTTCGTTTGACATTTGATAGTGCCGGCGTGTGAGCACGTGTACGAACATGTGTATATTTATATGTTCATATAAATTTTATAGTTTATATATCAGATAAAATCAGAAGCAATTATATATAGTCATAAATGTAAATTAAAATGTAAGAGTAGTGTGAAGAAACTAATAATTTTTGTTTCAGCCTTATTTTTCTCTGTCAAGATAGAATAGAAAATTAATATAATGTGGCAATTTTTATTCTAACTGTGAATAATATTTTGGGTTAGATAGATAGTCGATCGATCGATAGGTCGCAGGGGGTACAAGGCCCAACGTAAGAGAGGGGATGATGAGGGAGGAACGCAAAGAGCGTCAGTACTCGAGTGATGGCCTTACCGAGAAATATTCTAGCATTGTATCCTATAATTGTTTTGTTTCATTAAATATAGTTTTAACCAAGTTGGTATTTATTATTGACTACACCTACCTCCAGATCCAAGCCTAACCATTTTTATTATTTAAATAGACAACAATAAATTAAGAATTTACCAAATTTAAGAAAAAATGAAAAATACGGAAGCACTTTTTATGATGAAAATTGACTAGACTTTATAGAATTGCTATTTTGTTCAATTGAAAATTGAGTAATTTCATATAAGAAGTTTTCAAAATTGAGCAATTTTAAATATTAGGCCTTATAAATTAAACAAACTGAAATTAAAAGTTTTTGATAGTGAAAGATTTGATAAACAGGGAGGCCTTGAAGAATGATTAATATTAAACTGAAAGCTGTTTTCACAATCTTGAATGGAAGAATTTAAGTAGAATAATAATGGAAGAATTTCGCAATGGGATGAAACGTTTCAAATGTTAATGTACGTGTTATATATTAAAAAAATAAAGATGAAACGTTTTAAAAAATAAACAAATTTCAAGTTAAAATCTTTTATTTCATTTGGAAAATGACGAATTGAAACTCTCAAATTTTCTGCGTAAAGTCCCTATTTTAGTGTGGAAAAGAGTACCATGAAGTTTGTACAAATAGTTCGCCGGGGACACTGAAATTTTGTTTGCAAAAGGTGAAAAAAATCACGTGTTTATAGATTGCCTTTCCCCAGTGCAATAATGAACAAAAGTAGATAAAATGCTACGAAAATAAAAAAAGAGAATGCTCTATCTTCAATAGTTTCTGAATTATAGCATTTCAAAGGAACCATATTTTTTGGTATATTTAGCTAAAATAACAGATTTTAAGAAAATATAACTTCTATCCTTATTAGTTCGCAAAATACTGTCCATTTTTTGACTGGTTTTAAGAAGGATATTATCTTTTTGGTTGAAAATTTATTTCTTTGGTTGACATTTTTTTTATCCAACATTTAAGTCTTTTCTCATTTTTTCACAAAAACATTGCTGACGTAGTTTTGTGTAAATAGCGTGTCTATGAAGCATCACATGTATTGTTTGAGAAGTCATAATTCGTGACCTAATAGAGTCAGAAGATACTCTTCTTTTTATTTTTGCGCAGAATTTTATTTACTTTCATTATTACTTGTGATTCTTTAAAGATAAGCTATTTTCAAAGAACTACATCAAGAATGTTTTTGTGAGAAAAAAAAACAGAAAAGACTGGAATCTTTGGTAAGTCATAACATTTACCTTTAAATATCTTTTGTTGTAAATTCACAAAATCCTCAAAAATAAATAAAGAACGTTTGTCGCTCAGCAATATAAAATTTTAAGTTTATAGCGTACGATTATAATTGGGATACTTTAAAATTTGTCCAATTTTATTATTTCAATAAAAAACTGTTCTAAAATGTTAAAGTTAGTGGAAGAAGTAAAAATGGAGAAATTTTAAACTTGAATGTTGTAATTTAAACAATTTAAATTATTTTGGTTCTCTTTTGAATATTGATATTTTATTTACCCAAGCGTCTACGTCCACCCAACAATATTTGGTCTACGCTCACAGAATTTCGGTGGACCTAGACACGGCCTTTATTTATACCTTTTAAATCTAAAAGTCTATTTGATTAATTTCAGTTATTCCTGACTATAGGTATGAATACCAAATTTATTTAAGGAGAAATAAAGAGTACGAGATTCTCCTCCGCTGCGTTCTTCATCTTCCACTTCTTCCCCATTTGATGACTCTTCTTGCAGCAGCGCTATCCTCAGATAAGATCTTTTCCGTTTGATAAATCACTACCGGAAATTCCGGCAAAAAGCGCATTACTCGTTCGCGCTCTATATGCTTAATTGGCGAGCACCCGTTAGAAATCAAGAATTTTTTACGCAGAGTTTATAGTTTTGTTACAAATACTCAAGTACGAAAAACATCGATTTGCATCGATATCAACGCCAAAGGTTCATTCAAAGTTCATTAAAATCATCGGTCGTTTCCACTTGGTAGAGATTTTTGGACTCTCAAAGTTAAATTTTTAAAAATATTTTTAAAATTTATATAAAACGTAAATAAAAGTACTTGGCTTTCCTTCCGAAATTCATACTATTATTTAAGCTCTAACAGTATAGAAATTATAAATTAATTAAACTATTCTTGCAAACTAAAATTAATAAATTGAATGAGAGGAAATGACATTTGAGGAACAAACATTCAAATAATTTTTAATTTCTTAACTTTAAAATACGTATTAAAGTACATTTATGTATTTTTCAAAATTAAGAAATGTGGAAAACCGTCTTAACTTGGAAAATGCTCAACTTTTTGACTTGTTTGTCAGGCTTGACTGAGCACATCTTCTTTCTCGGTCCCGCGGCTCCTCTCAAAACGATACTGCGGAGGCCATCAATTCTAGGAATATCGTATACTGGGGGGTTTTATATGGGGAGTTGAGTGTACATTGTATATATTTTTATTCTGCACAAGAACTCCAATATAAGGCCGACTGATTTAGTTCTTCCTAGAAATGTTGGTGCACGCAGTTCCTCAGCGCACAAGCAGTGTCAACAATGCGTGGCCACCCCGCACAATTCGTCCCAAGAACAATTTACTGTCACGGCCTGTGTGAGGCAATCCCCGAAACCGGCATTATATTGGAGGAGTTCTTGTGTAATTTGCTACTGAACTGATTTTCAATGTAACTTTCAATGATTCTACTTTGTGCAAGCAAATATTATATTTACATACAAACAAATCAGTGATCAATGTTTCTATTATAATTTCCTTTTTCTTTTTAAATAATAGTAAGTTTCTTTTTGATTATTTTCTCAAATCTTAATCTACAAACTTAAATTTCATTATTGCAAAAGTTGTTTGAATTTTCTTTTTGCTTTATTTAGGAATGCTTTGATGTCAAGATTTCATTCCTGCGGCACTTGCGTTGGAAACAATTTATTTACGCGAATACATTTTGCCCTTGACGGCGCGCGACTCGAGCGCGTGCTACGCTGAGGACGAAAGACAGAGCTCTCTTTGTACAGCCTATTTATTTATCTGTCAACAATTACGATGGGACGTGGCCTACGAGAAATCACTCGAAAGTCCGGAAAAAGACCCTGCACGTGATGTCCAAATAATTAATTGCAATTATACAAGCTAGCCGAGCGAACGCCACAGTCTAATTAGGGATTAAAAATCCCGTACTCCCAAAAGAAAATAACTTGAAAAGTCAATAAAAATCATTATTGAAAAGAGCGATTATTAATTTTATAATCCAATTACACAAAAACATATCAAGACTTAAATGAAACCTTATTCAGGGTGGCCGTGTTAATCGAGGAAAAAAAATTCCGTGTTTTTTCCCGGTTCGCTGAAATTTTAAAGGTCAATGAAACTAAAAAGTTTGAACTCTTAAAGCTGCAAATTTTTGTATTGAGAGTAATCAAAACTAAACTGCAAATTAAAGTACTCAAAGTGTAAATCTTTTAAATGATAAGTTTTCAAAACTAAAGTTTAAAGATTTTGTCATCAAAACGCGTAAAACACGTGTATAATGGAAGATTTCACAATTTTCAGTTGAACATTTTTTTATTAAATATTAACGTTAAACTGCAAAATGTAACATTTTTAACTTTCATAATTTAAACAGTCAAAAGATTTCTGGTTGAAAAATATGAATACACACTATCATTTTCAATGCTCTGAATTGAAGACTAAATCAATAGAAAATTGAACGATTAATTTTTTTTAACTTACCACTTTTTAAATGAGAACAATTATCTTAATTTTAAGTTGTTAAAATTAACAGTCGTTTAATTGTTATTTATACATCAAAATAAAAAATGTTCATTTACACATTTGTAAATATTCTAAATTATATCATTTTAAGCAAATCTGAGTTAGAAACACTAAAAATTGAACAATTCAATTTTTTTAACGGAACACTTTCAAAATGTGAAATTAAATTGTTTCTATTTTAAGTCGTTTAAAATTCATAGTCGCTCTGATATTTTTACAATTCAAGCCATTCTATTTAAAAAAAATTAAGTTTCAAATTGTTTAGTTTTGAATATTTAATTTATAATTGCTCATTTTAATTAGACAGTCAAATATTGCTAAATATTGAATGATTGTTCTTTTTTTAAAATAAAAGATTGCAAATTGAATGGGTTAAAGATGGGATATTTTAGACGGAAACAATATTTGAATTCTACTTGAAATTGTATAAAAGTGTTTAATTCTGAATCTATAATTTGAAATTATTTAAAAATTGAAAATAGTTTGTAATTATAAAGTTTCAATCGGACGTTTACATTTGTTTAACAACTAAGGCTTCCGAATTGAAACAGCTCAATTATATTCTCGGTGAATTTCAACATTCGGGATTTTGCTTTTTTGCGAAAATTATTTGAAACTGAGTGACTGTTTCGATATTGTGCAAGGCGTTAAACAAGGATGCGTTATGTCCTCATGGCTATTTATTATATTATGTTTTAGTTATCAAGCTTTTTTGATCTCTGAATCAAAATCGATAAAATTTGACTTATTACAGGTGAAATTGTTTCGATTTGATTAGCGAAAAATGAGTACTAAACAATTGTAAAAAATTACTAATTAAAACGGTCGAGATATTTCTTATTTCAATAATACAAAATGAATTGCTTGGTGAAAAGAAAATAATTTATAACAATAATTGAGAAAAATTTATGAATATGGGAAATGTGAAATATAGAAATGTTTATTAAAACGAAGCAATAGCGTCACATTTTTGACATTTTTCAAACAATAAAAAGACCATACTGAGACATTGTGAACATGGCCTTGTCGCTTTCCATTTTAAAATAATAATAATAATAATCTGATTGTTTAAACAATGTTAAGAAAAAGTAAGCATTCCGTACAAACTGAAGAATACAATGTATCAATTTAAATTTACCTATTGATGAATTATATATTATAATATATAATTATGTTTTAAACTTTCCTTATTTTCCAAAGATATTTTCATTATTTAACAAACTTCATGAAAATGATTTGACTGGCGACATTTGCTAATTCAGTTGCAGAAAACAACTAACTGTTCGATGCAAATAAATAAATTTACTGAGAAATAAATATAATAATTCAAGAAATGTCATGAAAATAAAAGACGTGAAAAATAACAATTTTGATTAAAAAACGTTTGAACAAAATTAAGGAAAAACAAAATTTTTTAGGCTCGTTGATTTATATTACATTTCTTCTTCTGATCAATTTGAAGAATCAAACTTATGGAATCAAATAAATATTTCTTCCAAAGGCTAATGGAATTTCAACAAATCTAGGTATTTGAGTGAATAAAATTATTTTCTTGAATCTACAAAATATTTATTTTAATCCAGAAAATACAGCTAAAGCATTCACTCATTTAGATCAACAAAATATATTCCTGCTTCAAATAAAAAATGTCTACTGTGAAAAAATATTTCCGTGATGGTGAAAAAAATGATTAGTGTAAAGGCATTTACTTCTTTCCAGAAATGTTTGCATGTTGTATATAAATATTGAAAAATTTATTTCAGATATCTGTGAAAATCTAAGAAGACGAATGTATTTTTCAGACAAAAATGAATTTGTTATTAAATATGTAATTTTGTATAGAGAAAGATGAGTTTTCCACCAAATAAAATAATTTTTACCAGAAAATCCAAATTTTCTACAAAAGAGTACAATTTTAAACCGGAAAATGTCAATTTTCAAGAAAAAGTAATATTGCAACAAACTAGTCATATTTTTAACTTGAATTATGAATCTTGCACCAAAAAATCTTTGTTAAAATCCAACAGAACTTATAAGAATTGTCCGTTGAAAGGACAAAATAATCATGTATATCTTATTACTGATCTGGAGCAACATCTAGAATAAACACTTTTTATTTTATCAAGGATGAGATTTTCAGAAAGTGAAATTTACAATTCAGATTTTTTTCCAATTTACCTTCATTAGGACTGCAAATATTTAATAAAAATTATGTTGATTTCCTTAGGGGTGAAATTTTGCAAGATAAAATCTCCTGAATAAAATTTATGTGAACAACTTTTTTATACCTTAAACTGGAAAGAAACAAAATTTGTTATTATTTCTCCTTCGGAGGTCTTATCATTTTTGAGGCTTCAAATTCTGATTAATTCAATTTTCAAAGCGATTGTTCAAAATTTTATACGGTTTTGAATGGTTATTATATTTTCTATCTTTGAAGTCCTTACGATAAAAAGTATTCGAATTAGAAAGCTTCCAGTTTGTGATAAATTACTAATCACCGGTATATATGCACATTTTTATTGTTGATAAATTATACAGTATATCATTATTTATATACTATGATATTTCATCAATACTCCCACTACTAAGAGTGAAATATACTGTTGTAATTAAAAGTATAATGTTCATTTCAGTTTCCTTTTTTATACATATCGTCGAAAATCAGAATAATAAAAAAAGTGTGCAAAATTTGGTGTCTTAGACCCTCATGCTGAAAGCTTTTCTCTTGGTCAGATTTTCTTTAGGTTTGGCTCAAATTGAAGCATATAGAATTGAGAGCTTTGTTATAATTTTATTTTTTCATATTAGTGGTTGAAAAGTAACAAATATGAGGAAAACTTGGTTTTTGGACCCCTATGCTGAAAGTTTTTCTTTTAGTCAAAGATGCAAAATGGATAAGGATTTTACCGAGAAAAAATTTAATGTAAACAAAATTTTGTTAACAGTGGTTTTAGAGGTCGCTAATCACATATTTCATAACAGAAATGCAAAATTTAGGATAGCAGATAAAAAACAACAGACAATTTTGCAAATATTGAATTTGCGTACAAACTTTTTGCTGGTTATTTTTGAGGTTTTCTGATTATGAACTTCGTAATAAAAATTCAAAACAGCAGATGCAGAATGGTTGCCAACTTTACCGAAAAATATGCGATTCTCACAAAAGTATATTATAAATATATTATCCAAGCACTAACACAGGCATTATTTTTTGTTTTCTACAGTAAATAATTAGTTTTTCACAGGAGTTATAGAAAATATTTAAAAAAATAGATCATAGTTTTATAGGCATTTTTTATTTCAAATCACACAATAAAATAAAACCTAATCAAAGACTTTTGGGCACGCGAGTTCAAAACATTCTACCTAATTCTATCCTTTCGGAAATCATATTATTTTCTTTAAAAATTTGTTTCCATATGATATCTTAATCACCCAAGACATACGTATCAAATCCTCTTTTATCGAACCTGCAAAATATCAATATAATTCTACTCTTCAAAAAATCTCATACTTTTCTACCAAGATATTATCTTCTGAAGTCTATCAAATCTTATGCAATATAAAAATACCAATACAAGAATATAGGATTTCTAGACCAATAAACTTTGATATATATATCCAAGATTCCTGACTATAGGATTTGATGAAAGATTTGTGCGGTTAAGATATAAGAGATTTTCAATGAGATTCTGTTGATAGAAGAATGTAGTGTTTCTGTAAAAATAAGATTTGGTAAATATCCGGCATTCCGAAACATAGGATTTGATACAGTTCTTGTATTGATGAGATTTGACAGAGATTCAATAAAATAGAAATTTCCGAGATTATGATACGTAGGATTTGATAAAAGTCCGTAGTGGAAAAGGTTTGATGAAATTTTAATGAGAAGCTGTTGATATAAAAGTATGAGATTTCTCAAAGGACACAATTTTATACAAATTTCAGAAATTTTATAAGACTGGATTTGATATAACTAGTTCTGCGAGGATAAGATTTGTCAGAGTTTTAGTGAGAAGATGATGCTCGTAAAGATTGTTTTATTAATGGTGGACTAAAGATAGGGCCTTTTGGAATTAGTACATAAATTCGGTTTGAAGGTGGATAAAGAGGAAAGTCAAAGCTGTTATAATGTTTTGAATTGTAAAATGAGAATTCTCCCACAGTTGAATATATTTCATTTCCTTTTAGCACTTTAGCTAATTCTGGAATAGAAGGATAGCTTCTTAGCTGCACGTGATTAGACGAATGTGAATATGTTTCTAAATAATCACCTAAATCCGTTCGCATGAAAAAGTAAAGGCCTACAGAAACATTATTCTCACCAGGAGGTTGCATCGAACTGGCAATGTGCCGAAAAGTATTATATCCGTCTATTTGGCATCTTGACTACTTAGCATATCCTTCAAAAGCAAAGCTATGATGCAATTGTACATGAGCCTGGTCTGAATGCAGTTGCCCTGGACCTAAACACCTTCAAAAAAAAACATAACCTGTACCTGATTTTACAAGAAAAATTGCAATTATCAGGTTTTTTGTTCACTAGAGAAACTGGGACTTTGAACAATTTTAAGAAAACCCACTGGTTAACAATGTCGACTATTAATGTATAGTATCGAACGAAGTAACTATTGCATTGTCATGCAGTAATATATCTTAAATAAAGTATGCTTGTTCAAAAAAAATAATTATTATTTTGTAAAGTCGTGAAGACTTTTTAAGGTTTAGTAGATCAAATAATAGGCAAAATTTTTGGAATTACTTTCTAAATTGTCAAGACAATAATTTCGTTTTTCTGGCTTCTGCTAAGACTTGAAGTTCAAGTGCAAAATTCCTTGGAAGTCGGAATTTTATTTTGTTATTTTTTACGTGATTATTCAACACCTACAACGAGAAATTACTTCCGAAAGTCAAGGCTAATTTTTGATAGGTTACATTATTCAGAACATTAATCCATTAGAATTTCAGAAACAAAAATCGAAATCTGATAATTGACTTATTTCAAGTGATTTTCATTTTTAGTCGAGACGATTTATATTAGAAAAGGAGATTTCTGCTACAATTTGTAGCTTAGATTTGAATTATAAATTGAAAAATTTTCCGGATGTACAAATACTATTTCAGACATACAGAATTTAATGTTACAGTGTTTTGTCGTTATTGTAGAATGAAAAGAATTTGGATGTCTGAAAGATAAAAGAATTAGCATATAAAAATATGTGCCTGATAGTTTCCATAAATAAAAATGTTATGTTAAATTACACTTACATTCAAAGTACAGAAAAGTCAAGAATGTAAGGAACAGACAGCTAGTTATATTCTTAATTTTTAATAAATGTACATGATGATATACTAGCTTTTGTGACTTCTCTCCGATGACAACACTTTATTTCTTTAGGGGAAATAAATTAAAAGGAGAAAGATTCTTGATCTCAGATATCGAAATTTTCTGTATTTGCTAGACACATGCATCCTTCATAATTATTAAAGATCACAAAGTATGTTCTTGATTTCCTGTTTATTAAACTTTAATTCAAAATGTCATTGAAAATTCCTTATACGTATAGTCATGATTTTATTTTTTTAAGCGAAGAAAATATTCCACGAATTTAAAATTTAGCTAAGAATTGAGCGAAATAATTCTTATTCCATCGATTATACTATCACAAAGATTGACATAATTCACAATTTTAAATATGAAAAAATTTTTAAATTAGAACGTCAAGTATGGCATAGGTTTCCAAAATACAAAAACTGAGTATTTTTGAGTATTTCCAATAACATTAATTTTAATTAAACAAATTTGAAAAATAATATGGATAATCAGAGCAAGAATGGTCACAATTTGCTTAATTTTTAATCGTTTGCGAGTTCTTCACGGATCTTGGAAAAACGAAAAACTTGTCAAAATTAAAAAGAATACATCTGTCATCTCGTAGATTCTAAATTAGTTAAATTTGACTAATTACTAATATAATAAGCCACTTATGATTGGTAGGAAGTTACTGCTCCCGTTAGTCGAAATATTCAATGATTCGATGGTGGAGAAAATATTAATTGCTAATTGCCGTATTTACAACTTATTGCTTCAACCTGGAGAAATTAGACTTATAACACACCTAATCTATTTTAACTTACTTTATTTTCGTACGTCTCACTCTACGAAGGCTTCGATTGTAAAAACTTAACTTGATATTCAAAAGAATGCTCGAACTAATTAATTATCAGGTCAATCCAAGTGAAAAATAAACAAATATTCAAAAATTTCAGAAAAAGCCGCATTTTTCTACCAATAAACAGAAAGAATATTATTAACAATAATAATTAATTGTTTACACTATTATTTTTTTCAACTTCAATTATTTATTACTTCACTCTATTTGAAACGTGAACGAAGAGTTGAAAATATCAGAAAAAACAGCAACTATCTGGTATTCTTCTAAATGACCCCACCTACGTAAAAAAACGGTTTAAAAAAAAGCTGACCCTGACATAGGAAGCCATTCAACTATACTATTCGTTTTGACCTTGAGCTCAACTTTCAAGGTCATTTTAAAGTCAAGAAGATTTTTTTAATGGGAACCCCTATTTTTTATATCAGATTTGAATAGAGCAGAAAATTTTCCGTGAAAAAAGTACTATGGAAATCCTTTATTTGTGACCTTGGAGAGGTCAAAAATCAAGATAAAATGTTCAAAAAACGATCAGATGCCCTTTTTCTGAATTTAAGTGGTTTTTTGGGTGAAGCAAACGTTCAAGATGCTTCCGAAAAATCGATAAAATGTAAGAGTGTGAACCGCCTTAACCACCTTGTCAGCCTCGACCTTCAGGTCAATTTTTAAGGTCATTCAAAGGTGGAGACGATTTTTCCAAGTAGAAATCCCTATTTTAGACTATATACTCATCAACAACAAGAAATTGTACGTGAAAATTGGTATTTTCCAAGCTTTCATTTTGACCTGCAGAAGGTCATATCAAGGTCAATTAATAGAAACGCGCTTAGAAGCTTTTTCTTAATTTACTGGTTTTCTGAGCAGTCCTGGTCAACTTTTGTGTGAACCGCTTTTCATGTAGAAGGGGTTGTTTAGAAGATATTTGGATTTATAGATTAAAATGTGGACAAAAAGTTGCAAATTTCAGAAAAAACTGTAATTTCGTCCATTATTCAAAGATAATATTATTAACAATGATAAAAAATTGTTCCAATTATTCTTTTTTTAAATTCATGAATTATTATCTCACTCTAATTGAACATTGGAATAAAGGAAGAAATTGTTGATAAACTGCGACTTTCTGTCTCTGTTCTAAGAGAAAATTGTTAAAAACAATAATAAATTGTTCAAGAAATTTATGTCAGCATCTAATTATGAGTAGAAATTAGTATTTTATGTATTAGAAACAATTTTCATTATTGAAACCGCAAAAAACAATTAATAAAATTGATAAAAAGTACACAAAAGTTTTTAGTTTGACCACTAAAAATTACTTGTTAAGAAAAATACAAAAAAATAATATTAACCCCTAATATACCGCAAAATATTTGATCCAGGTTTGGAGGGTTTTGTTTTGGGAACCTACAAAAATGGTATATTCTACCAATCGAAATTCGAACAGTGCAAAATGATCATAAAATTAAAGATTATGATGATTAAAATATTTGTCTTTGGGATTAGCATGCTCTTTCCCCCAAATCTGTCCCTGTATATTATCTTCTTTCTTTTAATTATTTGCTTTTTCATTCATTTTTATTAGAAAATTCTCTAAGCGTATTTTATTTGGTTTCAATTAAAACCCTCAAGAAACCAATTTTTTTCATAAAAGAAATTTGGAGGTATCTAACGGAAGATTTTTTTTTGTTACAGGTAAATGAACAAGTTATCGAATCCTCGTAATTCCGAAGGTATGATATTTTTCCATTATTAATCTTCAAATAGAAAACTATAAGAAAAATTATTTCTTGAACCAGAAGATTGAAAAGTACAATACATTGAAGCGAAGATGGCTAATCGGTGCTACGAGGTCGTTCTTGAAAGTATCAGACATTGTACTCTAACTTTCTTCCTACTTTTTCTATGATCAATTAAAATATGTACAAAAAAAACATTTCATGAAATTAACAAATGGAGACTGAAGGGTTTTTCAGGTTCTAACCTAGAAAGCCAAGACTTCATTACAGAAAATATTAATCTGGCTAGAATTTATGGACTCCCGCAAGTTCATAAAAATTATTTTCCTTTGGAACATCTTGTTAGCACTATTGATTCTCCCACATGTACTATGGCTAAGATTTTGAATAATATTTTAAACTCTCCTCTTCCTCAACCTTAATCTTTCATTGAAAATGCTATTGATTTGTAACAAATACTAGATATATTCATTATTCCTTCGGACTACATTATGATTTTTCTTGATGCAACTTCTCTTTGTACTAACGTTTCTGTAGATTTCGTTCCTAATAGTATTACAAAAAGATGGCCTTGTATTAAGAAAGTTACTGCCTTACCTTTAGATGAATTTAAAGAAGGAATACAATTTTTAATGGATGATGCCTATTTTCAATTTATTAATACTTTTTATAAACAAGCTTTCGGAACTCTCATGGGTTCTCCTATTTCCAAAAATTTAGCTGACATGGTAATGCAAGATTTAGAATCCGAGATTTTCAAATCCTTTCCTACTCTTGTTATGTAGGTGATAGATTGTTAATTATTTCTAAAGAAAACATTGACATTACTATCCAAAATTTTAACTCAATTCATAAAAGATTGCAATCCATTCAATAACATCCATTCCATCAAAAAATAGCTATCATAAAGAACTTAGTTGATTCAGCTGTTCTACTTTCGGATGATAAATTCCATAATGATAACCTAAAAATAGTAAAACATTATCTTTTCCTGAACAACGTTCCACTCAATATTATTGATTAACAAATTGATAATAGATTTTAGGAACCTAATAACAAAAACAGAACTAATAACTCTAGTAACATCATCAAAAAAGAATTTGATCTTAAAAGTACTATTACTATTCCACACTATGGTAAAATTTCAGAAAATATAAAAAGAATTTTAGAAGCTTAGAAAATTAGCACCACCTTTAGTTATTTCTTTAAACTTGACAGCATCATTAAATTAAACAAAGACCAATTAGAAACCTTAGAAAAAATCAACCTTGTTTATCGTTTCTCTTATAATTGTGGCAAATGTTATATTGGACAAACTAAAATATCTTGACACCTTAGACATAAAGAACATCAGAACTTGTTAGATTAAACTACAATAATATTCTCGACGACCACTTTTGTAATAATATTAATGATAATATTTCTCATTTTTTCTTTCGAGATGAGATTGAAGTTTTACATCAAGAGAACCATCATATTAACAGAGTCTTTGCTGAAATCGTTTGTGTTAAAAAAGAACTGGATAACTGTCTCCATAAAATCACTGATCTTGACCATCCTAATGAACCTTACAATTCTATTCTAGCATTAGATGTATAAAATTATTAGCAGATTCCTTATAATATTAAAAAATATATGAAAAGGTTTTTAAAATTTATTCAGTTAACAGCCTGTTATCCATTATTTTAATTTTATTCTACACACAAATTTTTAGAATCCTTTTTTGGATTAAAATATGGTAACTATAATTCTCATTATTTTGAACTTGACCCCTATCTTTAATATGATATTATTTGTCAAATGGTGTAGTGTACCATCCGCGGAGTGTCAAAATTAAACGGTTAGCTTCACAATGATCAAATGAGCTTCACTATCCCAGAGTGTAAAGTTGACCATCCTGGAGTTCAAATCTGATTATCTCAGGAAGTTTAGCTTGATTATCTCGGATTTTTAATTTAATCCTATAAGAGGGTCAACTTTATTATGTGTTGTCCTTCTTCTATCTACATATATATTCATAATAGTAAGAGAGATGGAAATTTAAATTAATAAATGAAACCTGAAAAACATAAAAATTGATATAAAACCTATCAATTCTCAAAGCATTTTTATTATTTTTGAATTAAGGATGCCTCAGACATGATCGAATATGCATACAAACTTTGAAAACAGATTAGTTTTTGAACACGAGAGGCTAAGGAAACGGCATCACTGCACTGAATTAAAACATTTTTAACACTGGAAAATTTAGAAAACAATATCAATGTGTGTCACAAATCTTGCAAGTCTTGTTCCTGTATTAACAAATTAAGAAATTTTGAGCAGGTTTTTGGTCGAAAATGTTTAAATAAGCACTGAATAATAAGTGACGCCTGTATCCTTAATCCTTCGGAGGTATCGAATTTGACGTTCAAAATCAGAACGAAAACCACTCAAGCCAATCTCCAACATGTTCTCTACAGTTTATTCACTCTCTACACATGTTTGAAGTATCAACAAGTGGTTTAAATTAATTGAAAATGTTGTGTAACATGGCAAACGTGACACCTAACGTCAGTCGCTCCAGAAATGCGTTTCGGGTGTCGGATGTGTTCGCTCGGTGTTCGGTAGAGGTCGTGACGCAGACGCTTCTGTTTAAAATTCTGGAGTGTCGGTTTGACTATACTGATAGTGAGTCTAAATCACCCGTGGATCTTCAAACAGACTATAAAATTATGGCCTGTCTGACTACGAAGAAAAAATTTTGGATGGTACTTGGTACTATCTAGTAGATCAAACTGACCATCTAAATTTTGACACTTCAGTCTTGACCATCCATTTTTCTCAGTGTATATATTTTTTAATCTAGTACTGACTTTTTAAATTGATCTCAATCATCGAACTCTGCTCCAAGAAGATGACTAAGACTTTCGAGAGTATTTCGTCATTAGGTTATTTACACCTTTTTTAAAATTGTTCAATACAATATATTAGTAAGATTATTATCACATTTTTTAGATATGTATAATTTGGTTCCTCTCATGATGAACATGGTGTATTTCCGAAACGTTGGGTATCTAAGATTCCAATAAACTTGTCCGATAGAGTTGATACAACTTTGTTGTTCTTCTTTTTTCTCCTATTTTGGATTCTCGGACGTTAAAGACTCTTATATAGGTATTAACCATTTAGAAGGGGACCCCTGTGAAGGCCCCTATTGAGTAAAATAGACCCGCGTATCGTCAGCGGACTAGTGCACGCAGAGGCGTGAATGTCTAAACACGTACGCGTCACATTTAAGGATGACGGAACGCACCGAAAGAAGAGTATGCATTAAATTTTGCCAAGAAATTGGCCATTCATGTTTGGAAATCATCGTTATGATTCGGAAACTGTATGGTGATTATTCGATGAGTGCTAATAAAATTAAGGAGTGGTTTAGGTAATTCGGAAGTTGTCGCACTTTAGTGGATGGTTGTTGTAGGTCAGTGGCCACACCACGACAATGCACTTGCCTATTCATTGCAGCAATTACTGGTAAAACATAGCCTTACAGAACTTCAGCAGCCTTGAGAGGGTCTTGACCCGGCTCTTTGCGATTTCTGGCTGTTTCGCAAATTGAAAAATCCACTGGAGGAAAACGATTTCAAGACGTAGAGGAAATAAAACAGATGTCGACGAAGCAGCTGGTCGCTATTTGAAAAGGTAAATTTAATGAACGCTTCCGAAAGTGGTAATATCGCTCCCAGAAGGTTGCGGATTGTCCAAATCTTGTTTTCCTTTTTAATTTTCATGATTTACCCCCCCCCCTATTCCAAATTTGTTCATATCAAGAAAATTTTATTTTATTTTTTATTTTTGAACAAAGTGGTATTTAGAGATTGCGTTAACCCAATGCAGTTTGAAACAGTTCCACAAGAATTTTATTTACAATTAGCTGTAAGCCAAACCGAAAAAATAAGAATTATCGCTAAAAACTCGCAAAACCTAATTTTTCACTTATAGTGGTTTTTCGGGACCCTATAAATCCGAATCGCAGTGATGAAATATAAAAATTAATTTTTGATTTGTATTCTATAGCTAATCTCAGAGACAAATTCTGAGAAACAAATCGATATGCATAGTATCGAAGCATCTATCCAAAATTTTCAGAAACGTTTTTTTTTCTGATGGGAAATACGTTTTAAACTTCATTGGGCTTGCGAGGTCTCACAATATAAATTTTTTTTGAAAAAAAAAAGTTCTTATTTGTTCTTAAATTTTAACAAATGTTGACGTTGAGAAAATGAAAATTCCCCCCAGAAAATGCATCTATGCATTTTTGGATCACCTCATAAAGATACACCATACAATGAACGCGCTTAAACTACTTTGCAGCTGTATTTTGTTTCGAAAATATATTTCTACCAAGGTACTTATCAATTTTGCATATCTAATACTTAGCCAAAGTAATTCAGGAAGTTTTGTTATTCTTATTTTGTCCGAGTAGCCCATAGCGTGAAAGTAGAGCTGGTCAGGGAAAGAGGAATATTTTATCTGATTAATCCTGATATCTCTGGCTACCTACGTGATTCAGCGCGGCGCGGTGGTTATTTGGTTGGAACACTGCCCATGCACGAATTTCATCGATCACAAGCTGCTTTACCAAAAGCAGCCTCTTTATGCACGTTTCTCGACTTAGCATAAGATATCGTCCTAATGGCACTAACAAATTTTCCGAACCGAGAATTGCTTTTTTGATTCATGGATTCGTTCGCGAATCTCTATGGGTATATTCTGAAAAGAGTCGATACTGTGAATTTGTATATATTTCTGCTAAATCTTCTTATGAAAATTCCCACTGATTCTTTCCTACCGAAAACAATTTTCTGTATTTCAAAAGCAGTATGATAAGGGAAACCTTCAGTTTGGGTGAGGAATTATGTTTATTTGAATAGTGATTCTGATTTTACGAAATATTTTCGCTCACCTGAAAAATCTGTATTTTGCTCGAATCAAATCAGGCCTTCGCTTGTTGCTATCAGGTCAAGCCTAGTAGATATTTACCATTCAAATTTCGAATGAAAAATTGTTTAACAATATTCAAAAAGGCATCATTCAGGACTCATTCATTGTTTTAATGTATACTACAGGTACATTTTTTTAATATAAAAAATGATTATCAGGAAAAAAAAATTAATTCAGATTATCCGTTCCTGCGATATCTTGAAAAATGTGCATGCAATTCAAAATATAAGAAGACCAATCACCTTGTCATTTTTTCAATTTTCGCAGTTCTAAAACATAAGGCGACCAATCACATTCTTATCCACTTTTGATCTTTATGCAGTTCTAGAACATGAGGCGATCAATGACATTGTCAATTGTTTATGAATTGCATGCTATTCCAAAATATAAGATGAACCATCATCTTGTAATTTGTTTCTGAATTTCATGCATTTCTAAAACATAAGGCGACCAATCACATTGTTATTCACTTCTGATTTTTATGCAGTTCTAGAACATAAGGCGATCGATCACATTGTCACTTGTTTATGAATTGCATGCAATTCTAAAATATAAGATAAACAATCATATTGTCATTTGTTTCTGAATTTCATGCAGTTCTCAAACATAAAGAGACCAGTCATATTGTTATTCAATTCTGATTTTCATGCAGTTCTAGAACATAAGGCAATCAATCACATTGCTATTCAATTCTGCTTTCTATGCAGTTCTAGAACATAAGGCGATCAATCACATTGTCACTTGTTCATACACTGCATGCAATTCTAAAATATAATATGAACAATCATCTTGTCATTTGTTTCTGAATTTCATGCAGTTCTAAAACATGAAGCGACCAATCATATTGTTATTCACTTCTGATTTTAATGCAGTTCTAGAACATAAGGCGACGAATCACATTGCTATTCACTTCTGCTTTTTATGCAGTTCCAGTACATAAGGCGATCAATCACATTGTCACTTGCTTATGAATTGCATCCCGTTATAAAATATAAGATGAACAATCACCTTTCATTTGTTTCTGAATTTCATGCTGTTCTAACATACAAGGTGACCAATCGCATTGTTATTCATTTATGAATTTTATGCAGTTCTGGAACATGAGGCGATCAATCACATTGTCACTAGTTTATGAATTGCATGCAATTCTAAAATATAAGAAGACTAATCGCCTTGTTATTTGTTTCTTAATTGCATGCATTTATTAAACATTAGGCGACCAATCACATTGCAATTCACTTCTGCTTTTTATGCAGTTCTAGAACATGAGGCGATCAATCACATTGTTATTCACTTCTGGTTTTTATGCAGTTCTAGAATATAAGGCGATCAATCACATTGACACCATTTTATGAATTGCATGCAATTCTAAAATACAAGACATTCTCAAATAAGCAGATCAATCACATTCCAATCGTTTCTGAATCTCATAAAGTTGTGAAATAAAAGACGATCTATTGCATTCTCTTCTGTTTCTGAACTTTATGCGGTTCCAAAACATAAGATAATACATTCAGAAAGAAATAGCAATCTAAGTGATCCTCTTATGTTTTATAACTATATAAAATTCATGAGCAAGTAACAAATTCAATTGATAATCTTATATTTCACAACTGAATGAAAATCAGAAACAAATGAAATGTGATTGATCGTCTTATGTTTTAGAACTGAATAAATTTCAGACAAATGACAGTGTGATTGATCGCCTAATGTTTCAGAACTGTATGAAATTCAGAAACAAATGAAATATAAGTGATCGCCTTATTTTTTAAAACTATGTGAAATTCATAAACATGTAACAATGCGATTGATCGTCTTATGTTCCATAACTGCCTGAAATGCAGCAAAGAATGAAATATGAGTGATCGTCTTATTTTTTAGAACTAAATGAATTTCAGAAACGAATGGAAATGTGATTGATCGCCTTATGCTTGAGAACTGTCTTAAATTATTGAAAAAGTAACAAATCTCATTGATAATCTTATATTTCACAACTGAATGAAAATCGGAAACGAATGAAATGTGATTGATCGTCTTATGTTTTATAACTGCATGAAATTCAGAAACAAATGAAATATAAGTGATCGTCTTATGTTTTAGAACTATATGAAATTCATAAACATGTAACAATGCGATTGATCGTCTCATGATTTATAAGTGTATGAAATTCAGCAACGAATGAATTATGAGTGGTCATCTTATGTTTTAGAACTGAATGAATTTCAGAAACAAATGGGAATGTGATTGATCGCCTTATGCTTGAGAACTGCATTTAATTCTTGAACAAGTAACAATGTGATTGATCGTCTCATGTTTCACAACTGTATGAAATTCAGAAATATAAATTTCAGAAAAAATTAACCATGTGATTGATCGTCTCATTTTTTGGCATCGTATATAATTCATAAACAAGTAAGAATGTGATTATTCGTGTTACGTTTCACAACTGTATGAAATTCAGAAACGATTGAAATGTAAGTGATCGTCTTATGCTTTAGAACTGAATGAATCGCATAAGCAAATGGAAATGTGATTGATCGCCTTATGCTTGAGAACTGTATTAAATTATTATACAAGTAAGAATGTGATGAATCGTCTTATGTTTCGCAACTGTATGAAATTCAGAAATATAAATTTTAGAAAAAATTGACTATGTGATTGATCGTCTCATGATTTGGAACAGTATGAAATTCATAAACAAGTGAGAATGTGATTGATCGTGTTACGTTTCAAAACTATGAAATTCATAAACGAATAAAATGTGAGTTGACAAAAAATATAACTACACTTTAAATAAGTTTGATCTAAAAGTTTGTAGAACATTTTTTTTATAATTATTCAAAAAAATAAAATTGCAAGAAAATCTTTTTATCACAATGTGTGTTTATATTTGAAAAACTTTTTATGCAATAAACCCCTTTCGTCCAAAATGTTGGTTTTCCAGTTCTGTAATCCCTAATGAGGAGATGAAATAATTTTCACTAAATTTGCAAAATCCTAAATGTGGAAAAATAGGAAAAAAATAGTTCCATAAACATAAATTTTTTGAAAAATGACGATTCTTAAAGAAGAATGAAACTGCCAAAAATGTTTCTCCTTGAAATTTTAAGACCCGAATGTGGAAATTCCTGAAATTATCAAAATCTCTTAAATAATAAATTGCCTGATTTTTTACGATTTTAATTAGGATGACATAAGTTTGCAAAATTTCCAAGATACAGAACGTTAAAATAACGGCAAAAATAGTGTCAAAACTAGAATTTTTCTAAAAACTGAAAATTCCCGACATTCAAATTTCCCGGAAGATAATAGAATTACCGAAAATGTTTATCTCCGCAATTTCAAGGTCCCAGCATTTTGAAAACTGAATTTTTAAATTCAGAAAAATAGTAAATTGCCAAATTTTCAGTCAGAAAAATTAATTTTTTGAAAAGGAATTCATCTTTTACCTAAGTGGTTGAATTTTCAACCGAAAAAGATGAATTCTCAACTAAGAAATGCAATCGTCAATATTTCTAACTTAAAAATTGTAATTTAAGCACAAGAGATGAAATTCCAACAAAACAGGTAAATTTTCAACAAAAAAGGATGACTTTCGAAGAAAATTTCGAAATTTGCAGCAAAATAAATTTTTAACCGAAAAAGATGAATTCTCAGTCGAAAATATTATATTTGAAATGTAACCAAAAATAATTACCTCATACTCAAAAATATTTAAATTTTCAACCAAAAAGATGAATTTTCAACTATAGTTATGAATCTGTAATTGTTCTAGAAAGGCGAATTTCTAAAAAAACGTTCACTTCTATCTTCCTAACAAGATTGCTAATTTTTCAAGAAATTAATTGAATCTTCAACAAAATAAACCAATTTTTAACGAAAAGTATAAACGTACAGATTTAAATCAGAAAGAAATCACTCTTCAACAAAAAAAGTCGAGTTTACAACCAAGGATGATTTTTCAATCCAGGAAAAAAATAAGTGGAACCAAAATATTTAATTTCAAAGCAAAGAAGGAAAATTTTCTGAAAAACAAAATTTCTCAACCAAACAGCTAAATTTTTAACGAAATAACAAAATTTTATGCAAATAAGACACTTAAGCCAAACAGAATAAGCTTTCAACTCAAAATATTTGGATTTTTAAATAAAAATATGACCCTCAAACTGAATAAATCAATCTTTCAATGAAGTAGTTAAATTTTCAGGTAAAAAATTTTTCCTGGATTGAAATCGATTCTGCCTTGATTTGAGACCTACATTCAAGAAAGATAGAAAATTGTCAAAGCTAATCTTAAACTACTGTCACAATATTATAATGGCTTGTGCGTTATTTTTAAGATAAAAAAGTGAAAAATTGAATGAAATTTCAAATTTGAAGCTCGGGAAACTTAGAATTCAAAATTACACCTACAAAGTAAGAGACTCAGCAAAAAATAAGTCTAGATTTTTTCGTTTGCAAATCTATATATCTACTGAAAAGTAAATTATTTTTCTCTTTCCATATTATGAACGTTTGTTTACTTTGAAACCAGTCTTGTCAGTTTTTTGAAAAAATAAATCTCTTTTACCTTTTTGAGTATACTTTGTGAAAGAAAAGAAAAAACACATACTTCTTTTCAGACAACATGCATCCTGCACATTCTTTGATCATGAGCCGATCAAGATTGGCTGGAGATCAAAGAGACCATTTCCTCTTGTAAAATACATTAATCTTTTCTTGAAAAGTGCACGCTTAAAACTTTCTTCTTTATGGGCGGTTGCGCTCTATAATTTATAGTCTACGTTTTCGATTTTTCATTTCGAGTTCCACTAAATTTCAAATTGAAATAGTACTAAAAATTTCTCCAAATAAAACTTACTGGGACATTTTAATGCCAGAGGAAATAAATCAAAGTTCTTTTTATTTGAGTTCTGATAGTATTTTTATCATGCATAGTAAAAAGATCGCGAGTTTATCTTCTATTTTATAACTTAAAATTTTAGAGAGAGTATCTACGTGACTGATGATTCTAAATTTTATGTAATTTTTCGGTTCTCTCTTCGCCAATTTTTCATTTTCCCGGTCAATTACACCACTTTTTGAAATTTCCTTGATGTCATCAAGAATTTAAATTATTTTGAAAAAATCCTGGTTCCGTATCTGAGTTATAATTTTTTTTTTCGAAAATTCTCTGATCAAATTTGAAGTCACATATCACATGATCCTTTTCAAATTCATAATTGAAGATACCACAGACTTTTAATCCTTGGGACTTGAATATTATCTGAATATTATCATACTGAATTTAATGTAGTGAATATTATCATACGTACAAACCATTTCCTGTTGAAATATAAAACAATAATAATTATTTTAGAAAATTTCTTTTTAAAAACAGAATTATAAATACATCTTAATTTTAATTCTTCAAAAAGATTCCGCGCTTCATGTCTGAATTTGGAATTTTTTTTAAATTCCTTGTTTCATATCTGAGATATACTTTTTCCCCCGAAAAATCTCTGATCCAATTTGAAATTATATATAATTACTCCGGAAAATTCTCTGTCGAAAGTTGACGCAATAAGAATTATTTTTGATAATTTCATTTTCAAATTCAGAATTAAATATACCTTAGAATTTTAATTCTTCGGGAAGATTCCCTGTTCCATTTCAATTATATGATGATTACTTAGGAAAACGCCCTTTTTGAAAAAGAATCATAATTCTTGTTGAAAATTCATCGTTCAACGTTAGAATTTTAATTTTTCTCGAAAATTTACTCTCTTGAATCCATGTTCCAGATCTAAATTATAGTTTTTTTTTCGAAATCTGTCCGATACAATTCAAAATTATATATAATTTCTTTAAAAATTTCCTGTCCCAACTCAAAATTATTATTATCCTCGAAACTTTACTCTTCCGAACCCGAATTATACTTAACTATAATTCCTTTTAAATCCAGGTGTAGCTAAGAATTATATTTTTTATGAAAAATTTCCTGAAGCAACTGAAAATTATGATTCTTTTTAAAATTTCCCCTTCTAAACACAGAACTATACTAATTGGTTGAAAGAATTTTGTTTTTAAATTTCGAATTAAAAATGTATGAAAATTATAATTTAATTAGATAATTCCTTGATCCAGATCAAAATTATACCACTGTTTCAAAAATTGTCTGATCCAATTCAGAATTACATATGATTACTTCGGAAAGTTCCCTGTTCCAATTAAAATCAAAATTATTTTCAAAAATTCCCCATTTCGAATCAGAATTATAATTTTTCTTGAAAATATGCTCTCTCAACTCAGAATTACAATTCACTCAGAAAATTTCTTTCCCTGCAGCAAAATTATAATTCGTTTTTGAAATAATTATTTTGAAAAATTTCTTTTTTAAATTCAGAATCACAAATATCTTCGAATTTTTATTCTTTTCGAAAATTCCCTTTTCTATGTCTGAATTTTAATTCTTTTAGAATATTCGCCGTTTCATATCAGAATTATAATTCTCAAAAATTATCTCTTCCGAATCATACTTATAATTCTTTTGAAAAATTTCTTGTTTCAGATCAAAATTATAAATTATTTTTGTAAACTGTCTGGTTCAGTTCAAAATTACATAGAATTGTTTCAGGAAATTTCATTTTCTGACTCGAAATTTTAATTCTTCTCGAAAAAGAAATACTTTTCAACAATCAAATTCCTGGTTATTTCTCCCTTTTTTTCTGATGAACAAAATTGACGGGCACCCTGATACAAATGTTTACGATAGAAAATTTTTATCTTCCGTAAGAATATTATAATCATTTTAATACTTCTTAATCTCACTCGACATTGATATATATATATATATATAATCCCGGCTGAGTGAAAGGAGAAAATCTTTTTTTCAGAAAAAAAATTAATTGAAAATGTATACATCAAAATTTTTGAATTTTTTAATGTTTTTGAATGTTAAAAGTGAAGTTTTCAATCCTAAATCTTTCAAATTGAAGACATTTCGTATGTAAGTCATCAAAATTACAGAATTTTTAATTGATAAACTTTAATGTTGCTGAATTTTTAATGGTAAATTGTCAAAATTATAAACTTTTCAATTTTTAAAGGAATGCCATTTGGAACTTTTTTTTTTTGAAAGTTAAATTTTAAACATTTTGAATTAAAAAATTTGCAATTCTCACGACTTGGAATTTAAAATTCGTCAATTTTGAAGATCTGCAATTGGAAACTCTTGAATTTTAAAGATTTATAAGAAAAAATCTTCAATTTTGACAATTTTGGAAGTCAAAAGTCAAGTTCTTAATTATAAATCTTTCGAATTGAAGAAATTTTGAATGTAAATTATTGAAAGTACAGAATTTGTAATTGCGAAACTTAAATACTGCATAATTTTTTATTGTAAAATTAAAAAATTAAAATCTTTTCAATTTTAAAATTTTACAATTTGAAGTTGTACAATTTTGAAGATTAAAAATTAAACATTCTAGATTTTTAACGATTTTGAGTTTAAAATTCTTCATTTTGAGATATTTATGAATAAAAATTCTTGAATTTTTATGATTTTGAAAATCCAAAGTCAAGTTTTCAATTCTGAGTCTGCCGAATTGTTTGAAATTTTAAATGCAAATAATCAAAATTATACAATTTTTCAACCTAAAACTCACATAATTTTTAATTGCAAATAGTTCCAATTAAAAAAATTTTAATTTTAAAACTTCACAATTCAAAGTTCTACAATTTTCGAGTTTGACAATCAAAAATTCTTGAATTTTAACAATTTGTAATTTTAAATTCTTTGATTTTAAATATTTTCAATTGAAGGTTCTTAAAAATTCTGTATGTATAATAAAAAATTCTGCAATTTTGAATGTTTTTTTTTTGAATAGTTGAATTTTGTAGATATAAAACGGAAATTTTCAAAACTTTAGGAAAAATAATTTTTTTTTAAATTTCAGGAAAAATTTTAATTGATTTTTTATTTCGAAAAATTAATTTTTAAAAATATTGAAAAATATCTTAACATATTTTATATGAAGAATAAGTTCAAACTTAATAAAAATTTTGAAAGGTTTCAAGAAAATAAAAAAATTGTCTTAAGATTTCCAAAAAAATTTTAAATGATTGGCACTTTTTCAACTTTGCAGTATCTTTTTAAAATTTTAGGAAAAATTTGAATCATTTTAAAAGATAATCAGATAAAAAAAAAATTTTAACATAAAACGAAATATAGATTTTGTTAGATTTTGAAATAAAATTGTGCATTTTTTAAAGATTTTAAAAGTTTTCAAGAGAATACGTTTTTTAAGATTTCTGGGAATATTTAAAGTGATTTTTCATTTTGAAAAATTGATTTGAGGAGAATATTGAAAAAGATTTTAAAATATTAAGAAAAATTTAAAATTAAAACTATTACATTTTGTGTTGAGAATTCATTATTTTAGTTGAAAATTCGTCTTTTTTAGTAAAAAATTAATCTTCTTAGAAGAAATTCATGTATGGTTGAAAATTCGACCATGTGGTTGAAAACTAAATTTTTCGTTGAAAATTCATATTTTCAGATTAAAAAATTAAACTATTTTGTAGAAACTTTGTACCTTTTAGCAAATTTGTTTTTTTTTCTTGTAAAAATACAACTGGTCGAAAATTAATCCTTTTTTTTTTTTCGAAAATACAACTATCTCGTAGAAAAGATGTCTTTTTTGGGTGGATTAATTCAACTATTTTGATTTAAAAGAAAAGTCTTTTCGGATTGAAATTTCAATTATCACATTTTTCGTTGATAATTTATTCATCATTTTTATTCAAAAATGAACCTAAAAATAGTCATTTAAAATTTTTAT
This sequence comes from Andricus grossulariae, assembly GCA_011634705.1. Taxonomy (NCBI): domain Eukaryota; kingdom Metazoa; phylum Arthropoda; class Insecta; order Hymenoptera; family Cynipidae; genus Andricus; species Andricus grossulariae. The sequence continues at coordinate 42,554,377 of JAABKJ010007545.1, read as the reverse complement.
TTTATATTCAAATTTTTTTTCCCCCAAAATAGGAGCTTCTATGTGGACAAGGAAAATTAATGAATGTGAAAATTATTATTATTAAGTTCTTGTTTAATCATTTTTCTAATGAATGAGAAAATAGTATATAGTTATATACTGCTAATTAAAACAGTTATTTCAATTTATATTTTTAATCGAAGTCTCTTTCTTCTTTTTGACATTCATTATTTATCTGAAATACTTCTTACCCTTACAAGATTTATTTGGTAAGTAAAATATTTAATCAAATAAAAAAAATGTATACTGCCCTGGCAAAGGTTTATATAAAAGTTTTAATAAAAAGTTTTTATTGAAGATTTTACTAGACAGCAAGCTGCTGGGTAATATTTTTATCATCCCACATAGAGAGACAAAATTGAATATTGAGGCGTTTAAATTTTTTTTTAATATTAGGAAAAGAGCAAAAATAATTCACTTAAAAAAGTACAATACTATTTGAAAAATTATTTTTGTTATGAACAATAATCAATTATTTAAATAAGCATGTTTGTTAACTATGTTTTTCAACTTTCATTATTTATTACTTTACTAACTAAAAAGTGGGTAAAAAGTTAAGCATTTGGAAACAAACCGTAATTCTCTAACAATAATGAAAAAAATTGTTAATAACAATGATAATTTGTTTAAATAATTATTTCTGTCAAATTGAATTAATTATTAACTCACCCCACGTGAAAAGTAGACAAATAGTTGTAAATTTCAGAAAAAACCCGCAAATTTCTAGCAATATTCAAATTGAATATTATTAACAATAACAATAAATTATTTAAACAATTAATGTTGTTAACTTCAATTGATTATTTAACTCACTCCAAGTAAGAAGTCGACAGAAAGTTGAAAATTTTAGAAAAAACTACAGTTTCCAACATTATTCAAAGATAATGAAAACTAATAATAAATTGTTTAAACAATTGTGTTTTTCAAGAAAAATGAAGTATTACCTCACTCTAATTGAAAATTGGACAAAGAGTGGAACATTTTTTAAAAAACGGTGACTTTTTATCTCTATTCTAAGATAAAATTGCTAAAAACAATAATAAATTGTTTACACAATTTACGTAAACATCTAGTTATCAGTATAAAATAGTATATTATGTATTAAAAAAATTTGCATTTTAAAAACAGCAAAAAAATCATAATTAGCGCCAAAAACTCGCAAAACCCATTTTTTCACTTATGGGTTTCTTTTTGAAACCCTATAAAACAGACTTATGGGGGTGATATTTAAAAAATGATATTTTATCCGTATTCTATGGCTAATTGTGAAGACTAATGTTGAGTTCCAACTGGATTCAGCTAGAATTGATGATTCTGAATCAAATTTAAAAAAACGTCTTTTTTATATATATTATAATAATATAATAATATTATTGATAAATAAAAATTTATTAAATAATATCAATAATATTTCAATCTATTATATATTTAAAGTTGCAAGATAATTTTTATTCTGAAGGGATCAAAAGTCACGATAAATATTGAAACGAGGCAGTTTAAATCTCCTTCGCTGGAAACGCAGCAAAAGTTTCGTAACTAGTTTAAAAGTATTATCAAAAAGGAAAATAAAAAAAAATCTTTTACTAAGTTTGTTAATAAAAAACAAAAAAATATAAACTCATATAAAAAAGATGTTGACGTACATTATTTAATTTGAAAAAAGAGTAAAATAAGGGGTTACATAGGTAAATCCCACATTTCCTTTATTTCCCCTCACTTCCCCTACAATCCCTCCACATATTTCCCATCATTTTTCCTACTTCTTCCACCATCTTTGCTCACTGCTCCTACTTTCCTCCCCTTATTTTACCTTATTTCCCCTATTTCCCCTTCCCTTATTTCACCATACTTTCCCTGGTTCCCTACTCCTCTCACACTTCTCATCATTCCCCTTCTTCCACTATTTTCATTTCCCCTCGCTTCCCCTATTACCCCTTCCCTTATTTCCCCTTACTCTCCCTAGTTCCATACTCCTCTCCTACTTCCTCTCCTTCCCCTTCTACCACTATTTTCATTTCCCCTCACTTCCCCTACTTCCCCTCGCTCATTATCCTAATTCTCCTCTCCTCATGTCCCCTCACTTCCCCTACTTCCCCTTCTCTTAAAAACGGTCTTAAATACAGTCTTTTTACTCGTCAAATGTAATTGTGACCAATCAACAATAGTTAATTTTCTGAACATAAAGCTTAAGGAGATTTTGGTCACTAATTACGAATTTCAAGTTGTGATTTCAAAATTGAAAATTTGGGATCCAATATGGTGGAAAAAAACTTAAAAAATAAATCCCGTTGCTTCAAAATGGTTTTTCGTTTTTTTTAGGGTCGCTGATTATGAATCTGAGGTCAAAATTCCAAAATCAAAAATCACGGATCCAATATGGCGGCTCTAAAATGGGTCTTTAGAGGTTCTTGGGACACACATTTCGAATTTGGCATCAAAGTTTTAAAATTTTGAACGTCAACAATGGCGGTCGAAGATTTACAAATAAGTCCCTTGACTTTAAAATTGTTCTTAGGTAGTTTATGTGGTGGATCCAATATGGCGTCTGAAGATTTTTTTTAAATGGTCCTGTGGCTTCAAAATAGGTCCTCAGGGTTTTTTTTGGGCTGCTGATTACGAATTTTGACTCAACTTTTGACATTTAAAAAATTCAAAATGGCAGATTCAATATGGCCGACAAAATTTTAAAAATTGGTCCCGTTGCTTCAAAATAACTTTCCAGGGGTTTTTGGGTCACTGATTATGAATTTAAGGTCGAATTTTGGAAATTTTGGTAAAAAAAGGTGAATTTAAAATTGGTTTTAGGGAATTTTTGGTTCACCGATTACAAATCTGAAGTGAAAATTCCAAATTTTAAAATGGTGAATTCAATTTGGCGGCCAAAGAATGAAAAAATTGGTCCTGTGACGGCAAAATGGGGTTTCGGGGTTTCTTTGGGTTTTTGATTACTAATATCAAGTAAAAAATTTGAAATTCAAAACGGCGGATACAATATGGCGGACAATGAATTTAAAAATAAGTTTTTACCCGCCTTATTAAAATTTGAATTTTGAACTTTGAATTTTTACTTCAGATTCGTAATAAGTGACTCACAAAATCCCAGAAACCCACCTTGAAGACACGGCATTTATTTTCTAATTTTTATGTCCACCATATTGGATCCGCCATTTTGAGTTTTAGAATTTTTCACTTCAGATCCGTAATCAGTGACTCACAAAATCCCAAAAACCCGCTTTAAAGCCAGGGAACTTATTTCTACATTTTTTATCCGCCATATTGGATACGCCCTTTTAAATGTTAAAAATTTCAAACATTTGTCTTAAAAATTGTATTCATGGACTCGAGAAACCCCTGAGGCCTCATTTTGAAGCCACGGGACCAACTTTTTAATTTTTGGCCGCCATATTGAATCCGCTATTTCGAATTTTGGAATGTTGACTTCATATTTGTAATAAGCGACCCAGGAAAAATGGGCACCAAAAATGAAGCCACTGAACTTATTTTTAATTTTTTTCTCCGCCATATTGGATCCACCGTGTTGGATCCGCCATTTTGAGTTGTGGATTTTTTTTTCAGATTCGTAATCAGTGTCTCACAAAATCCCAAAAACCCACTTCAAAGCCAGGGAACTTATTTCTAAATTTTTTTCTGTCATATTGGATCCGCCCTTTTAAATGTGAAAAATTTCAAACATTTGTCTTCAAATTCGTATTTGAGGATTAGAGAAACCCCTGAGGCTTCATTTTGAAGTCACGGGACAAACTTTTTAATTTTTTGGCCGCCATATTGAATCAGCCATTTCGAATTTTGGAATTTTGACTTCATATTCGTAATAAGCGACCCATGAAAAATCGGTTTCAAAAATAAAGACACGGAACCTATTTTCAAATTTTTTTGTCCGCCATTTTGAGTCTTAGAATTTTTCACTTCAGATTCGTAATCAGTGACTCACTAACTCCCGAAACCCCACTCTAAAGCTACGAAACTTATTTATAAATTTTTTATCCGCCATATTGGATCCGCCCTTTCAAATGTTGAGCATTTCAAACATTTTTATTCAAATTCGCGATCAAGGACTCAAGAAACCCCTGAGGCCTTATTTTGAAGCCACGGACCTACATTTTTTATTTTTTGGCCGCCATATTGAATCCGCAATTTAGAATTTTGTGAATTTTGACTTCATATTCGTAATAAATGACCCACGAGAAATAGGTGCCGAAAATGAAGCCACGGAACTCATTTTAAATTTCTTTGTCCGCCATATTGGATCCGCCGTTTTGAGTTTTAGAATTTTTCACTTCAGATTCTTAATCAGTAACTCACCCAATCCCGAAAACTCACTTTAAAGCCACGGAACTTATTTCTAAATTTTTCATCCGCCATATTGGATCCACCTTTTTGAATATTGCAAATTTTTTATATAAGTCTTCAAATTCGTAATCAAGGACTCAAGAAACCCCTAAAGCATCATTTTAAAGCCACGGGACCAACTTTTCAATTTCTTGGCCGCCATATTGAATCCGCGATTTTGAGTTTTAGAATTTTTCACATTAGATTCGTAATCAGTGACTCACATAATCCCGAAAACTCACTTGAAAGCCACAGAACATTTTTCGAAATTTTCCATTCGCGATATTGGATCCGCCCTTTTAAATGTTGAAAATTTTAAATATTTGTCTTCAAATTCGTATTCAAGGACTCAAGAAGTGAGGCCTCATGTTGAAACAACATGACCACATTTTTAAAGTTTTACCACCATATTGAATCCGCCATTTAGAATTTTTGCAATTTCGACTACATATTCGTAATGAGCGACCTAAGAAAAATGGGTGCCAAAAATGAAGTCACGGAACTTATTTCTAAATTTTTCACCCGCCATATTGGATCCGCCCTTTTAAATGTTAAACATGTTTTGATATTTGTCTTCAAATTCGTAATCAAGGACTCAGGAAACCCCTAAAGGATCATTTTAAAGCTACATGACCAACTTTTTAATTTTTTGGCGACCATATTGAATTCGCTATTTGGAATTTTTGGAATTTTGACTTCATATTCGTAATAAGCGACCCGCGAAAAATGGGTGTCAAAAATGAAGCCACGGAACTTATTTTCAAATTTTTCGACCGCCATATTGTATTCGCTATTTTGACTTTTAGAATTTTTCACTTCAGATTCGCCCTCTTACATGTTAAAAATTTCAATCATTAGTCTGCAAATGTGTAATCAAGGAGTCATGAGACCCCTAAAGCCATATTTTGAAGCCACGGAACAAACCTTTTAATTTTTTGGCGGCCATATTGAATCCGCCATTTAGAATTTTGGAATTTTTACTTCATATTCGTAATAAGCGACCCACAAAAGCTCTGAGAACTCATTTTACAGCCACAAGGCTTAGTTTTGAAAGTATTCTCCGCCATATTGAATCCGCTGTTTGGACTTTTGAAAGTTTAACAAATTTGGCGCCAAATTCGTAATCAACGACCTTAAAAACCTTCTGTACATGCCCACTTGGACGTATACTTTTTCCAAGGAGAGGTTTTAACGACTTAATTTTTATTAATTTAAAAAAAAATAATTTCAAGGAATATAATTTTTTATAAATTCAAACAAAAAAAAATTTTCCAACTTTTTTAAAAATATTTGTTGAAAAAAAATGGTCTCATAAGTTTTTTTCAAACAATTTTTTTTCATACAAATTTTTTCTTCAAAAAATTTTACCGTAAAATAATTCTTTTTTTCAAATTTTTTTCCGCAAAATAGATTCTTTTTCAAACAATTTTTCCGCAAAATAATTTTTTTTTCAAACAATTTTTCCGCATAATAAATTTTTTTTCAAACAATTTTTCCGCGAAAAAAAATTTTTTTTCAAGCAATTTTTCCGCAAAATAAATTTTTGTATAAACTATTTTTCCGCAAAATAATTTTTTCTTTTGAACAATTTTTCAGCAAAATAATTTTTTCTTTCGAACAATTTTTCCGTAAAATAATTTTTTTTTCAAACAATTTTGCCGCCAAATAATTTTTTTTACGAACAATTTTTTTGCAAAATGAATTCTTTTCAAACAATATTTCCGCAAAATAAATTTTTTGTTTAAACAATTTTGCCGCAAAATAATTTTATTTTCAAACAATTTTTCCGCAAAATAAATTTTTTTTTTCAAACAATTTTTCCGCAAAAAAATTTTTTTTTAAGCAATTCTTCCGCAAAATGAATTTTTGTATCAAACTATTTTTCCTCAAAATAATTTTTTCTCCTGAACAATTTTTCCGCAAAATGAATTCTTGTATCAAACTATTTTTCCGCAAAATAATTTTTTCTTTGGAACAATTTTTCCGCAAAATAATTTTTTCTTTCGAACAATTTTGCTGAGAAATATATTTTTTTTAACAATTTTTCTGCAAAATAAATTCTTTTCAAACAATATTTCCGCAAAATAAATTTTTTTTTTCAAACAATTTTTCCACGAAAAAAAATTTTTTTTAAGCAATTTTTCCGCAAAATAAATTTTTGTATCAAACTATTTTTCCGCAAAATAATTTTTTCTTACGAACAATTTTTCCGCAAAATGAATTTTTTTCAAACAATTTTTCTGCAAAATAATTTTTTTTGCAAACAATTTTTCCTCAAAATAAATTTTTTTTTTCAAACAATTTTTCCGCAAAATAAATTTTTGTTTCAAACAGTTTTTCCGCAAAATAAATTTTTTTTAAACAATTTTTCCGCAAGATAAATTTTTGTTTACATACAATTTTTCCGCAAATTAATTTTTTTTTCGAACAATTTTTCCGAAAAATAATTTTTTTTTTCAAACAATTTTTCCGCAAAAAAAATTTTTTTTTCAAAGAACTTATCGGCAAAATAATATTTTTTTCAAACAATTTTTCCGGAAAATAATATTTTTTTCAAACAATTTTTTTGCAAAATAATATTTCTTTCAAACAATTTTTCCGCAAAATAATTTTTTATTTTTAAGATTCTGTTGAGACTTAATTAACGCCTAATAGGCTAAGAAACCATTGTTTGTAGGCGTTCGGCGCCTAGTTTGACTATTTTTTTTTTAATAATGGAAAAATTAGATTGATTACTATAAGTGAGATTGGTATTAAGCATTAAATGTAGGGAAATGTAGAAATGATTCCGATATCGGATTAAGCGTCACTTAAGATTAGATATCACACGACATTGATAGTGAAAATTCATTTTATCGTGCAGTTCTCCCTGAGTATGTGTGTACTAAGTTTCATTAATAATAATCCTCAGTCGATGATTCCAAATATTTGAGTTTAAAGACAGTGTCGAGAATAGAGAGAAAATTATGGACGAAAAAGTAGTCAAATTATCAGTGCGAGACACAAAAAGTGAACTGGTGCAATTTTTTTTTGGAATCTGTGGTGAGTTGAAATCGTTTGATGAGTACTTCGACGTTTTACAGATTATAGGTTATAGCTCGTGATAAAGTGAATCATGAATGTGCGAAGTCTGGCTTCTTCAAGATAAACAGAATTAAGTCTGGCTTAAAATCGAAACATAATATTGGCTTATGACTTTTTTTGCAATTTTAGCAAATATTGCTGTCATTTTTCTCTCATTATAGGTGTTTTTTTATAAATTCAATTTTTTTTAATAAGTAAATAATGAGTGACTTGCTGGGTCTTCAACAATTATTTCTATTGTTCAAATACATTTTTAAATCAAATTCTCGCTTGTTAGATTTTAGTTTGTTTAATTTTATTTTAAGCTTATTTAAATTCGGAAATGAACAATTTGATGTCACGTGATCTATATTGGAATTAAGCGTGTTTATAATAACAATTATCTCCAGCTTTTTTAAAATCATGCATTTTCTTTCGGCTTTTTTTTCAATTCGTTGAAAAAAAGGGGACCAATGAGAAATTCAGAAAAATAAAATTCTCCACACTGAAAAATGCCTGAATTGGTAAGTTCCCAAATAATCAAATTTCCGAATTGTTTATAATATTACTGAATCAGAGAATTCCCGAATTACAAACTTCCGCATTTAAAGAGTCAAAAAATTGTTTCTTTAATAAATATTATTTATTCATTAGGAATTAAATAGTAAAATATTTAAACAATTATTCGAAGAATTAAACATTAAAAAAATTATTCGATCAAAATATTACATCATTGTATTTTTAGTAAGTAAATAAGATTTTTTTTTTCAAATTTGAAAATTCCTGAATAATGAAACACTCGACCATAAGCAAATTCATTTGCGTAATTAAACAATTTTAATTGTGATAATTTAATTAATTTCATAAATAAATAAACTTTTAGTTGCTTAAATTCGATAATATTATAACTGTCGGGAATTTCATTATTCGGGAATGTTCTAATTCTGTATTATTATAAACTGTGATTGATTTTTGTTATTCGGGAATTATTCAATTCAGGAATATTCTAATTAGGGAATTTTATTATTTGGGAATTTTATAATTCGGGAATTTCCCAATTCAGGAATTTTATTTTTCGGAAATTTTATCATTTGCGAATTTTGTTATTGGGGAATTTTATTATTCGGAATTTTTCTAGTTCGGATATTTTATAATTCGGCCATTTTCTGACGGAAGTTTTATTATTCGGGCATTTTATTTTTCGGCAATTTTATAATTCGGGAATTCTATTATTCGGAAATTTTATTACTCGAGAATTTTATTATTGGATATTTTATTATACGGAAATTTTATTAACCGGAAATTTTCTAGTTCGGATATTTTATGCTTCGGGAATTTTATTATTCGAGAATTTTCCGATTCAGTAATATCATAAGCTATTTGGGAGTTTCATTATTGGGGAATTTTCCAATTGTGAAATATTATGAACTGTTCAAGAATTTTATTATTCGGGAATTTTTTTATTTGGGAATTTTCCGATTCAGTAATATTATAAACTGTTCGGCAATTTTATAATTCGGGAATTTTCCAAATCTGGAATTTTATTATTCGGAAATTTTATTATTCGGGAATTTTATTATTCGGGAAATTTATTATTATGAAATTTTCTAGTTCGGACATTTTATAATTCGGAAATTTTCTGTCGGGAATTCTATTACTCGGGATTTTTGTAATTCGAGAGTTTCCGATTCAGAAATATTATAAACTGTTTGGCAATTTTTTAATTCGAGAATTTCCCAATTCCGAAATTTTATTATTCGTAAATCTTATTATTGGGAAATTTTATTATTCGGAAATTTTCTGGTTCGAATATTTTATAATTCGTCAATTTTCTGTCGGAAATTTTATTATTCCGGAATTTTATGATTTGGGAATTTTCCGATTCAGTAATATTATAAACTGTTCGGAAATTTTATAATTCAGGAATTTTTCAATTCCGGAATTTTATTGTTCGAAAATTTTATTATTCGAGAATTTTATTATCAGGAAATTTTATTATTAGGAAATTTTCTAGTTCGGATATTTTATAATTTGGGAACTTTATTATTCGGAAATTTTGTTATTCGGGAATTTTATTATTGGGAATTTCCCGACTCAGTAATATTATAAACTGTTCGGCAATTTTATAATTCGGGAATTTCCTAATTCCGCAATTTTATTAATCGTACATTTTATTATTAGGGAATTTTTTTATTCGGAAATTTTCCAATTTGGGAATTTTATTATTTGAGAATTTTCCGATTCTGAAATATTATAAACTATTTGGGAATATTAATATTCGGGAATTCCATTATTTGGGAATTTTCCGATTTGGTAACAGTATACACTGTTCGGGAATTTTTCGATTCAGTAATATTATAAACTGTTTGGGAATTCTATTATTTGGGAATTTTCAGATTCAGTTATATTATAAATTCTTCGTGAATTTTATAACTCGGAAATATTCCTATTTCGGCATTTCATTATTCCGGAATCTTATTATTCGGAAATTTTCTAGTTCGGATATTTTATAATTCATTAATTTTCTGTCGGAAATTTTATTATTCGGGAATTTCCCAATTCAGAAATATTATAAATTGTTCGGGAGTTTTATCATCCGAGAATTTTCCAATTTGGGAATTTATTATTTGAGAATTTTCCGATTCAGTAATATTATAAACTGTTCGGGAATCGCATAATTCGGGAATTTTCCTATTCCGGAATTTTATCATTCAGAAATTTCCTAGTTCAGATATTGTATAATTCGTCAATTTGCTGTCGAAAATTGTATTATTTGGGAATTTTCCGATTCAGTCATATTATAATCTATTCGGGATTTTCATTATTTGGTAATTTTTCAACTCGGAAATATTATAAACTGTTCAGGAATGTACCAATTCGGGAATTTTATTATTGGGGAATTTTCCAATTCGGGAATTTTATTATTCGAAAATTTTTGTATTCGTCAATTTTCCAGTTCTAAAATATTATAAACTATTTAGGAATATTATTATTTGGGAATTTTATTATTTGGGAATTTTCTGATTCAGTAATATTATAATCTATTCGGGAATGTCATTAATCGGTAATTTTTCAATTCGGAAATATTATAAACTGTTCAGGAATTTTCCAATACGGTAATTGTATTATTTGGGAATTTTCCGATTCAGGAATTTTATTATTCAGGAATTTTCCAATTCTGAAATACTATAAACTATTTGGGAATATTATTATTCGAGAATTTTATTATTTGGGAATTTTCCGATTCAGTAATATTATAAACTGTTCGAGAATTCTATTATTCTGGAATTTTTACAATTCGGAAATATTATAAACTATTCGGCAATATTATTATTCGGGAATTTGATAATTCGGGAATTTCATCATTTGGAAATTTTTCGATTCAGTAATATTATAATCTTTTCGGGAATTTCATTATTCGGTAATTTTTCAATTCGGGAATTTTATAAACTGGTCAGGAATTTTCCAATTCGGGAATTTTATTATTTGGGAATTTTCCGATTCAGGAATTTTATTATTCGGCAATTTTCCATTTATAAAATATTATAAATATTTGGGAATATTATTATTCGGGAATTTTATTATTTGGGAATTTTCCGATTCAGTGATAATATAAACTGTTCGAGAATTCTATTATTCGGGAATTTTTACAATTCAGAAATATTATAAATTATTCGGGAATATTATATTTGAGAATTTACTAATTCGGGAATTTTATTATTTGGGAATTTTCCGATTCAGTAATATTATCAACTATTCGAGAATTTCATTATTCGGTATTTTTCAATTTGGAAATATTATAAGCAGTTTAGGAATTTTCCGATTCGGGAATTTTATTATTTGGGAATTTTCCGTTTCTCGAATTTTATTATTAGGAAATTTTATTATTCGGGAATTTTTGAATTCGACAATTTTGTTTTTCGGCAATTTTATTATTTGGAAATTTTATCATTCGGGAATTTTCGAATTCGAAATTTTTACAGTGACGGCAATTTATTTTTGTGGGATTTTTCAGTCGTCCTGATAAAACTGAGACCTCCATGAATCTCTCTATTTTTATTCACAAACTAACGCAATTATTTAAATATTTTTGAAATTCTGTATGACAACTTAGAGTGAGAAAAAAAATTTATAATAACCGGTATTTAGAATTATTTATATAAAATTGAATCATTGTTATCACAGATATTATTTTAAATATGAAAGACAAATTGTAAAAATCGCATCCTCTTTTTTTCTCAAAGAAGACTCGCGGAGTACCAGAAAAAAGTATGCGAAAAAAATTGCAAATTATTTTTGAAACTTTACAATCCATGTTCATTAACGAATTTCAAAATTTCCGATAACAGATAATTTTCAAAATAAAATTGCCGACATTATAAAATAATCTGACAGTCATAAAATGCCGTTAAATAATAAAAAATATGATCATCAAATATTAGTATTTTATTTCTTAGATATTTATCATTTTTTATTCAATTATTTAAGAATTTCTTAATTCGTCTGAATTCCTGAATAATAAGATTTAAAAATCTCAAAAAAGCCTAAAAAGGACCAAATCACTAAAAAGGTTCCATTTTATTTATTTTTTCGACATTTTTACAAGTACTCCTGAATTTTAATCCCAAAAAAGTACTCCTGAAGTGGGACTAAGGTACCGGAAGTGTCACTTGATTAAATTTTTTTTTTACAAATGTTGTTGGAATTTATCTCTCAAAAAATTGTTCATGAAAAAGGACTACAGTACGAAAAAAATTTCGAAATATGTCCTATTTCATTCGGACTTATTAGGAGAAAAGTGTAGGAAAAATCTTAATTAATTTTTTTTTTAAATTCTTCAATTCATAAATAATTTTTTGAGACGAAAATACTAAAACAGCTTTTCATTTATTTTCATTAGCAACTTTTAAAAGTTGCAGGCGCAACTTTTTACAAAACACGTTTTATTGGCTTAGTAATTCTCTAAAATGCTAATGCACGTTTTGGAAAAAATTTGATTCAAAAATTATTTGAACAATTTTGATTTGAACAATTTTGATTCAAACTGTTTTTATAAATATGTAATATACGGAAAAAATAATAGGACCTTACAATCCTGCAAGAAAAAATAACATTGAATTTCATAAAATTAATTTTTGAATTTTTAGTCTTCTATTTGTCTGCCCTAACATGTGTTTGATATTTCACTTATGACGGCAGTCAAATGTTGATAGGAATTTTTTTTAAAGTCTGCACTTCATCCAATTTTGTTTCCATAGATCTATAAAGACCCATAAACTTTCAAAAGTTCTTTTTAATTTTTTCTTTTTCAATAATTAGATTTTCGAGAATGTTTTTTGGTTCTCCTGAAAAGTTTTTTGCTTGAAACATCAGGTACTGATTTGTCCCATACCCATTAGTTTAGCGAGGATACCAATGGGACTTTTTTTACTCAGGGAAGTTGAGAAAGAATTAAATTTGTTAAATTTTAGTATGATTTCAATATCGTTCATAAAAAATATCTTCACTCTTCATCAATATCATCATTAATAATATCGTGATTATGGAAAGTGCAATTAAACTTTTGTTTCCAATGCCTGTCTTTTCGTCTTTATACAAATAAAAATTGATGCAAATTTAATAAAAACCTAAATAATTATTACTTGACAACATACTAATTAAAAATGATATTACAGCCTCAGTCTCAGCTATCGTATGTGGAGCCTACCAAGCCTGGCCATCTCCAGCAGTGGATCACTTGAAAACCAGAGATTCAGATTTCCGAGTGACAGACAATGATGGATCATGGATAGTCGCATTATACTACGCCGGCGATTTAGTCGGAAGTTTACTAAATTTTCCTTTAATCGACCGGATTGGCCGAAAATACACATTGCTAGCCTTCACCCTTCCAGAGCTACTAGGCTGGATATTGATCATCTATGCCAAAAATCCGATATACTTCTACATTGCCAGGTTCCTCGGTGGAGTTGGAGAAGGTGGCGTCTATTCAACTCTAATTATTTATTTAAGTGAAATAGCAGACAAAAGCGTGAGAGGTATTCTCGTCAACATAATGGTCATAGCCAACTACATTGGTGTCTTCGTCTTCACAGCAATTGCAGCTTACTGGTCCTTTGAAGTTTTGAACCTCATGTCACTTTCCGTAACTATCCTCTCTCTATTAATCTTCATTATTTTACCCGAAACTCCACACTATTATCTGATGAAAGGTCGAGACGTCGATGCGATGAAGTGCCTGAAAAAATTGAGAGGAAACGCCAAACAAGAGATCCTAACTTCTGATATGGAGACAATGAAGTTGGCAATAGCGGAGGATCAAAAAGCGAGTACTGTCGGATTTTGGAGAGTGGTGACCAGAAAAAGGAACCGAAAAGGTCTCTGGATCATTTTAGTACTTGAAGGAACTGAACATTTATCGGGAAGATATGCTACAGTTTCATATGCGCAGGAGATTTTTCACCTGAGTCCCTTGCCACTGAAACCTGGAATTCAAGTGATGATCAGGAATGGAATACAATTTATTGCCTGTGTGTTAGCTACCGGAATCATCGACAGATTTAACAGAAAAGCGTTATTTTTGACAACTGCGATTTTGGATGGGATTTGTCTCGCAACAGTGGCTTTATTCTTTTTTTTGAAGATGTATCTTTTAGTGGATGTTACGTCTGTTGCTTGGGTGCCATTAGTCGCATTGACTAGTTATGATGTCATTGGATCGTTTGGTGTTAGTCCACTGCCTTATATAATTATAGGAGAACTTTTTCCAATTAGTATTAAGGGACCTATGGTCGCAAGTGGGATGATTATAGGCCCTGGTTTTAGCTTTATAACTGCATTTTTGTATGAGCCAGTGACGAACAATTGTGGTATTTACACAACTTTTTTCTTGTACTCAATATTGATAATTGCGGGTGCTGTTACTATTTATTGGATAATGCCTGAAACTAGAGGAAGGACTTTAGAGGAAATTCAGGCGATACAGAACCCATTGTTGATGTCAAAAATTGAGATGAGGAGTATTGTTGAAAGTAATGGAGTAAACAGTAGTGAATTGAAGACTTTTATAGATAGTGAAACCAAAACTTTTTCGAAAAAGGGAGAAACGAATGACTGGCGATTATGAGTGATAGGATTTAAATATTTAATTAGGTAATAAAATAAGTGTTTCAATTTACAGTATTTCAAATTGGAAAATCAGTGGATACTATCTGAGGATAATTTCTTCCGGATCTGATAGTGTATGGAATGAAATAATTGTGTGAAATATCATGCTAGAAACAGAATATCTTCCAATGCCATGTGTAAATTTTATATTTTACAGACATTTTTAATCTGCGGGAAAAATATTTATTATAAATACACGTACAAAGCATTTATTATTGTAGGTAAGGAGAGCGTTTTTTCTCTTCATTCATTTTAAACAATGTAATATATATTTATAAAAGAAGTCACGTTTTTTAAATCTTGACGATTTACGAAATAAACTTTTTTGAATAATGTATTATCGTTTTATTTCAGTGCATTGTCACATAAATTAGTATTTAAACCAACAATAATTATAGTTAGAACTACATTTCCAACTTTCTAACAGTTTCAGTTTATATTCAGGTTCTTCACAGGAAATCAGTTGTTAAACAAAATTTTTTGATCTTAGATTTCAAAGAAGATTCACAACCTTTTAACAATTTCAGCTTATGTTGGATATTTACATGGGAAATCGGTATTTTTAGTACAAATAATAAATAATTAATAATTATTTGTTTTAAAATTACCATTTCCGTGTTTCCCTGGAAATCTCAATGTAGGTTTGAATGATGAACAATTTAAGGTTCTTTTAACGTTTTTCAGCCAAAATCTAATAATTTAGACATATGAATAATTATATTTCAAGGCATATTTATAATTTGGAACCACTTTTAAATTGAAGTAATCATAAGATTTTCAAGATTTTTATTTTGAATTTTAAAGAAAGTAGCAAATTATTGAACATTTTTAGGCTATACTTGGGGGTTCCACTGAAAATTTGTATAGATTACAAAAAATATTCACAATTTTGAAACAATTTCAGGCTATATTAAAATTTTTCACTGAAAATCGGTTATTTTATTCAAAATTAATTAATCTTAAAAGAAAATTTGCAATGTGTAATCATTTTTTCTTAAGGTATGTTAGTTTTTTCTCTGAAAATTGGTGTTTTTAATTTTTAAAAAATAATACTATTTTTAAGATTTTTCTTAACATTCTTCAGATAGTTATTCAGAATTATACAATTTTAAACTTTCTGGTTTGTTATCTTTTTATACCGGAAATCGCTACTTTTTATGAAAAGTCATTAAATATCAAAGAAAGTAAAAAATTTTGAACAATTAGTAGGCTATTCTTGCGTTCTTCGCCGTAAATCAGTATACATTTAAAGAAGATTTACAATCTTAAACAATTTTTTGTTATGTTACGCTAGCAGTCTTCATTTCAAATTTCCTTTGTTAATAAAAATTCTTTTTTTTACTTATTTCCCAAGAGTAACTACGTCACCACGATCGCTACCAAAAAAAGTAACTAGTTACATGAAATTTGAAAACATTTATTTCTTCAGAAATGCAGAATACAAGTTTCAGAAATACTGAATTTTAATTTCTAATATTTTTGTTTTTTCAACGACAAAAAATTAGATTGAACGCTATACGTATAGAACAATAATCAAATAATAAACAATATGCTACAAACCATTTTTGAGAATGAAGAATCTAACTTCAAATTTTAATATTTTTTTTATTTTTTTTTTAAATATTTTTTGATGATTTTAGGCATTGGAAACATATTTTAAAAAATATTGGATGCGGCAAAGTCTTAGAGAATTTTTGTCCCAATAAATGAAAAATAATCCTTTTTCTTTTAAAAAATGCCATCAATAATGACAAGTTCCGTAAAACTTAATCTTCCTGAAAAATAACATTGCTCACTTCCTTCGTTGTAACACAAATTATTTAAAAATATAACGATTTGTAAACAAATGTTAGTTTATTTCACTCTACGATACCTAGTGAAAAGTGTCCATGTGACCTGGGTTCGAAAAAAAAAAAATTACATTGCAATTGTATTAACCAAAAAGTACTCTTTGCCAGAGTAGTCCCATCCACGAGGCTGTTATGAGATAGTTTTTATATCTACATATCTCGAACAGAACAAACGTTTTAGGATTCAAAACCTTATAGACAGCTTCAGAAAGATGTCTACAAGATTTATAAATGGTTTACATCATTTTCGGTTCAAGGCCTTATGACGTTGCAAAATATTTGCAAGTCACAAGTTCCTCAAATTTGAAAATTCAGACTATACCGGTTTTTCTATTTTAAATAATTTCATTCTTTACTCTTGCCAATCCAGAAGCTGCGCGGGTTCCCAAGACTTGGGTTAATTATTCAAGATAGTTTAAGCTTAAGAATAGATTCTGCCTGTTTTTCTTTTCTGTATTGTATGTACTTTTTAGAAATGAGACCACCCTGAAGAATTCTGATCCCTCCAGACCTAATGAGAGACTTCAAGAAGCAAATGGGACGCCTTTTGTCAATTGGAGTAACTCAACCTATTTGAAATTTCCCGCCAAACAAGCATGTGTCGTAATGGTGCGTGCATTACTCTTCTCATCTGCCGGCTAGAGTTACAAAATTATCGGTAACATAACATTGAAAAAGGTAACAAAGGAACTTACCGGTAAGGTACCGAAGACACAAGAAGTTGCTAGAAAGTTTCTTTTTAAGATTTATTTTTCATGTTAATATTCTTAATAAATTTTCAAGGCAATACGTAGACTTCCGACGATCGATAAAAAAAAAATCTGTCAAAAATAAACCAAAAGTTTCCAGGAATAGCTCGAGATCTCATCGGTATTTCACCAGTAAGTTCTCGAAGTTCCTGTCTTAAATTACCGCATTTCGAACTCTACACTGCCCGGTCCATTATTTATTTTAATTTCTGCGCTAGTCTTCATCCCCGCGATAAAGTCGTCTCGGAAGTCTGCGTTTCTTAATCCAATTGCCCACAATCAATTTAACCCAATTTAATTCTTCCTGATCATAGTGGTCATCTTTGAAACCATCTGGTATTCTGCGTCCATTGTCCAACAGTATGAGTTCTTTCATAAAAAGCAGGGAAATCTTGCCGTTCGCACCTGTTATCATACTTTCTATATCAAAACGCTTCATTGTCCTGTCCTGAAAAGATGCAATCTTACACCCCTGCTTGAGGTCTTGTGGGCGCACCACGACAAAATAGGGATGTACTGCCCATCCATAGCCAATGGGAAGACTATAGGGAGCACTAGGTAATACAATTTCGACCCTGGTAGGATTATCCATATACATATTTTCTATACCTTGTGCACATTCGGGTGATGGAATAGCCATCCAAGCCTCTGCTCTCGATCCTGAACACAGAAAAAATAGAAGATAAAGTTTACATTGATTTTCATTTAGATTGAAGTACTGAAGACCAGTCGGAAAGTCGCAATATTCACTATGATCTTAAACATAGTTCACAAGTCTTGAGATATGAATCTTCGTCCGGATATTTTATTCATGAAACTATTTTCAAAATTGAAAGTCGAAATATACATTTATATGAGGATTGATTTTAAATGAATAATATTCAACCCTAACTTTATACTGGAATGGACCAAAAATGCAACTTATTTATAATATGAGAAATCTTGTTCGTGTTTAAACCTTAAAACTAATTGGATTCTTTCTTTTCGCTTCGCTTCTCAACCGCAATACCGACTGAGGTAGAAAGTTATGTGATAAAATCTCTCAAGATCAATTGCCGTCTCATGAACTATATAAGCAATGAAGTAATCTGTGAATATGATGACCACGGTTGTTGATGTGTCAAGTTCTTCATTTTCATCAACGCAAAATACGTTTTAATTCGTCTGCCATAAGTCTAATTCATAGTTTTCTGATTTATATCTCGAATTCACTCATACTTTAGCATTCTCCTATTGCTACTCAGGACCTAGCAGACTACAGCTTTTATTTATTCGCAGGACAAACTTTTGCCAAATAGCATGCAAACTTCAACAGTGTAAAATTTCACTTGAAATAAAATTTAACTTCAGTTTTTTTGTAAATGATCCATTTGCCTTGAGGGACCATTAGAAACTGTTGATGAAGTTATTGATGGTGCAGTAAGAATGATGTAAGTTAATTTATGAGTATGCAACAGAGCTGCGAGATAGAAAATAATGCATTAGGAAACCCAATTGAAAATGTCGGTGTCACTGAGCTTAGAGTTATAATTGAGAGTTTAAAACATGATAAGGCTGCTGGTGTAGACAGTATTAGCGCGGAAATGCGTGGATACGGTGGCGAGTACATACCTCACAGGTTGTGCGAGTTGATAAATTTATGTATCGGGACGGAAAAAGTCCCAGGCTGTTCAAGAAACGCGATTATCGTACCAATATAAAAAAGAAAGGGAGATAAAAACAGCTGCAATAATTACAGAGGTATCAGATTACTAAGTACCGTAAGTGAAATATACTCGAAAATACTTATTCGTAGGGTGATGGAAATTACAGAAGTAAAGATATGGGAAGTCCAAAGTGGATTAATGCCAGGAAGATCATGTACAGATCAGATATTTAGCTTAAGACAGATTACAGAAAAAAGCTTGAGAATAGGAAAGAAAGTTTTCTGTATATTTGTTGAACTAAAAAAAATTTGACGAGGTAAATAAAAGTAAACTTTGGGAAGTCCCTAAAGAGTACAATATATGCTGGCTGTAAAGCAAGTGTAAGTGATCATGGTAAACTGAGTGACTGGTTCGATACTTTGCAAGGTGTAAAACTAGGATAAAACGGTGTTTGAAGAAAAAAGTAAGAAAACAATGTGCAACATTGTCCTGAATGATAAGAGATTAGAGGAAGCTGACAAGTACATATATCTGGGTAGCCTGTTCACTAGCGACGGGAAAATAGATAGAGAGTTAGATAGGCTATTTGATAGATTTAGATAGGGAGTTATTAGGCTATTTTGGATTTAGTTTCTATTACTTTATTCTTATAAACCTTCTTTGATTCTCCCAGTCGGTATGGAGTCGTCTGATGTACTTAGGATGTCCAAGCGACGACTAACTACCGTGCCTACTTGGTAGGTATTTATTTTTTTGAACTTACTTATCTTTCTTTGATTTCACTAAATCTTTCATTCATTCTATGTATTTTCTTATGATATAACAAAAAGTAAACTTGAGAAAATTTTGTTTAATAACTTTGATCAAAGTTTCACAGTTGTTAAGGTGATGATGTATAAAGATGAATGATACATTTTCCTATGTCATTAGTTAGTGAGATATCAAGGTTTATTTATTTGGGCGGTACACATTTTTTTTCTTCAAATTTTCTTGATCTGACTCCCCAGATTTCTTGGAATGCCAGAAAAAATGGGCATGTATTTATTTCTTCAATTTTGAAATCGATTGATTTTCAGGGGTCGTTCAGAGCCCATAAAGTTTCACGTGTATTTCCTCTGAAAAAAGGCCTTTTTGGAAATTTGTGATAGAATCGTTAATATCAGATTATCTTATTGCATCTGGCATGATTTTCTTGGAACTTATTTGCTGAATACTTCTCAAATTCAACCCTTATAAGTAATTTTTATAGGGTTTTGAAAAAAACTAAATAAGTACAAAAATCAGGTATTATGTCCCGCGTAAAAAACGTTCCCTTACTCAAGCATGGGTCAAAAATAGGACAAAAATATTTAAACTTTGACGGATTCCAGAGTTTATCTTGCATAAAAACAACATAAACCTCACTACTTTGTTCTATTCATCATTTCACATAAATTTGCCTAATTTTAAGTGCTTTTTCGAACAAAAATTCATAATTGGTTCAAAATATCAACACTGTACGCATCACTCCGAAGGTAAGTTTGAGAAATCTATTAAAATTGGTCGAAATCGATAATTCCTTGCTGGATAATATTTTGCAGCCTACAGTTCGATTGTTCGATAATAAACTTTCTTAGACTATAGCCAGAAAATTTCGAATTCTAGAGAATAAATTGAAGGAAGAGTTTGGATATATGAAACATTTGGAAAATCCTGTGAGCCTGAGGCCGATGCGAAAACGCGAAAAACTAGGCCGACCCTACTCAATGTCACTTTACACACACTCACTTTTGACGAATTCATAGAATTCTATGGATTCATAGAATTCGAGGAATCCATGTAATTTGAAAAATTCATGCAATTAAAGGAATTCGTAGAATTCGAGGAATCCATGTGATTCGAAAAATTCATACAATTAAAGGAATACAGAGAATTAAAGAAATTCAGAGAATTCAAGGAATTTGGAAAATCCAAGAAATTTAGAGAATTCGAGGAATGCAGAGAATTCAAGGAATTCAAGCAATTCAGAGAATTCAAGCAATTCAGAATATTTCAGAAATTCAGATAATTCAGGGGATTCGAGGCATTCAGTAAATTCGAGGCATTCGAGGCATTCAGCAAATTCAAGGCATTCAGTGAATTAAAGAAATTCAGCAAATTTAAGGAATTTAGATAATTATGTCAATTCATAAAATTCAAGTCATTATGAGAATCTCAATAATTAAAACCATTCTGTAAATTCTCAGGATTAAGAATTCTTTGTATTTATAGAATTCCTGAAATTCCTGATATTTTCTAAATTCCTCAAATCATCTAAATTCTTTAAATTCACTAAATTCTTTGAATTCTCTGAATTCCTTGAATTCGCTGCATGCCTTCAATTTGACAAATGCCTTGAATTCCTTGAATTTTCTGAATTCCCTGAACTCTGTGAATTCTTCGAATTACCTGAATTCTCTGAATTCTTGGAATATGTTGAGTTCTCTAGATTCCCCTAATTCGTGGAATTCCTTAAATTTTCTGAATGCCTTAAAATCTCTGTCTTCCTTGGATTCTCTGAATTCCTTGAATTCTTTGCATTTCTTGAATTCTTCGCATTTCTTGAATTCTTCAAATTCTTTTTATTATTTGAATTACTTGAATTCGTTGAATTCTCTGAATTCCCTAAATTTCTTCAATTCGTGAAATTCCTTGATTTCTTTGAATTCCTGGTACTTTTGCAATTCCTTGAATTCTCTGAATTTCTTGAATAAAATATTTTTTTAAAAAAGTTTAAAAAGTTAGTGGGCTCCATTCCACCAGGATTGAATACTTTTGACTGCTAAAAATTTATTATGCGTAGATATAAAAGACCACCATCGTATAAACCCTAACGTGAAGACATAAAAGTGCGCCCATATACAAAAATCTATTATTTCAAATAAATTTTTTATTTCACATAATTATACTCAAGGCATTCACGGCGTTTTATGCAATAATTCTCAATTGTTTTGAACAATGGGCTTTTTATTTACTTTCGGCAAATTACACAGCCTCGCAAAAAAAAGTAGGTTGTGCGACGGACAAGAGTAGTCGCATCCTATGGATTTTGGGTCGCTGAATCCAAATCCTAGGTCAGAATTCCGCCATCACCCTCAGGTTTTATTTCTAAACTCAAAAAACATAGTTTTTTTGGCGATTTTTGCACTGAAAAATATGTAACAAAAAAATTCGTGTTTTTTTCAATCTCGACCACAAATTCAGATTCAGCGGCGAAAAATACGTAGAAATGGTCTTTGACAGAGAATAAACATTTAGCGGTTCGAAAAACATAGAAATTGTCTATTTTCACAACCCCGACAACCAGCATCATGGCCTGGAAAAGAGAGAGGCGCTCAGACGAAACACCTCCGTGGGGGGGGGGGGCTAAGCCTATGAAGAGGCACAAGCTAGGCCACTGACGGTGGTGTTGGTGGCCACGAGCTACCCAGACACACTGCTCACTGCGGACCAGTTTGAGCTCTTCAGGAAGGCCACATTGAGGGTGCTCGAAAGAGTGTTCTCAGATCAATGACCAGAATTTGAGACTTCCTTCTGTAGGGAAGGGTCTTTCGTATTTGTCGCAGCCAACCCAGCGGCTTAAGCTTGGCAACGTAATATAGTGGCCGAGACAAGACCCTGCGAAGGTGCAGACCTGAAAGTATGTGGGGTTGAGTTACTTCTAAAGATGGTATGGACTACGGCGTGATTCCCAGATAATCTGGAGGACCCGTCTGTGGTCCTTCGGCGATAGGAGGCATTCAACCTTTCACTAAGGACTTCACGATTGCCGGCCAGGGATTGTAGGAGCTTGTCGGGACACAGGAAGACCGGGAGCAGACCTAGAATGACTGCTTCTGACCTAAACAATACCCAACCTAACTTGCATCACAGCAAAGGCACCTCTGCGGTTCTACTGAGGGTATGGCCTTGGTTAGTTCGCCATACCATAAGAGAATTAGAACAGCTGGTTTTTATTACAGGGACCCCAAGGCGGTCAAACCAAGGGCCTGCATACTGGAGAAGGGAGTCAACGTGGTCCCGTTATTGAAGCTATGTTCTAGAGACCTGATGGTGGTAGCTACAGATCTAAGGAGAATTGGGAAGCTGGCCATGGAATCGGTCTACTTTCCATATGAAGACGATACCAACCCACTAGTGATGGAACGTACACTGATGGATTACTGCAATGACATCAACTTAACATGGTAATTATTTATTAGAATACCTAATCATTACTGATTTAGATATTCGAAACGCCTTGAGGTCCCTGTAACAAAAACCAGCTATCCTAATCCCCTTATGGTATCTCGAACTAACCAAGGCCATACCCTCTGTAGAATCGCAGAGACGCCTTTACTGTGATTCAAGTTAAAATGGGTAATGTTTAGGCCAGGAGCAGTCATTTTCAGTATGCTCCCGGTCTTCCTGTGTCCCGACAGGCTCCTTCTATCCCAGGCCGCTGTGTCTTTTTTCTAAGACCCATCGCGCCTGGTGATACGCGAGGACGCTGTCCTTAGTGAAAGGTTGAACCCCTCCGATTGCCGAAGGACCACAGACGGATCTTCCAGATTTCCTGAGAACCACGCTGCAGCCCATACCATCTTTTGAAAAAACTTAACCCCACATACATTTAGGTCTGCACCTTCTCAGGGCCTTGTCTCGGCCACTGTATTATGTAGCCAAGCTTTAGCTGCTGGGTTTGCTGCGACAAATACGAAGACCACTCTTCTACAGAAAAAAGTCTTGAATTTTGGCCATAGATCTGGGGCACTCTTTCGAGCACCCTCAAGGTTGCCTTCCTGAAGAGTTCAAACTGGTCCGCAGTGAGCAGCGTGTCTGGGTAGCTAATGGCCACCAACTCCTCCGTCAGGGGGCTAGCTTGTGCCTCTTCAAAGGCTTAGCCACCCCCCTACCCTCCACAACTGTGGGGTTCCTCTGAGCGCCTCCCTCTCTTCTAGGCCTCAGTGCTGCTTGTCGGCGTTGTGGAAATAGACAAGTTCTATGTACTTTGAACCGCCAAATGTTTATACTCTGTCAGAATTTCCGAACAAGCTTGTATTGTTCGATAAAATGTTTTCTATCACCAAAAAAATCAACACGAAAACAATTTTTTCGAGGCTAGAATGTGAACAAAAAACTAATTTTGGTATCCCAGTTCGGATTCGGATTCGGCGACACGAAATCCATAGGATGTCACTACTCTGGTTGGGCGAAACATCAACATTTTTCGACAAGGTTTTACGGTATTGTTCTCTGTGTAGCCCCTCCCCCACCGCAAAGTATTTGGGCTTAGCGGACTAACAAAGGCCATTTCTATGTATTTTTCGCCGCTGAATCCGAAATTGTAGTGCAGATTCAAATAAAAACACGGTTTTTTTTGTTACATATTTTCCAATGCAGAAATAGCCAGAGAAACGATGTTTTTTGAGACTGGAAAAAAACGTGAGGGCGATGGCAGAATTATGACCTTGGATTCAGATTCAGCAAACCAAAAACCAAAGGATGTGACTACTCTTGTCCGTCGGACAACCCACTTTTTTTGTGGGACTGTGTTATTGAATCAAAAAAATTGAGTTACAATTTTATATTTGAATTCTTTGGAAGTCAAAGTGACTAAGCAACTTAACTTTTGGCAAAAAAAAAACATTCAAACAAAGCCCCCTCTGAAAGTTCGACCTAACCTAACTGAAAGTCAAACTTTCAGTAGGTTTGTTTTGAAAAAGGTATACGTGACAAAGGGAGAACGCAGTTTCTGAACTCATGTAATTTCTGCTCGAGCGAATCGTCAGAAATCGCTGCCTTGCTCCTCTTGATGAAAGACCTATACCTTTTTATTATCTCGTGTGTGCGGAAAGGCACCACTGTAACTGGTCACACAAACAATGTTGGCCGAACCACTACGCCTTTCCATTGTCTTTAGGGGATCGAATGGTGCTTTTTTAACTATTCACATAAAAAATTATAATTAAACTACAGCCACTTCTCAACATCTCGTAAGGGCTGAAAGCCAGCCCTCTGACTGGCCTCAGAAATATTTTCGATGAAACACATGCCACTTTTCTATATTTCGCGCAAGCAAAGAGGCATTTCTGTGACCAAACACAGGAATAATGCTGAGCAAACCCCTGCACAGATTCAACATTTCGTGAAAGAGGTAAGGGGCCCTATCTACCGGTAACAGAAAGAATGCCGTCCACACGCCTAACCCTTTCTGAAATCACGTGATTGCGAAAAGGGCTACTTTTGTCTAGTCGCACAAATGATTTTAGCCAAACCCCTACCCCCTTCTGACATGTCCTGTGGGCGGAAATGTATCACTGTGACTTATTACAGTCCTAATGTTGGTCAAACCCACACCCCCTTGAATCATCACGTGGGGGCGGAAAGACACCTGAGAAACACGTCACAGAAACAATGCTGATCAATCCTATTTTCCTTTCCAATATCTCTTGTCGGCCGAAAGGCTTTTCTGTGACTGGTCGCAGAAAAAAAAAATTTGTCAATCCCCTACCACTTTCTAATATTTTGTGAGGGCGGAAGGCGTTCCTGTGACTGGTCACAGCAATAATTTTGTTTAAATCGCTAATCCCTTTCCAGGTAAGCCCTACTTTTTTTCAATATCTCGTGGGGACGGGAAGAGACCCCTGCAGCTGGTCAAAGAAACAATGTTGGCTAAACCACTACGCCTTTCCATTGTCCCTTGGGGGTGAGGTGGTCTACCTCCGAATAATTACAGCAAAAATTTTAATTAAACCACTGCTTCTTTCAAATATCCTGTGACTAGTCACAAAAATAATTTTGATCGAACCCCCACCCATTTTCAACATTTCGCAGCGGCGGTAAGACACCCCTGTGACTGGACTCAGAAATAATGTTGGTCACACCCCTAACCCTCTCCGACATCTCATAAAGGTGGGAAGGTACCACTGTGACTACTCACAGAAAAATTGTTGGTCAAATCCCGACCCCTTTTTAACTTCTTGTGTGGGCGGGAAGATGCCACTGTGACTAATCACAGAAATGACTTTGGTCAAATATCAAGCCCTCTCCAGAGTCCCCTGAAGGCGGCAAGGCACCCCTGTTACTGTTAAGAAAAATAATGTTGTTCACACACCTACCACTTTCCAGCGAAGGTAATTTTTTTTAGCCCCTACCACTTTTTAATATTTAGTAGGGGCGGCCCAGGCACCTCTACAACTGGTTACAGAAACAATGTTGGTCAAACCCATACCCCTTTCCAACATTTTTTGGAGGCGAAAAAGCACCCCTGCGAGTGGTCACAGAAACAACGTAAGCCTAACACCTTCACCTTTACAATATATCTTGGTGGCCGGAAGGCACTTCTGTGACTGCTCACAAAAATAATACTGGTCTACGCCTTTCCCACATTTTGTGGGGGCGGCAAGGCACTCCAGCAACTGTTTACATAAATAATGTTGGTTACACCCCCACCTCTTTTTAAGTTCTCGCGTGGAACTAAATGTACTACTGTGACTGGTCACAGTAATAATGTTGTTCAAACTCATGCCCCTTTTAACATCTCGTTCCACTTCGAATAATCACAGAAAAAATGTTGATCAAACCCCTATTCCTTGTTAATATCTCCTTGGGGCGAGAGTGCACACCTGTGACTGGTCACAAAAGTAATTTTTCTTAAACCCCTACTCCTTTTTCATATCTCGTAGAGGCCTTATGGTGCCTGTGTGACTGGACAAAAAAGTAATTTTGGTTGAACCCCTATCACTTTTCAATATTTTGTGGGGACGAGAAGGCACTCCTCTGACTTTCTACAGCAATAATTAGGGTCAAACCCCTACCCCCTTCCGACGTCTCGGGAAGGCGGAAAGGCACCCCTGAAATTGGCCACGAAATGAATTTTTGTCAAACCCTAACCCTTTCCCTGTGACTGGTCACTGAAACAATTTTTTTTCAAACCACTACCCTTTTTAAGCTTTTGTGAAGGCGGCAAGACACCCCTGCACTTGGTCACAAAAATAAAATTGAATAAACCCCTACCCCTTACCCACATCTGGTTGGGGACGGGATCGTGCTCATTTGATTAGTCACAGAAAAAATTATGTTTAAGCCCCTACCCCTTCCAGCACCTCTTGTGGGCGAAATGCACCCCTGTAACTTATCATGAAAAAAATTTTGGTCAAACACCTGCTCCTTTCTAGGATCTCGTGACTGTGATAAGGTACCAATGTGACTGGTCACAGAAATAATTTTAGTCAAACCAATACTTCTTTCCAGCAGCTCGTGTGGATGGGAAGGCGCCCTTGAAACGGGTCACGGAAACAATGTTAGTCAAACCCCGAACCCTTTTTCTGTGACTGGTGACAGAAATAATATTGATTGAACTGCTACCCCTTTCCGGCATCTTGTGGGGGCGGCAAGGAACCCCCCTGAGTGGTCACTGAAGAATTGTTGGTCAAACCCCTATTGCTGCATTTCTCTGATTCATGTCCTGTGATTTGTCACATGAATAATATCAGTATTACCCCTAACATTTTCCAGTGTTTTTCAGTCTCGGGTTTCAACTAGAAAGATGGTCTATATTGAGGATCAAACAGTAGCATCAAACACATAAGCAAGAAATTAATTTTGAAATATTTTCCTGGCAGTATATTTAACAGGGACCAACAGTTTTTTCAACCAGTACCGGCTTTCTATATGAAGCCAATCCAGAAACCTCGGAAAGTGAATTTTTTCAAGTGTATGATACGGGAAATTCCAAGTTCCCGGCGACACGGGTTAACATCAAAATTTCGAGGAAACAAATAATGCAGTTTCGTTGTTCTCCAGCATGAAAACAGAATTTCGATGCGTCTTTAAACTTTGTGCCCTTGTGGCTCAGTAGTATTATCGACTCAAGATAACGTCACTTTGTCAGGAAAAGTTAGACTTGGAATGATTCTTATCTTTTTTTTATTTGCATGATTTTAATCCGGCATCGGGTGATTCCGTGGCACTAGATAGCATATGCTGCTTCTACATTTCTTGTACAGATTTTATTTCATAAATTTTACCTATTCAGACATTGCCTCTCAGAATTACATGAAAATCACGGAAATAGATTCTCAGATTACCTTTTGATGTCATTAACTCATTTTCGTCGAAAAAGTGAGACAGAACCCCATGGTATTAGGACCACGATTGTCCATATGGGACCGTTCGTAGAGAGTAAACATATTTTTTGATACAATTTTTATAACACTTCAAATAAAGGCATATATAAACTATGAAATAGCAGTTGGATACGTAAACGTGTCATGCTAAAACCTTCCAATCTACAAAACTAAAAAAAATCTGTGCCAGCATTGCACTTTATTATTATTTTTCCAATTCAATTGACCAATTTTTTATTCTTTGTCATTTGGGAGGTTCTGATCAAAGTATTTTACGGACAAGTGGATTAAACTTGAAGACTAAAGGGAAAAGTTTATGTTTTTACGTACAGAGTAAAATTATTTCACTTACTACTCGAATTCGCACTACCAGATGAAGAAGCTAGGATTTCGTGTTGCAAAACCGCACAAAGTATTGAGACCATCAAATAAGTGAGTGTACCCATTTTGGTAAGAAGATATGTAATAACAGAATTAAACTGATGGCGAGGAAGGAAATTTTCATCTTTTATAAGGAAACCTTGTTTGCGGTTCTACTTAATTCAATGACTATTCAAACAAGGGTGGAATCACGAGTTGCTCTCTACTGCCAGGCTCATGACACGTTGCCCAATTATAATCCTGCAAGTAAAAAAAGGTTCTTTACATTTCACAAACTGATAATAAGTATGACGTTCCACAAGGTGAGCCCCACTTTGTAGATCGTATGTGAGACGATATTCGGTTTTTGTGGGAAAATGTCAAAAGTACCGATTATTATGGTATTTAGGTTTGAGATTCTGGCCTTTGAATATTAATGGTCAGGGGAAAGGAAACATTGATCTGCGAAAAATTAGTACATTTTTGAAATGAAACTTTGCGTCAGCCCTCAATTTTATTATTTGTTTGAAAATTCAACAATTATATTGGAAGTCCTCCTCTTTGGCTGAAAATTCTACTATTTTCATAAGTATTTACTTTTGGATTAAAATTCATATTGTGGTGTTGAAAATTCAACTGAAATCTTCTTTGGTTCAAAATTCAACTTCTTTTTTTAAACTCAAATTTTTGATTTAGAAATGCATCTATTTTAGTAGAAATTGCATGTGTCTTGAATAGAAATGAAACTGTTTGGTTGAAAATTCAACAATTTTTTTCGAAGGTGATTTTTTTCGAATGAAAATTCGCCATTTTAGTATTTAGTTAAAAATTGCCCTCTTTCATAAAAATGTGACTGTTTGATTGAAAATTCAATACCTTTCCTCAAAAACCATCCTTTTTGTGAGAGAATTCAACTATTGTCTTAGAAAATTTACTTGTTTGAAATTCCTATTTTGGTATGAAAAGGTCAACTAAAACCTTTCTTGCATAAAAATCCTATTTTTTCTAAATTGGTCTGTTTAATTTGAGATTTCATCTGTGACAACAGAAACTTGATCCTGCTATGATAAAACTGCATCTGTTTGATTGTGAGTTACTTTCCTTCATTCAAAGAATGGATTATTTTGTTCTAAAATTTTTGCTGAACCACTTCCTTAAAAAATAATATTTTGGCTTGAAATTTATGTTTTTAATAAGGATTCACCTCTTTAGTTGAAAGTGTAACCATTTGGTTAGGAATTATTTTTCCTTGTGGAAAATTCATATTTTCTAGTTGAACATTACATTTTTGTACACAAAATTCCTCTTTTGGCTTGAAAGTTCAAATATTCAGGTGTTTTTCTCTTTAGCTTTGAAATTCATTATTTTTGGATGAAATTTCATCTCTTCTAGTAAGAAGATCAACTATTACAATTTTTTGTTGAAAATTTATTTTTTAGAATTGAAAATTTATTTATTTTGGCAAATATTCAAATATTTTTCTTAAAAATCATCTTTCTTAGCAGAAAAGCCATTTTTTCGTTCAAAAGAAATGAATGAAATTTGAAAATTGCAAACTTGTTTAGGGCCTTTAATCCGTTACTTAATTCAAGTACGCCCCCTCAGCCGTCGAATAAAAATAAAATATATATTTTTAAATATCACCCCCATAAGTCTTTCTTATAGGGTTCCAATAAAAGCCTATAAGTGAAAAAAAGGATTTTGCGAGTTTTTGGCGCTAACTATGATTTCTCGCGATTTTTCAATCAAAATTGTTTTTAATACATAAAATACTACTTTATACTAATAATTAAACCGCCGCATGTGATTCGGGGGTATATTCTTTTTCTGCACTATTCGGTTGGCCTCCGAGCGACTTTTTTTTAATT
Source organism: Andricus grossulariae (assembly GCA_011634705.1). NCBI lineage: Eukaryota > Metazoa > Arthropoda > Insecta > Hymenoptera > Cynipidae > Andricus > Andricus grossulariae. Next base: position 42,524,157 of record JAABKJ010007545.1, on the reverse strand, counting down.
AAAATTTTCATTTTCAAAACATATATCCTTATATGAAATTTCATTGCGCATCTTTTTTTGTTCCTGTAGGAAATCGTCTCTTGTTGTTTCCACAATAAATGCAAAAAAACACATTTTTTGAGAAATGACGATTTTCAGTGTTTTTTTACTTCAACTCTCTCTGAATCCCAGAATTTTTTATATGAATGAAATATTTTCCTTCGAATATTTTCCATGGCAAAGTCTATCGACGTCACCTTCGGTTACAATAATGACCATTTTATCCGCTAGAAGTTCATTGTACCTGAAAGTTACTTGTCCTAATACAAATAAATGTTAATTTTGATTCTACTTGAACTTCAATAATAGTCTAACAAGTTACTCCTGAAATTTCAGAGTGAAAAAAACAAAAACTCTAGGATTTAGAGCATATTGAAGTAAAAAAACACTGAAAATCGTCGTTTCTCAAAAAATGTGTTTTTTTGGATTTATTTTGGAAACAACAAAAGTGACACGAATGGTGCAGAAAAATTGTATAACCCCTCATTGCATGCGGCGGTTTAATGATATATTTACATACAATTTTTCAACAATTTATCATTATTTTGAACAATTTTCTCTAATAATAGAGATAGGAAGTCACGGATTTTTCAAAAATTTTCCACTTTTTATCCAATTTTCTATAAGAGTGAGATAATACTGAATAAAAATTACAAAAATTAATTGTATGAACAACTTTTCATTATTGTCAATAATATTCTCTTTGAATGATGCTAGTGATAGCAGTTTTTTCTTAAATTTTAAGCTTCTTGTCCACTTTCACTTACTAAAGTAATGATTTATGCAAATTAACAAAAGCTGTTGTTTAAAAAATTTATTATTTGTTAAAACTATCTTCGCTCAGAGTAATGCTGGAAAGTTGCGATTTTTCTGAAATGCGTAAGTTTGCTCTTTTTTTTAGCTATAAATAAATAAAAAATATTGGAGATATTCAAATTTTAAGCAATCTTTCGTTTTATGAACATATTTTTTTGAAATAAAACAAGTATTTCAAATATGTTTCCAGTTTTCTACATGGATCGTATTGAATCGAACTTTTCCTTGAAGTAGTTACTGATATAAGAAGCCTTCGGTGATCTATATATATATCAACTGAAGGGCCTATGACGGATTTAGATTCAGCAACCCTAAAAACGACCTAAATACCTCAATACAATTAGCCATGCACTGACTAAAGGTTACTCAATTTTAAGAAATGTAGTCAATAATTGTTTTTCCTGGAGACTGAGTGACAAAAAATAGCTCGACGCCTCGAATTTTTTCAAAAATTGTAAACATCTTTCCGACTTACTTGAGTTAATTCTTCAAAATAAAAAATAATTAACAATTTTTCCATGCAACTGAAGCATTTCAGTGATCGAAGCTTTTCAACATTTTTTAAAATCTTTCTTCGCAATCTTCAAAAATTTGTATTTGCATTCCTTAAAATCTTTCAAAATCCCTAATTGCTTATAAATCCTTTAGAAATTTCAAAACTTCTGAATATATTTTTGAATTTTATATTCTGATAACATTGCAAAGTTCCTAAAAAAAATTTTAATGATAATATTTGAAATGTTTTAAAATATTTTTCAATTCAACTTCACTTTTAAATATAAAAAAGTCATTTACAATTTTCCCAGGAATCTTAAGATTTTTTTTTAAACCTTCGCCAATTCTTGAAAAGCTTCTTGTTTTCGCAATCTTCAAAGATCTGCATTTTCACGCTTTTTGAAATCTTTTCAAATTTTTAATTTTCAGTAAATATTTTGAGAAATTCCAAACCTTCTAAATATATTTTCAAATTATACGAATGTTTAATAAATTTTTTTTGGAACTCTCAAAATTAAAAAAAATTCTTTCAAACTTTTTTAGAATTTTTCTCGACAATTTTGAAATATTTCAAATATTCTCTTGGAAATAATTTTCGAAAAAAATGATTAAAAATTATTCTAGGAATGTTGTGAAAATAATTTCATTTTCTGGAATCATTTGAAAGTTTCTAAAAGGGTTCTTTTTTGAAAACTATTTGAAATATTCTAAAATATTGGCAATTTTCTCTTAAATCGAATTTTTCAAAATAAAGAATCAGTTGGAATTATTCCAAAAATCTTCAGCATTTTTATTTGACTCCCTTGAAACCTTTTAAAAAAATTTTAAATCTTTTTTTCGCAATCTATGAAAATCGATATTTAATTTTACATTTCTTCAAATCTTCTCAAATCTTAAAATAATAATCAATATTTACAAAAACTCTAAACGTTTGAACTATCTTCATAAATTATTTAAATGTTCCCAAACATTTTTTTGAAATTCTGCAAAATTAAAAAAACTGTTTGAAAATCTTTTAGAATCTTTTTCAACAATTTTGGAAATAATTTTTTCAAATCTGTTTAAATATTCTCTTCGAATAAATTTAAAAAAAAAACTTAAAAAGTTTCACTGGAAACATTCCACGTCTTCTAAAAAGATTCTTTTTCGATAACTATATGGAAAGTTCTAAGATATTTTTCAATGCTCTTTTAAAATTAATTTTTAAAGTAAAAAATCAGTTGGAATTTTTCTAGAAATTTCAACCATTTTTATTTTATTTTCTTGGAACCTTTTAAAATATTCTCAAATATTTTCATGGAATTAAGAAAAAACATAAAAAAATTTTCTATGAATCTTAAGAAAATGTCTTCATTTTCTTGAAAAATTTCAATTTTCTAAAAAACTTTTTTTTCGTTGACTATTTAGACCGTTTGAAAATATTTTCCAATTTTGTCCTAAAATTCGTTATTCAAACTAAAAAATCATTTGTCTTGAATTTTCCCAGGAATTTGAAAAAAAATTTGATACCCTCGAAACCTTCCAAAATTCCTAAAAACGTTACTTTTTTAATCTTTAAAAACCTGGATTATGTTTCAAATTCTTTTAAATCTTTTCAAATCTTAGAAATTAACCAAACATCGTTTAAAATTATTCCAATTATACCTAATTTTCTTTTTTGCTTCTACAAAATTACAAAACTTGCCTTAAAATCTTTCAGATTTGTTTTCAACAATTTTGGAAGTTTTTTGAATTATTTTCAAATATTTGCATAAATAGTAATATAAAAAAAACACTACAAATTTTTCTATGAATCTTAAGAAAATTTTTTCATTTTCTGGAATAATTTCAAAGTTCCCAAGAAGATTCTTTTTTTGATCATTTTGTTTCATTTTTCAATACTTTGAACTGTTTGCTGAGTATTTCCAAAAATGTGAACTTTTCGCAAAAATATGTCTCATTTTCCGAGCTAAGAATTTTTGCGGGAACTTGAAAATGTTCCTATGACAAAAATGTGATAATAAAAATCGCAAAGACACAGAAGTCGGAAAGGAAAAATTGTTGGCTCGGTACTCAACCTGTAAGTAATAATAAAAATAACAAGTTGTCTTGTGAAGATGAAATTTTTGAAAATAATTATGATTCTGATTTCGAAACAAAATTATAATCCAAATCTGAAACGAGGAATTTTCGAAATGACATAATTCTCACTTTGTACCGGGACTTCTTGAAAATAACTATAATTCTGAACTGCAAAAGAAAAATTTGAAGAAAAATTATAATTGTGACTTGATATACAGAATTAAAAAAAAAGAAACTATAGACATGAAATAATGAATTTTTTCAAAAGAATTATGATTCTAACTTTAAAGAGAAAATTTTCAACAAGAATTATAATTATAGAACATGGAATTTCCTAAAAGAATTCTGATTTTAGTTTAAAACGGCGAATGTTTCTAAAAAATAAATATTATCTCAGATCCGAAATAAGGAACCTTCCGAACGAATTACAATTTTCAATAAGAACAAGGACTTTCCCAAGAGAATTCTGACTTTGGTTCAGAACAAAGAAGTTTTGAAAAATAATTATAATTCAGATCTAAAACAAGGAATCTTTCTAATGATTCAAAGTAATTTTATCTCTGAATGGGGGATTTTCAAAAAGAACAATCATTTTGGTCAGCAAGAGGAAAATTTTGGAAATAATTATAATCATGATTTGGTATAGGGAATTTTAAAAAATGACTATAATTTTTAATAACAAGAGAAAATCTTTGAGAAAAATTATAATTCAGAAATGTGAAAGAGCATTTTCCAAAATAATTCTAATTCTGACTTCGAAGATCTATAAACATGAATATGTCTTGCTTCGTAATTCGAGAGGCTCAGTTTTAGAAATCGTAAAAATTTGTGAAAATTTTTCTTACAAAATTTAGGATGAGAGTTCAAATACTCATAGAACAATTTTAGTATCTGAGATTTTTTGGGTTTCTCGCGTATTGTTGACAAAGGAAAATAAAATTGTTCACTTTATAAAAGTATCTTACCATTTTTAAAACTATATATGTATATATATATATAATTTTAAAATTAAGACAAAAATATGAGTGGTGATGAATAGATAAATTTAATGAAAGAAGGCGATAGTGTAAGATTTTTAGCTTTATACAAACAACTGGAAGCTGATTGCGATAATTGTTAAAAGCCTGCGTCACCTCCAGCAAGGTTTTCCATCAAGTTTTTTTCATGACATTGACATAATGACATTCACATACTTGATCTATTTTACCTTGCTTTACTCGTATTCTCATGCCTCGTGTCTAGCTTCCCCAAAAATAGTTGCTTATTTTTCAATGAATTTTAATTAACCACAGGTCATTGTATTTCTTAATTCATTCCTTACATTTGATTCGTCATGATGATATTTAATATTTAGAAGGATTTCAAGGCATTTTATGGTATTTTCAAGGATTTCAAAGTACTAGAAAGTATTTCAAAGAATTGCAAAAACTTTACGAAATCTACCGAGATTTTCAAACCCTTTTAGGGAATTCTTGAAATTTAGAGGGATATATAAGGTTTTGAAGTAATTCAGATGATTTCTAAGGATTGCCTCAGGTTCCACCATTTTTAAAGTCTTTTTTTTTGAATCCGTTAAAAATGTCTGAAAAAGCATCGAGGTCTACAAAGTAGCGGTGGTTCTGCAAATATATAAAGTTAATTTACTAAAGAAGAATCGTTTCTAGTCTGAAAAAGGACAATTCACGGTTTTTACCAAGGCCACGCCAGATAAGACCAAAATCGACTGAGAAAAATTGTTTTTCTAAAAAAGTGATTGAAAAATGTCTCTTCATACTTCTATCTCGCGTTTTTTTTATATTTTTTTGAGAAAATATAATACTTTTTTTCTTAATCTTTATTTTTCAACAATGAGATGTCATTAGAAGTTCGTGGAATGTATGTTCATAATTTTCAGTTAGATGCCGCACCAGTCTTTGGGTTGGCTTTGAACTTGAATTAAAGGAAAATTTGAAGGTAATTTGAAGGTAATTTGAAGGTAATAAAGCTCCGTTTCCTTTACATCTTTTACAATTTCACTTAACCACTATGCCTTATGCTTATCTTAACCTATGATCGCTTCGCCTTCTTATCATTCACAAGTTCTTGAATATTAGCTTACTAACTATTACCTATATCAAGTGCGCGAGAACTTCCAGGGCTTTCGTTTCCTCTTAACATTACTCTTCAAGCTTTTCCATGTCACGCAACACTCATTTTCCTCATACATACATCAATTTTGGTTTTCTTCTCCCCCATGCATTCTCTCTTCGCTTTTCTCTTCTAAGCTCTTCATCCACTTTTCCACTTGTCCACAACCACTCAGTATTCACCCAACTTTATCTACCACGCTCTTTCCGCCTTCCTCTTCCCCTGCACATCTCTCCAACACGTGCTCCCACGATTCCCTTCCATACCGACATACCCTACACATTTTCATTTCTTCACTCATCCAATATTTACACTCATTCATGCCTTCTCCTATTCTGAAACGTATAAATGATCCCTGATGAGGGGGTCAAAATTGGCCCCGAAACATGTTGGTCCCTGGTAGTATAAAAAGGACGGAGAAAGGAAAAAGTGAGAGGTTGGTTTTTGGTTGACTTTCTCCCTTTTTCTCCCTCTTTTTTCTTTTGGTTATTTTTGTCTCTAATGAGCCGAAAAGTGTGATAGTTTGGAATTCTGTTTTTCTAATTGTGAATCTTTTTCATGCTTATTTTGCATACAATTATTCATGATAAAATAGATTTCTTCTCGATCTTAATTTAAATAAGATTTTCTTTTTTACAAAATTTGAATTTTCTTCTTGAAAAATAGATTGTAATATATATTACATATCTCCTGAGTTTTGTTCTTGGCATCTTCACCTTAAAAAAATTATGTATATTTGAAAAATCGAATTTTCGAATTTTTCTCGGAAACAACGAATGGTACTAAAAATATAGATGTAAGAGTTTATACATATCGCCTCATTTTACAAAAATACCTCTTTATATTTTGTGATATCTTGCATCGTTTACAAGAAAAAATAAAAATTTATGAAAAAAAAATGTCCCCGCCTCAAAAATGGTTTAGCCCACATAAGACTGATAGGATGCCTTTTTAATATTAGCAGAATTTTTATAAAAATATTGAGAAAAATAAAAAAGGTGGGGTTTTCCTGAAAATATAATTTTCGTGTTTTTAAAAGAAGTATTTGTTTCAGAACTATTCTAGATATTTAAAGTTTTATGTAAACATTTTTTTATACCTTTCGTTGTTTTCGAGGAAAAAATTTCATTTTCTTAAAAAATTTTGTTTTGATCAATTCTAATCGCGGGAGTTTTCACGTCGAAAAAAAAGAAAATCTCGAATACCTACGTTCTTTCGGAAAATACTGCATTTTTAAAACAAATTTTGTCAAGTTTTTGAAACTCGCATGTAATCTTTGAATGATTGTAAAAAATAAGAAAATTAGTAGTAAAGTAGAAAATAATCCAAGAAAACGTAATTAATCATATCATAACTTTTTAACCAAAAATTAAATATGAGCGTTTCGAAAAATTGTAATAAAAATACAACATTTTTCTTCTTTATGAGAATAAAATTCCAATTTCAAAGGAAAATTTTAATCTTTTTCAAAAATTATAACTTCGAAACAATTTTCTTTGATGCGTGGTAAGTTCTCAAAAGAAAAAATAAGTTTAAATTTGTATTTTTCATACAAGTCCGGCACGAAGTTCCCCAAATAGTGAAAGACCTTAAAAATTAACGATTTTTAGAATTTGATTCCACTTAACACCGTTTTCTTCATCAGTGCCAGTCCCCTTGCCATTATGCGTTTGTGTGTTGTAGGGTTTCAACCTCCATTAATTATTTATTTTTCTGTACTCGCATGCCTGTTGTTCTTCAAATTTAACATGAGGATAAAAAAAATTTTCTATAAAAAAATATGCAAAGAAGGAAGCTACAAGATAAATAAAGTAGAAGATAAACGATTCCTTTTCGTAAAATAATTAAATCAGTTTTTAAAAAAACATCCGCTAATTTTGAATAGTAATAATTAAACTAGTTATCATATTAATGTTGATTATTTGAAATCTAATTTATTATTCATCATATCACATTATTTATTAACATTATTTTGTGTGGAAAGTTTGCACAAACATTTATTAACATGCACTGTACATGCATTGGTTTGCACTACCACCTTACGGATAGCTGGATTTGGTTGAAGGTTTGGTTTCAGTTTTGGCACACTTCTGGATCACCATTTCGTTTGCGTGTGTGGGAGTATTAAGCCTATGAAATACAGCCCCTTTTTAGACATAATCTCCTGCCTAGATAGTTTTGATACTCATCCGTAACCCTTCGTATACATAAATCATGTTGCTATGTATACGACTTCATACTTGCGTCTCATTCCTATTATATTATTATAATCATTATAATATTATTTTTTTGAAAAATCTTCCCATCGAATGTAGAAATCCTTTTGTGCGTTCTTACCAGCCTAATATGTAGATTTAGAGCAGAGTGATATTAGATTGCAGTTAATTAGAGATCTTCCGTTCTCGCATGTCCTCGTCTTCTCGGCAAATAATGATTTTTTCCTAGTTGCAGCCTGAACGCCTGAAATTTTATAGAATGCACGACTTAACCATCATCAAATGCTAAACTTCAAAGTTTTTACTAAAAAAAATGTATGCGTAATTTTTTCAGAGAATCTAATACCGTAAACTGGGGCTAAGTGGCGCATATGGGGTGAAGCGGCGCACCCTTGATTCTGGGTATCTGCAGCTAAACATTTGAAAAGTTCAATTGCAAAGTCTAGAAGGAACAATATCAAGTGATAAATACAGAATTGAAAGTGGGCCGCTTTTCCCCGAATATGCACCGCTTAGTTCCCGTTTAGGGTATTGCTGAAGCGTTTAAGTTGTTTTTAATTTAATTTCATTTCATTTGTGAGAGTTTTTTGAAGTTCAGCATTACAAATAAAATATTCTAAAGAAGGAAGGTGACTAGAAATTTTTTAAATTATAAATCTATTTGATAAGTATAAATTAAACTGATGTATTTTATGTTTTAAATATTGTAACTTTATGAAATTAGATTCTTCGTTGTAAAAAACACCTCTCAATGTCGCACTAAAGTATCACTATTTACATAAAATGATGAATGGACAAAATTTTGATATTCATAATTTTGTTCTACTTCATATTTTTTATTGAAAAATTAAATAATTTGCTTACTAAATAAAAGTGAAGAATTAACATCTTGATTAAAAATTTTTTGATACTAATTATTACTGCTATTAGAAGTGCACTCAGAACGCATGAAAAATGTTGTATGGATTTTAGAAGTGTTTCTGCATTTGCTTATGCTGTTATTGTTTGTGCATCTTGCTTGCAATAGTGTCGCCATTATTTTATAAAAACGTAAAATATACTACTTACCATATTCAATCGTCAATCACAAATAAAATGTGTTACTTCTGTTTCACACTTAACATCGATTACTACTACTGATACTACAGGTTTGTTTTCATTCCAGACAACACAGATTTTATTTTGAACACATCCTGAAATTTTTTACAAAATATGTCGCTTAGGGTGGTCCAAAAAACGGCTTTTCGATTTTTGGTGATCGACCCCCCCCCCTTAGTTTTTTCGTTTTCCGGAAAAATAAATTTCCTTTTTTTTTTTAAATCGGCCAAAATTAACCCGTGCTTTTGAAACTAACATGCTGAGATTTTTAATGGGGAAAGCTAACTTTTTGAAGAAATGAAAAATATTTAACATCAGAAATTAATTAATCAACCTGGTTCCTGTAAATCGTAAAAAAATATTATTTTTCCGGATAAGTGATACAGTTTATAATTATCAAGAGTAATATTTTTTTTTTAATATATTGAGCAATTATTCAAACAATTTTCATTTGTTTCAACAATTTTGCCCCCCTGTATTGAAGAGTTAATTTTTCCTATAATTAATGACATAGTTGATGAATGGGAAGAGTGATGTTTTTCATAAAAGATAGTTTTTAATTATTTAAATAATAAATCAGTCACGCCTTTTCATAGAAAAAGTGCAATAATTCTTTTCTTTTTGAATCTCTTAAACTATGTCACTTATAATTCAGTATTTTCTTATACCTGAACCTATAAAACAATTGTTTGAAGAATAATTCTTTTTTTAAACAATTTTTTTCAGTTGCGTTATGGATAAGTATTTTTTCACATCGATTTCGTTGAGATAAGAAACTACTGAATAATAAGCAACATAGTATGAGGCATTTGAAAAAACTAGAATTTTTTCTTATGAAAGGATTAAATGATATTAACTGTTTAAACAAATGAAAATGGTATGCAAAATTTCTGAATATAAAAAATATATATATTCTTTTCAGCATTTGTTAATAGCGTTATTAATTACAGCAAATACTAACTTTTCACGATTTACTCAAGAAAATATTTAAGCAATTAAAAATTAGTTGAAAAATACTTGAAAACTTTTCAATTATCAAATAAAAATAATTCATGTTGATAAAATAAAAAAAAATACCGTCTTTACCCCGAATTTTACTCCTATTTTGAATTTTTGGGGCATTTTCGTGTATAATGCCAGAAAGTTTGGGGGGGGGGCGGATTATTTGTTAATTGCTGGGAATTATTCCTTGAACATTTTTAAATAATTAAATAAACTTCAATTTACAAACAGTTAATACAAAGTACTTATTGTTTCAATTTTCTTTCGAAAACTGAGCTTTTCCAATTTAAAATCCCATTAAAAAAAAGGGTAGTCATTTTTCCGAAAAACGATTAGATTGGAGGATATGAAGCGCCAAAAATAAAAAATAAAATTTCAGCAAGTATAAATTTGGACCACCCTGATGTCGCTATTTCCAAATCCTGTAGAATACATTTTAAAAGAAGAGAGTGAGCCTGTAGCTGTGTTGTCTACCCAGTAGAGTTCCACATTTTTGTATAATGTTCAAAATTTAAGAAAAGCAAACGATTCAGAAATTACAGCATAAATAATATTTTGAATATTATAATTAATATTTTTAATTATCATCACAATGTTGAACTTTATTGCGTAGTAGTTTCGAAAATTTGCAATCTTTGTTATCAATGAGTGACTGAAGATTGCAAGTTGTTGGTTTCCTTTTTCGTTTAAACAATAATACTAACCTAAATTGATATGCACACTCTATGTCATTACAAAATGTAAAATAATGAGATACATGATTTATAATCAAACAAAATTTATATGAATTTACATATAAACTACCGTTAAAAATTATATGCACAGCTAGCGCGAGCAATACTAAAAATCACTGTTGAATTTTAAACGTGATTACTCGTTTGAAAATAAAGCGAGAAACGTTCAAAGAAAATGGTTGAAAAGCTTAGGAAATTTCACGTCGAATGTCCCCTAATAAATATATTTTTGTTTTTTGAAAAGAAGATATCACGTGAGAAGTTTTCAAACAGAATTCAACAAATTCTCGAATTTTGTACCTCGACTTCAACTCATAGCATAACCTAGAGAAGTTGTAAGAAAAATCTAAACTTCATACCACACATTCTTCAAAGCCTTATGTTTAAGTCGAGCCGATGAAACTTCAAAAATCTTAATGGCTTTCCGATGTATGACTTGAAATGTCCAAGCGTGTCTGCATCAAGTTTCAGTTGTCGATCATCGCTGTCGACCGCGGCTTTGCTGCGTAAACCGATTTTCAGTTGGTTGACGCAGCGAAGCCGGCCGACAGCGGTGATCAATGACTGTAACTCGACGTAGACACGCTTGGACCTTCTTATTCATATTTTATGGACGCGTAAAATTTTTTTTTTAATTTTCTCGGAATATACGATTTTATCTACAACTTTCCAAGGTCACGCCACGAGTTTAGGTCTAGGTACAAAATTCGAGAAATTCTTGAATTAGTTTTAAAAACTTCTCACGAGGTATGTTATCTTTGAAAGGCCAAAAATATCTTTATTCAAGGTGATTCGACGCGACATTTCATAATGAGTAATAAAATTTCGGAGTCAACAGTGAAGTACCGCTCGTGCTTGTCGTGTAGTTTATGTCAATTAAAATTACTTTTGTTATTTCTGCAGAATGTATTTAAATTCTTTCAACTAAAGCAAAGAAGTTATTGATAATCACTTTAATTTACTGAATGATGAATATGTATCTCATTATTTTCATTAATTGAGAAAAACAATTACATCAAATTGGTCACAAAAAGAGTTTTACTATTCACGATATCATCCTAGGTTGTGCTTCACGAAACTGAAGCTATTACTACTCGCTATCGAGATCAAAGGAGATGCAGGCTCTGACAGTAAGATTTCAATCAATCCAAGAGGTGCCAAGATCGCTGCTAATACTCAGGGATTCTTCATTGCTCAATCTGCCGACGAAGTAAAGAGGTAAGAAGTGAAGCAATATATAAAAACTTTTTTCAGCTGAGCAAGTACAGGAAATTTTTTGAAATTACACTCAACTCCCGATATAAGACCCCCCCCCTCCTCCTCCCTGGTCTAGAATATTCGTAGAACTGATTGCCTCTGCAGTTTCATGATGAGGGGAGCCGCGTGGACGAAAGGAAGGTGGTGCTCAGTCAAGCGTGACAAACAGCATGAGGATTGCACTCTCAGCGTGTTAGTTGCATCAGGTTGCGACATGCGTCCATATCCAAAAGAAATGATTTACGCGGCCCTGCCTACTTACGTTTGGATTCCCCCGATTTAGGATCAAGGCCATGCCCGAAACCGTCCTTATATCGGAAGTTGAGTGTATTCAGAATTAGAATCTATTACGTTCCAATTTTCGATCTGCAAAATTGGTAGGATTTTAATTTTTGATTTTCCACTAGGGGTGTTCAAAATAAAAAGAATTCCAAACCTCAATTTCTATTGAAAAAAATGTTTGTTCCTTCAGGGTTCAAAATGAACGACGTGAATGTAGAAGTAAATCGGATGATATTTAGAGGTAGTTCGTCATGAATTGTCTGTTTTCACAGAAAAATAAATTTTTCTTCCGAACGGTAGAATAGAACGCGAAATTGCGCAGAATATAAAAGACGCGACTCATTAAAAGGAGTATTTTTTGTTTGTACGTTTTTTTTTAATTATGCATATTTAAAGAGCTATGTGAAGAAAATTTTTATAAAAAAGCGTTAATCATCTCTTTCACTTCTCACGAGTCTTTACTATACATTGAAATTATTTTTATGTTTTAAAAAAGAAGAATTCATATAAAACAATTTTGTTTAAATAGCAATTTTGTATGTTTATATTAATTATTTTCTAAGAACCTAAAAATAATTTCAATGTGTACTAAAGACCTTCCAGTATGTGGAATGCATGATCAGTGCTTCTTCATAACATTTTCTTTCGTATATCTCTTCAAATATTCACAATTAAGATATCGACAAAAACTATTTATTTTAATGAGCTACATATTTGATATTCTGTTTTATTTTGTGTTATGATTTGCCGCTCAAAAGAAAAATTTATTTTCTTGTGAAAAATATTTATTTCTTCTTCCGCGTGTTTCATTTTTAACCCAACAGGAATAAAGATATAGAAACTATAAGTTGAGATTTGGACTTTTTTATTTTAATCACGCCTATTGTATACTATAGAATTATGGATAATTGAAAATAAATTCTGAATTTACAGCAACTGTGGAATTGTTAAATTTCCAGTGCTTCCAATTAAACAATTTTTATATTATTTTAGTCTTCTGATTCCAAATGTTCTGATTTTAAAAATGAATCAATTTGAGAGATTTAAATGATGAATTTTTCAACTTCAGACTCTTACAAAATTTAAAAAATTTCCATTTCTTGTCGAATAATTCCATTTAAAATCAAGCAGATGTCCAACTTAGAGTCTCAGAATGATTTGATATTTGGATATATCAATTTATGATGAAAATATAGGAACACGTATTTTGCAGTTTAACGAAAAAAAGAACTTCTTTTCGATGTGTTATAATCAGTCGAAGTTTGTCTATGAATTCTCAAAAATTGACAGACATTTTTTTGAAAATGCAGAATTTTCCAAATGAGTGTAGATGTTCAGGATTTTCTTGATTTTTCCCACGTTGGAACTTTCGCTCTTTCAATTGATCCCAAAGGAGTTTTCAAATTTTCAAAAATCACAAATCGGCGGTTGTTTTTATAAAATTCTTGATAGTGGATTTTCTTGAAAACCCCATGTTTCAATTTTTTCAGATATAGATTGTAAAATGTACTAAATATCTCCAGAGTTTCTTTTTGGTAAACCAATGATTCACATTAAAAAAATTATTTTAGAGAAATCAAATTCTCGCATTCTTTTCGGACACAACGAAGGGTACAAAAAAATGTTTACATAAAAGTTCACACATTTAGAAAAGTTTCGGTCTGCATAGAACTGACAGGATGCCTTTTTTATATTGCCAGAAACTTCTTAAAAATATTGGAAATAATAAAAAAGGTAGGGTTTCCCTGAACATCTTCTTTCCATATTTTCAATGTTTGATGAAACAAATAAAGAAGATTTTCTGGAATGTCCATATTTGTTTACTGTTTCTGTTCATATAAGGGAGATATCCTATCAGGTTTATGGGAGTTCAACCATTTTTGAGGCCAGGGATTAAAAAAAAATAATTATTGAGTTTTCCTCGTAAACAATGCCAGATATCGCAAAAGAACAGGACGTATTTTTTCAGAACTAAATTAATAGAAAAAAGAATAAATTTCTTATGTAGACATTTTTTTGTGACTTTCATTGTTTCCGAGAAAAATGCAAAAATTAGATTTTTCAAAAATATTTGTTTTCAATATGGAGCACTGGTCTACCAAGAACGAAACTCAAGAGATATTCTTTAAAAAATTCGAAAAATGGACTTTTTGAAAAAAACACTTTTAAGAATTTTAGAAAAACAGCCGCAAATTTGTCATTTTTAAAAATTTTTAAACTTTCTGAGACCAATTGAAGGAGCAAGAATGCCGCGCATTTAGTGTAATAACTCTCAAAAGTTTGGTTGGAAAACTGATTTAGAACATTTTCTGAATTTTCCTTTTTTTACTTTTTGAAGGGTTTTAAGACGAAGTCATTCATTCTTGAAGGCTGGATGTCAAAAATTGCGGTGTCTTAAATACTTCTATTTAAAAATGATACAATTTTATATTGTAAAAAATTGAATTCAATGTAATATTCTCAATAAATGAAAATAAATATGTCCGCTTGGACACGTGTGTGATTAGGGCTTCTCGTTTAATCACTGAAGTTAAGCAGTGCTTGATTCGGTTATGATCGGATGGGCGTCCTCGTACTGGATAGGGTATATTTTGTGAGCTTTCAAGCTGCCAGAACCCAAAAATTAACACTTATACTAATTTGATTTAATAATTGATCACCTGTTAAAAATACTAATAAATTTTTTTAGCCACATGCTTCAATAGTGAACAATTCAGTGTACATTAGGGTGGTCCTAATTTTTTTTTTCGAATTTTCATGCATCCCCCCTCCTCTAAATTTTGTCCGAATCCAGAAAAAAATTAATGCGATTTTTATATCATATTTTAAGGTCCCTGAGTCCCGTAAAGTTTAACACATATTTGCCATAGGAAAAAAATACACTTTTGTGAATTGTACTCATAATCTTCAATATTAATACATTTGTCTTCAGAATTAGTAATAGAATAAATAAATTGTCTTTTGCTAGTTTATGCCATCAATTATTATTTTATTGCATTTTATTCAAGTACGAATTGTTTATAATATATAAAATATTAATTTTTTATCGAACTATTATTACTTATAACTATCTCGTCCTATAGTAATGCTGGATAGCTACGGGGGTTTCTGATATTTTCCACTTTTGCCCACATTTTACTTAGTGAAGCAAAAATGAATGCAAGTTAAGAATAATGATTTTTCAAGCGATTTATTTTTATTTTTAATAATATTTTCTTCGAATAATACTAGCACATTGAAGTTTGTTCTGAAAATTTCAGTTTTCGTCCACTTTTTACCAAATGTGAGGTAATAATTAATACAATTAGGAAACACAATTGTTTACACAATTTATTATTATTTATGACTATATTTCAACTTTTCTTTGTCATTTGAGTTATAAACAAATAATAAATAAATATCAGAGAGAATAATTTTGTTTTAAATCTCTTTCTCTTTCGTGCATATATTTTTCTGAAATAGATATTTGGAATATTCTTCAAATTTTCTATATCGATCATATCGAATGTAACTTCTCCTTCAATTAGTTACAGCTTGCCTTTTTGTTTGAATTATTATTTTTTTAACATTAGCAAAAGTGTAAAAATACTTTCTTATGTTTGTTAACTTGAATTAATTATTATTACCTTACTTAGTAAAGAGTGGACAAAATATTAAAAATTTTAGTAAAAACGCAATTATCTAGCATTGCTATATGAGAAGATGGTTATAAATAATAATTATTTGTATAAACAAATATTTTTGTGAAATTGTATTAATTTCACTATAAGTGAAAAAGAAATAAAAAATTGCAGAAAAACCGCAACTTTCTAGGATTTATCAAAGAGAATATTATCCAAAATAACAATAAATTGTTTACGCAATTTGAATTAATTATTACCTCATGGACAAAAAGCGAAAATTTGCAGAAAAAAAGACGCAACTTTCTAGCATCATTCCTAGAGAATATTTTTAAAAATACTAATATATTGTTCAAACAATTATTTTTATTAGCGTAATTGACTATTGCCTCGCTCTAACTAAAAAGTTTGAAGCAAGTAGAAAAATTTAGGAAAAACTGTGATATTCCAACTCTATTCTTAGATAAAATTACTATAAACAATAATAAATTGTTCGAACATTTTTTAAACATTTAATTATCAGTAAAAACAAAACCCAATTTTTCACTCATGATGTTTTTCTGGGTCCCTATAAAACAGACTTATAGGCGTGAAATTCAAAAAATAATTTTTTGATTTGTATTTTATGGCTAATTCTAAAGACAAAAGGCTGAGAGTCAACTTGTTAAACCTAATATTGACTATTCTGAATAAAATTTACAAGAAGGTATTTTTTCTTTGGAAAAGCTGTTGAACTTCATGGGGCTTGCTAAATATAATATGAAAAAATTTTGGTGTGTGCATTCGAACAAATTTGGAAGCGGGGGATATGCATGGAAAATTGAGAAAAAAATTGTTTTAATGTATTTTTGGACCTCCCTACTGCACAACCCATAATTTTTTCAGTTGAAATAAGTAAGTCGTTAAGTGAAATTGTAGCTGGTTTTTCCATAAGATGTCGTTTTTGATTGAACCAAGTATTCTAATTTTGAAGAAGATTTCTTTAGGAAGGATTAGGGTTTATAATTTGTATTTTTTTGTTGTTCCGTTTTTAATTTTTTAATTTTTAGAATTATACCATTCTAACGGACATTAATTTTCAAATAGTTCAGTTTTGGACGTTTCCAATTTTAAATTGTTGAAATTTTGAGTTGTTTATTCGGTAAGAATAAATCATTTTAAAGTCCGTACATATTTCCATCTTTAATAATTCTGAAGGTTCTCAGGTTTCATTTAGCATATCTGGAAAATTTTGAGATCTGAGATCAAAAACCTTTCTTCTTCCACTATATTTATTTTGAATTATGAATGAAGCGTTGTTATTAAATATAAGTTATAAAAGCTAATTAATATATATATATATATATATAGAAGCTTTTTATAGTGTCACTGCACATACGAAATTAAAAAAAATTATTTTTCAGTTGTCAGTCATTGTGTTTATTTATTAAAAATGAAGCTTTTTACTGACATTTTTCTTCTCACATTCGTGGGTTTTCTACATTTCCAACGTAATTGTAATATCATATTGTAATATATTTTGAAATAAAAATGCTCCATACAATATGGAATCAAGTTCGGATGAGTCTGCATAAAGAATCAGGTTTCAGTTGCTTTGCATATGGAATTAACTCTATTTTTTTGACACCTTATTTTTGAAATAAAATACACAAACATACTGTTCTGCAGCGCTTAATCAAATATTATTAGATAATATAATATAATATAATATAATATAATGATAGAATATAATATAATAATATAATATCAAAATCCGCTATAAAAAGTTTTATATCTCCAGAAGATAAACAATTTAAATTCAGCAAATCTTTTAAATCACGCTACCTTAGAAAGTGGTCTCAAACACTGATATTTATCTATTTTTCAATATGAGTATTTTGTCAATTTCTTTAATAGTGGTTTCTTGTCAGTAAAAAGACCTAAGATGTTGAAAAGATTTTTCAATTCGATCTAGAAGAAAATAATGAGTACACTACATGGATGCTCAATATATTGTTCATAGTTTACTATAAAAATATAATTTAAATATAAAATGGAAAATGCAGTGTTTTATTTTCACTTTTTTCACTTATTATGTCTTCACTAGTATTTCTTCATGAGTAAGAAGTTCTGAGGTTTAAAAAATGAAACACATGCATATCTGAAACATTTCGAAAATTCGCTGCATTTACATTTTGCATTCTCAGGACCTATCAAAAATTTGGTAGCAAATTTTTATCAGCACAAAATTCACAAACCTATCAAAAGACCTTGTTTTAATTTGTAAGGTGAAGAATATTTTCAAGTGATGCGTTTATTTATTTACACGAATAAATATAAATAATTCGAAGAAGATATACATATCTACATTTCCGCCCCATGTGGGATACACTTCGAGAAATTTCTAGGATGTTGTGTGATATGCATTGGATGTCCCCGAGGATGTCCCAGAAGTTGAATCTGATGTCGCACCGAGACTTCTCTCTGGTGGAGTAACTTTTATTAATTGTCCAAGATAGACATTGCCTGCTGGTACTACTACACAAAAGTGGTTGTTGAGTCGAAAGATAACATCCAACATAACATTCAAAAATAGATAAATCCTCTTTTTCTATAAAAATGTAGCCCCCGCATATATCTGGCCATCATCTGTACCTAATTTGGTAAACAAAAAATAGTTTACATTAATAATGTTTTTTTGCACAAGTATTAAGTTGAACTTCTAACAATTCTTAAAAAACCGCTGGTCAACAATTTCAACTATGTACCCATGGCATAAAAAATGTATTTTTCTATGTAGTTTTTCGATGCGTTTTTAAAATCTGAATGAAATGTTTATCTTATTTTTGCGATTACTCAAACTGTTTTTCAAGTAATCAAATAATAATTTGAACTTTTGAACTATATAGTAAATTTAAGAGAATTCATATGAATTCCATCAGATTCAAAAGGACTCAAAAAGTGAAGAGAGTTAACAAAAAATCAGGAAAATTTATGATAATTCGACGGAATTTCAGATCAATTTTCTATTCCCGGCAATTAAAAAAAATAATAATTTTTTAAACAAATTTAATCCTGCCAAGGTTCATTAGATCCAAAAAGGCTTTCTCAATTCATTTTAAAAAGTTCCATACCAGGGTTTCCAGTAGGTAGGTCCAAATTTATACTTGTTAAAATTTGACTTTCGAGTCTTCGTTATTATTTTCTGAAATTAGTGACAAAATTAACGAATGTTGAGAGAAACATATTTTTTAAGGATATTTTGCAGAGAAGTAATTTTAAGAAAAAAATGACTATATTTTTCTCAGAGCAATTGAATTAAATTGTTCAAACAATATAAAGTATACATTTTAAGATGAGAAAATAATTAATAATAAGCGGCATAGTGTAAGAGATTCGGAAAAACTAGTATTTTTTCCACCTACCCTATAAAAGGGCACAAGTGAGTAAACTGTAAACAAACAAATATTACTCTTAACATTTGTTATTTGTGTCATTATTGCATGAAGGAATAACTTTTCACGATTTACAGGTTAGATTTTTTATTTAAATTGCTAAATATCCTCAGGAAAAAATATTACTCTCAACATCTGTTAATTGTGTCATTCATTTCGGAAAATAATAACATTTCACGATTTAGAAGGGGAACACCTTTTTGAAGAATAATAATTATTCAAACTATCCCAAATTATTTGAAAAATACTTGAAAACTATTTACTTATCGCTTAAATATTATTTATGTAAAAAAAAATCCAGAAAAATACAGTCTTTAGCATGAATTTGGTAGAAAGCTGCTATTTTGCATTTTTTTAGGCATTTTCCGGGCACAATAAAAGGGCATTAGGGGGTCAAACTTGAAATTTATTCCGTGTAAATTATTCTTTGAACATTCTTTAGAATGTTAATGTACTTTAATTCACAAAAAGTTTATAAAAAGTACCTTTTTTTCCATTTTTTCGAAAACCGAGGTTTTCCCATTTAAACCCCCATGGTAATTTGAAGAGCCTGGAGGCACGGCTTAACGTTGAAAAAAAAAGAAAAAAATGACAGATTTTCTTTTTCTGAAAAACGAACAAATTGGGTGGGATCCATCACCAAAAATAGAAAGTCAACTTTTTTGAGGTATAAATTTGTACCACCCTAAATTGTACGAATGATATAAAAAATGTATTTTTCCAATTAGTTTTTTAATGTGTTTTTAAATTTTTAATAAAATGTTTATTGAAATAAATAAATTAATAATTAAATTGAAATTATTAATTTCTTATATTTAAGAGAATTCATACGAATTACATCAGATTCAATAGCACTCAAATAGTCCAGAGAGTTAACAAAAAATCAAGATAATTTGTGAGAATACGACGGAATTTCAGATAAATTTTCTATTCCCATCAATTAAAAAATAATAATTTTGCTTATAAATTAAATCCTGCCAAGATTCATAATGTCTAAAGAGACTTTTTCAACTTATTTTAAAAAGCTCCATAGCAGGGTGTCCAGCGAGTGGGAAAAGCGTAAAAAGCGGAAATCGTACAGAAACATTATTAGTGTAGGAAATATACGGGATTTTATTTTTTAAACCGGAATTTTTTACCAAAAAGTACAATGTAGCTTTATAAATAGGAAGGGAAGTTTTGGCGACAGAAAATAAAACTAAAAAAAAGGGTATTAAAAAACACAAAGTTTATTAATTTGTTTCGTTTTCAAAATAGAAGTTTATAACAAACAGAAGATAAATAAACATTTTCTTTCGGGCGTTATCAAAATTCGTCGGAGAAAATTATGATTCTTCTAAGTTCTATAGTTACTAATTTTTTTATTGTTTCGGGAGGCTAAAAAAATCTTCTCTAATCTTTCACTTTTAGAATTTCTTTGGTCTCACCCCCTAGTTTTGTTCGAATGCCCGACAAAAAATACTCCTGCAAATAGGAGAGAAATCGGTTAATAATTAGGGGTCGCGCAAAGATCATGAAATTTCCCATTGATTTAAGATGGGGAAAAGTCAGCTTTTCGTTAATTTAATATTTAATGGTGATGAAATGTTACAAAGAATTCCCAATTTCAATATGCTATTCAGAATTCGTCAGGTAATAAGAATCAATCATAAATTTTGATGATCAATGACTTTAAGCCACTCTTATGGGTCCCCAAAAGAAAATCGCATAAGTGCCGAATTTTATACGTCATATTACGATTTATTACGGTTTTTGCATTTTTTTATAAATATTCATTATTCAATCATTCAAGAATACTGAGTCATATTCAAACTAATTTTTAATTGTTTAAACAATTTATTTTTTCAGTTAAGTTGCGAAATGAACGTATTATTGACGTTATATGAGTACTTTAATCAATGATAACAATAAAATAATTTGCTTAAATAATTTTGAAATTATTTAGACAACGCGCTTTTTGTTTCCTAATAATTCTAGTAAATGTTCAACCAAATTTAAATTGTTTGAACAATACAATTTTTTTCAAATATTTTATTTTTGCGATTTTTGGAAAAATTGAAGTATTTTGAGGTGCTATTTTGTTTTCTCAGACAAAATGCGCTTTTCAACATTTTTCCACAGATTTAATTCGTATAGGTTATTTATTTTTTATTTGCGACAAGTCCGTCAAGTAAAATACATTTTTTGGACAATTTGAATTAGTTTGAACCTTTACGAATATTATTAGAAAATAAATTAGTGCTTCAAAATATTAAAATCTGTCGAAAATTTGGTGAGATAAAATGTTTCTTTTTTTTTTAAGGTAAACTATATACTTAAACGAACACGCATCGTTTGATAAACTTTTTAATTATTTAAACAAATTATTTCATTGTTATCATTGATTGAAGACCTCATAACGATTATAAAATATGCACATATCGGGACTTACATGAATAAACAATTTGCTCGAACAAATTAAAATTATTTAAAAAATTGAACATGAGTTAGAATGAGACTCATTCTTATAACACCAATTAATAAATATTTATTTAAAAAGATTCAAAAAGCATTAATAAATCGCAATATTACGTAAAATTCAAATTTGGCACTTATGTGGTTTTCTTTTGGGGGCCCATAAGAATGGCTCAAAGTCATTCACAATAAAAATTCATGATTTTACCATTTATATTTTCTGTAGATATAAAACTTTTTTGTAGCGAATTTTTATCGGCGGAGTCCCTAAAAGTATTTAAAAAATCTCTTATCATTTCTCAGGTGTTACTTAAACATTTTTGTTCAAAAGTGCGTGCTATTAAACAGGAATGATCTTTTATGGAGCAGTATTATATATAACAATCTTTTAAGATTTGAGATAATTTAGTTTTTCAAAAAAGGACGGAGAATCAGAGTTGAACTCTTAAGTTTGATTAAATTTTTTTTTTAAATCCCGCGGGAATATCACGGTCAATGTACAGGAATTTTATCGTAGATCTTCACTAGACACCCTGTACAGGTTGATTTCTAAAAATATTTTTCAATGTATTTTGATATGAATTTATTTGTTAATTATTGCTAAACTTTGATTGCATGTATTGGATCAAATAAATTTTTTGCATTACAGACATTTTTGGGGAAATTTCATTTTTGGTATTTTTCCCCCGTTAAATTGAATACATTGAATTAATTTTTTTTAGATTTAATTTTTCTGTCAGATCTACCAGTTTACTAAATTTTCGATATCATTATACTTTGTTCTTTGACATAGTACAGAATTTCCTTATATGGATATCTATTTTTGTTGATTCAACGTTAACTCTACCAAGGCTTCAATGCTAAGAACTTGAAATTACACATATTCAATATTTAGACGTGGCAATATTTGGGCAATATTTCCATACAATATATAATCAAGTATATTTAAATCGATTTTTTTCATTTTGACATTTGGGGATAAAATAAATGGAAGCAGGCCGTTCTGTAGCACATAATAAAATTAAATGAAGTTCTCTGGAATATTTACTATTTTGTGCAATTTGGCAATATTTTATTACGTGCTGCAGAACAATATGCTTGTTTATTAAATTGCAGAAATAAGGTTTCGAAAAATAGAGTTAGGCCCATGTACAAAACAACTAAAACCTGATTCTTTATACAGACTGACCCAAAATTGAATCCATATTGTATGCAAAAAGTAAACATGTTTGAGAACACACGTGAGATTTTTTATGAATAATAATTTTAATATGATATTGTACTTACGTTGGAAATGCAGGAAACCCACGAATGTAAGAAGCAAAATGTTAGTAAAAAGCTTAATTTTTACTGAATAGACACAATGAGCGACAACTGGAAACTGATTTTTTTTTCTTTGGTATGAGAAGTGTCTCAAGGAATGGCTTCTTTATATACTAGCTTTTATGACTTCTATCTGATAACATCGCGCCTCGGAACATTCATAATTATTAAAGATTACATCATGCGTGACACAGAAAAAAATAATCTGTCTACCTGTACCAAAAGGTAGCCTACTTTATTCACTCGCAGATGAACAGCTAAAATAAAAAATTGTATTTTTATGTTATATTTTTATCGACCCTTCCATTGACAGCTTTATCCAATCTGACTACATTTTATTCTATGGGATTCAAAATAAGGCACAGTTTAAAAAAACCTAATCAAAATTTCAAAACATTGAAAATGGAGAAGTCTAAAACTGAGCAAGTTCAAAATGAATGCCCGTGCAAATTGATTGATTCTGGAAAAGTATTACAAACTGTACATTAAAAAATTCGTCATGTTCCGAATTGACCGATTTTTAGTTAGGAAACTTGAAAATAAATATTTTCAAATTTAAGCTTCCAAAACTGAACAATTTTCTATTTCAGGCGTGGAAAATTAGACCATTTTATAATTACGTACTCCAAAACATTTTAATTGGAAACGTAGAAAAAAGATAAAAATTATTAATGGTATCTAGGTGTGCTATTATCAAAACTATGTATTTACTATTTAGCCCCCCCCCCTATGAATGGTAAATAATAAATATTAAAATATTAAATCATATTATTATTATATATTATATTATGATATTAATATTAAATATTTAAAATATTATATTCAAAAGCCCCCCTGCTTTCTAGGACCCTCTACTAAGTCGCCAATTGAAAAAATCTTTTTTGCAATTAAGATTGAGATCTGAGGTCAAACATATTTCTTCTTCCACTGTATTTATTTTAAAGAATAAATGAAGTGTTGTTATTAGACAGAAGTCATGAAAGCTTGAATATATATATACATATATATATTTATTTATATTTCGAATAGAACTGAAGGGCCTATGACAAAGCCACCGAACGCGTCCTCGGGTTGCGGATAGAGGGTCCCTTTACCAAGGGTTTCTGCTGAATATGGTTACAGTAATTAATAAGCAGCCGCGGACAATTGTCCGGGGGCCTAACAACCGTGCAGAAAGCTGAATGGCACCTTGGTGAGGTGTCTTAAACAGTGACTCAGGGATACGAGGCTACCTCTCGAGAGTATGCAGCCTTATCCTTGCACGCGGGGCTCTACAAGGATGGACGAACCCTTTCCCTAGCTGAAAAAAGTTTTAGATACGGTTTAAAACGATCGAACGCGCAGAGCACCCGACAATGAGTCAGCAAACAATGCCGGTCATCCTAGAGTTCGAGGTGCTGAAAATAATTTAGATTAAAACACGATGACGAACCGGCAAAACGCCCACATTGAGTGGAAGAATCAACTCAAGGATGACGTGCTAGACTGCTATGATGACAGCATTATCCCTGTTTGCCGAGACTTTATGGCGCGTATGCATTTTATGGCAAGAAGTTCCCAGCGATATGTGCAGAGCGTGTTATGCACGCGCAGAGTACCTAGAACACAGACTACCTGGTTATCCGATCCATGCAGGAACAACGTATATCTCCAGACATAATGGCGCCCTATGAGTGCTTTATTACCATCCTTGTCGCTTTGAAGGTGCGGGCCGCAACTTTGCCCTGCCGATCGCTCCAAGGGAGATAAAGTCACTTGTCTAAAACGAGAAGTGCCAAATTTTCTGGAACTACGATTTTCGGACAGCAGTTTCCGTTGCACACTCGAGGTCTGACATTGTCCTCCAAGACTTCGAGAAACGAACTATATTCGTGATCGAATTCTCGGCTCCTCCCGAATACAACATCACTGCCAAGGAGAAAGAAAAGGAGGAAAGGTATCAAGACCTTAGAAGAGAGCTGCAACGACTGTTTTACGATACACCTTAATAATTATACCCTTTTATAACTTATTTTCATTACAAATATTAGAAATTATTCTTGTAAAGTAGTATAATGTATTTCAAATTATAGTAATTTAAACCAAAACATACCTAATCAAACTTGGAAAGGCAGGCAGTCTTCCACGTGACCAATAACATGTTATTATATTTGGCGGCTTTCTGATTAAAAACACGAATATATTGTCCTGAAATGTTGTAAAATGGTGAAAAATATATAAGGGCACGTCTGCTTGCCCATTCGGGGTTTCATTTTGCTTGAATAGTACATTTTCATTAAATTCCAAAATGAAATGTAACTGAGAACAGGGCTTTAGTGCCCTGCTCAAAGTATAGTTAAAAATTGCAGTATCTGAACAAAATGAAAACTCAACTGAGCTAGACTGACCTGTGCTTATATATTTTTTAACTTAGCATATTTGGGAACATAATTTAAGGAGATTTAATAGAAAATAAGGAATGTGAAGAAAAAGCACATTCAAATGTTATGTCTGGAGGCACATTTCTCCTTGAACGAGCCTTTTTAACCATGAGTTTTGATTTTGCCTATCAGAAATTCTAATAAGAAATCGAAAATTTACTGTAAGTTTTTTGAAATTTTTTAGTTATTATTTTCAAAAAATTTTGAAAAAAAAAATATTTTTTCAGTTTTCTATATAGTTATTTTCAATTATTTGTTATTAGCAAACGATTTAAACGGACACCGAGCTTTCTATAAGCTTCTTAGGTTTGGATAATACATTGTCATTGTCATCAACCGGGTCTGCTTGTTGAAATATTGTTGGAATTACCGAATAAAAAAATGATCTTTATTAAAAACATGTCGAAGAGGTTACAACCCGGAACCCAGTGTATAATAAGAGAATTTTTCTAGTTTTATAGGTGCATTGGTGTCTAGTTGTCCTGCTATTGCTTATGATTTTCTTTACTCCAAAAATCTCGAAAGAGAAAAGCAGTCAGAGTTAATTATTATCAACGAGAGTAATTTTTAAAGTCACATGACTCTATCCAGTATAGCTAAGGTCGAATTCGATTGGTGGAATAGCCACATTGAGTCCTTATGTAATCCAATTAGAAAGAAAAGCTTCAGTACCACAATTTTTACAAATGCATTCAACAAGGCGAAGGCCTGCTCTGCGTCATTGACTTTGAGATGAGTCTAGTATAAATCGATAGAACGTCAAAAAACATTAGACACGTATAGCGGCTTTCTTGTAATTGGGCCCTAGTTTTTTTTTTTTTTTAATGAATTTTTGAAAATCACGATTTTCGTGCCATACGAGTATCTACCGTGGCGCACGAGATTTTCCCAACCGAAGTCAGTGGTACAGCAGTAAGGTGGTTGGCTGAGGAGCACGCTCATTATAATAAATATGTTATTTGATTAATTATATTTGTTTGTGAATATGTTGTCGTGAATATCTTCCTTCAAGACTTCGTCGATCAAACGAGCAGAGCGGTCAATATCATAGAGGGGCTCAGGAATAATTGAATTTTCCTCTCTTAATAAGGACCACACGACTTTCATTGTCATAGTGAAGTCAGTGAGGGGAACATTTTCATCAAGCACACTATCACTAAACTTACACACCCCACTTGAACTTGCGGAACTTTCGCTTGCCATTTTTCGAGACACTATCGACTGATTGTTTGAAAAATATCCAAGTAACTGAAGCTTCGGAAGGAATTGGAAACGACGCTGGGAAAAGCTGACCACATTCGTTTCCAGCGGACCTTCTACCAGCAATCGACACAATAGGTCCAAGCCGGTTTGTCGCAGTGCAAAGCACCTTTCTTGCATCATAAAATATTTTTTTGCGTAATTTTCTTCCACTTCACCTTCACTATTTTTAAAATGAATAAAAACAACTTTGTGTTTAGGCCGACAACTTCTGGACTTCTTCATAATCAAATAAATAATTCTAATATTAATAATAATACAATTTATAAATATTTATAATAATAATTATTATAATAATTTATATTATATTTATATGATATTTATATTTTATATTTATATGATATTTATATTTTTTTTTGCCAAGAAGATTCGAACGCGCGACAGCGTGCTCCTTAGCCAACAACCTTACCGCTGTACCGCTGACTTAGATTGACAAAATCTCGTGCGCCACGGTAGATACTCGTATAGCCCGAAATTCGTGATTTTCAAAAATTCATTAAAAAAAACTAGGGCCCAATTACAAGAAAGCCGCTATACGTGTCTAATATTTTTCGACGTTCTATCGATTTATACTAGTCTCATCTCAAAGTCAATGTCGCAGTGCAGGCCTTCCCCTTGTAAGAGAGGCTGGGGAGATGATTGTAATGGTAATATACATTAAAGGAAACATAAAAGAACCTAAACAGTTTTGCAAAGATTAAAAGAATTTAAGAGCTGAAACCAACGTAACACATCTATGGGCCAGGACACGGCTATATCAATCATAAGTGAAACCAAAAGAAAGAGTCTGATTTTTGTACAAAATTCGATTCAATAATTAGGATGTCTGAAAGATGTAAAGGCGCCGGAACGTTACCTGAACAAGTGAATGCATCAGCTTCTTATCCAGCAATCTCTGAGACTATACCTCAGCTTCGATCAGCAGATTCGATTAGAAGGCAAACTGATTTCAATTAAATGAATTGAGAACAAATAATATCACTTTAATCACAGAAGGAGAGACACGAGCAGACATCGAGAAAAAAGATAGGGTTGAAGATAATATGGCGCAACAAACATCTAAATCGCAGACGGAGCCAGATGACAGGTGCTGCAGGTGCAACAAGCACGGCCACAAATCACACTCGTGTCCTTTAAAAGCATTCAACATGTGGTTTTTTTATTATTGCCGGAAAGTAACATACCATAAGGGATATGTTACTAGATTTAAAAAAATCAGAGGTGGGGTACAAAAATTCAGAGATGAATTTAGATTAGGATTCAGAGGAAGACCTAGAGGAGGATTTGTAGGAAATTTGAGAGGTAGATGCAAAAATTAGAAAAAAAGGAGGTCGTTTACAAAACTCCAACAAACAACAAAAACAACTCTAAAACTTCAGAAACCAATATAAAAGTTCACTTTTCATTCAGAACAAATAGTAGTGTACAAATAAATATTACAAAAAAGGTATACAATTTAATAGAAAACAAGCAGGTCACTTTCAATGCTGATTCAGGAGCGACTGATCACTTTATAGGTCAGAACATAACTTTGAGCCATTTTCAAAGATGATCCGGTAAGGTAATGAATAGCGAAATAAATATAAGTCAGCTGACATCAAAAAAGACGAAAAAGGCGATCTCTTTCTGCACTTAAACTCTTTAGGATAATAAATGATTGAATTGACGAACGTGATCGTAATTATTAATTAGTTATATTAGTAAATTAGCTTGTTAGTTTGAGTTACTGAATGTATTATAGCTGAAATGTCGAAAAGGAGTTAGAAATCCGCGAGAGAAAAAAAATTCCGCAGCTGGTGGCTTAAAGACGATTCATAATCGTTTTATAGATGATTATTCGAGATCAGGTAGAGCATATTCCGTGAAAGCTAAGGATGAAGCAGGTACATATTCAGAGTGATGTTTACGTTCTGCAAGAAGCCTATTAGGCAAAAATGAAAAAGTGTGCTATATCAGGTTCGATCAAGGAGAAGAATTCATAGGAGGAACAGACCTAGAGATATCGGAAAAATGAAGTATAGAGGCAGAATTTTCACTACCATATACACCAGAATTGAATGGTACAGAAAAAAAATGTAATGGAAAATTGCAAGTAAAAATTAGAGCTCTAATGTTTGTTTTGGGTTTACCTTAAAGTGTATTCGAGTTAGCAGCTGAGGGAGCGATACACATTTATAGTTGTACACTACATAAATCAATAGATTTTGAAACATTGCTTCGAAAGCAATGAGAGAAGAATTCAGATCAATTATACTACAACCAGGTTTGGAAAATAGTGGAAAAACCCACAATGAAGAAGGATGGAAGTAGAGTAAATATGATAGATTCGAAACAGGTATTCAAAAAGAAAATAGGAGAAGATGGTCAAGTAAAATTGAAAGCTGGATTAGTAATGAAAGAATTCAAAGATATGAAAGAATATAAGTTGAAAGAAAATTATGCTCAGTATGAAGACTGCCAGTAGTAGTAAATACAGCATATTCAAATTATATTTTAGAGGAAGAAATATACATGGAAATACCGGAAGGTTTGGAGTGTAACGAGGAAGTAAGGAAAAACAAAGTCTGTAAATTAGAAAAAGCAATTCGCGGACCTAAAACCAGCGAAAATAAATTGAATAAACGATTTTCAGATGAATTACGAAAACAAGGTTTAGAAAATTATCGACATGAACCATGTTTCTTCAGAAGAAGAAAAGAAAAAAAATGACAGTATTGAGAATTAAAGAATTTTCTTGGAATGAAAATTAAAAGAGACCGAGAAAATAAAGAAATGAGCATACAACAGAAGGATTACTCGATGAAAGTATTAAAAAGATTCAAGGTGGAAGATAGCAAAGCACAAAGTACACCGATGGTGACAAGACAAATAGTGAACCGAGAAAATAGAAAAAGACAAGCGGAGCAGAATATAAAAGATACTGCAAAGTTTATAAATGTACCATTCAGAGAGCCAACAAAAAGCTCACTGTGTTAAGCGGGGTCAAGAAGGCCAGATATTGCTCATACAGTAAACCACTCAGCTGTAAGATAACTTGAGCCAACTAAGGATGATTGGAAAGATTACAAAAGAACTTTCAGGTACATTAAAGGAACTTTAGAGGTAGGTATTACATATAAGGGAAATCAGACAACAGAGTTGCAATGACAGATGCAATTTTGAGAGATTTAGGAGATTCAACTTCGGAAGGTAGATATGTAATAAGATTATATGAAGATCCAGTAGCTTGAAGAATCCATAAACTGGCACATGTGACTTTGTCCACTTACCAGGCCGAATGTGTTGTATTAAGCGATGCTTGCCAAGAGTCAATTTAGTTAGATAAAGCAATTAGAGATGTGGTAAGTCAATCATTATACACGGTGTATATTTGGTATGATAATAAGCTATCTCTCTATTGTACACAAAATAATAGTAGTCATAAGCTTAAGAGTTTCGACGAAGATCTAGAGAAGATTGTTAAAAATTTATAATTTAAAGAGAAATCAGGAAAAAAATGCATGTGACAGAGACTCATGAAGATTATATTGATTCATATGTAGAAAAAGAAATAGTCAGAGTTAAGTGGATATCGCCTAAAGAAAACCTAGCTGACATTATGACGAAACTAGTCATCATAGATGCGCATAAATATCTTAGACGAAAATTAATGAATTTAGAGGGATATTTAAAATAGAAATACTCGATATATATATTCAATCAACATTTTATTTTTATTTTTAACAGACAAATAGAAGGAAACACTTGAATATTGAGTGAAGGTACCAACTTAGACTGAAACAACGAAGATTTAGACAGTATAGTCAAAAGATAGAGTCAAAGGAGAGAATTCAGAGTTAAAATTTGACGACAATTTAGAATGAAGCTACATCGACATGGCCCTGTGTGTATATTTATTAGTACGTGTGGCACGCATGCGTCACCGCGCGTAGCCTGTGTTTGGGTGATGAATTTATTAGAATTCAATTCTTGTTCAAAGATTGGTACGACGCAACAGTAAGAGAAAACTGAGTTGCAAAACACAATAAAAATATACCTTAAGTCTTACAAGCTGCATTTCAAAATTCCTTAGATTAAAATTAACGTTGAAAATGGAATCCTGTGATCAATGTAATTTACCGGAATTCTCGTTCATTCCCCGGTTTTCCCGCTTTCATTTCAAAATGTCTATACATAAATGTGGGATACGTATGATGACCGAGCACAAAGCGCGAGATCCGACAGACCAGCGCATTATTATTTTTTTTTTTTACTGAAGATGTGAAGAATAGTGGTTTACACTCTATATATTCTGAAATTCTTTGCGATTGGTTTATTCTTGCCTACTGGAGATTCCGCGATTTCTTCTGTGGTCAATTCTTCAATCGCACTGCTATTCATGCTTATTTTAACCCGTCTCATCTCTGAAAAAGCACATTTATATATTCCACTAAAAATCGTTTGTCTGTTTGATGTTTTTTCCAATATTGCATAGACTTCATTATAGGCTGTTGACAGTACAATTTGTTCTTCGGTTGGTATGGGCCTATAGACCCAACTTTTGGTTACCATTTCAATTGAATTACCGGGAGGAATAGTGTATCTTCGAAGTTCGAATATCCGGGTCTGATTGGTGTGGGGAATTAGTCGAATAAATCCAAGTTCTTCAAATCTATATCCAAGTACGCGAGAAAAAGTTTGCCTGGGAAGAGGAGACCTGGACCTGGCACGAATAGGTGGCTCGGCAGAAGGTGGAGACCCGGAAGAAGAATGAGACCGGACAGAAGAATGGGGCCTTCCAGCAGGAAAAGACCCTCCAGGAGATCGTCTGTCAGGAGGAGAAGTAGAAGGTGTACGTCCAGAAACGCGAGAATTAGGGTCACCATCAAGCGAACACGTGGACTGTGAACTTAATTCTGCAACAAGAAGGAGAAAATTACATTTTTTGAAAGTAAACTTGCTAAACACCTTGGGCCGTGGAAAATTTTTAAACGCACTTCGATTTCGAAAGGTATGTATTCTTGTATTCTTATAGAGAGTTTAATTCTGCATAATTTTTCTCCAGCTAAAATTGCATGATTAACAGCAATTGTTAGTTCGGGAAATATGACATTGAGAAGTCACTGGAACGACATTTCCAGTTTATTCTGCCAAAAAACTGACCCTCTTCATTCAGTCTATGTCAAATTTTGTATTTGTTTAAAAAAATGGTTTACTAATTGAGAAAGTGTGTAAATTTCCACTTAAATGTAGTTTCATATTAATTTTTCTCATATTTGTAACATCATTGAAAAAAAATTTTCCTCTTTCAGCAGGTTATAAATTATATTTTCGTATTTCTATTATACTATATCAAGACTTATCTTATTGAATTTTGAAATCTTTAAAACAGTGGCACTCTTTAAATTTTAATAGAAAAGAATTATATATTTATTATTGCTCAAAAAACTTTGCTTTAGCTGCTTTGTGGTTGAGGAGGAGGCTTGAGCGTGTGGTACAAGGGGGTCAAACGGACCTCGGCCTACATGTGTATGATTATGGAATATAATATATAAACGGACTCTCGTGGGTTAGATGAAAGAATCCCTACAAACGTGCTCTCCTGGGTGACATGAAAGGATCCTTATGAACAGGCTTGCCTAGTATGTATGATTGTAGCATGGTAGAAGGGTGAATGAGACTAGCTAACACGGGCCTTCCGGATACCTAGGTCGAAGTTCCTCTGGGACCGATATCCAGCTTTGGATTCAGGGCAGGAATGACCACTCCCCTAAATGATGGGCGACACTGGACGACCTTCCCGAGTAATGAGTCTATCCTCTGCATGCAGAGCTCAGCAGGAGTGGACCTTTTATTTCCCTAGCTGCTCGTCGGATCAAAATGAACAACTCAAAAAACAAACATATAAAGGAAGCAGGAAGGGTGGTGGCGGAGGGGAGGAGGAGTTGGGCTAAAACGGGTCTAACATAACCTTTCCTTTCAATCTGTCTCTCCAGCTAGCCAAATTCAGGTGGAGGCTGTGCGTCCAGCTCCCTCGTGAGCTGAAGGGTTGGCGGGTTGGCTCAGTTGACACTACACCAGGGGGAGGGGGGGCTAAGTCTATGAAGAGGCACAAGACAGCCCAGCAGCCGGCGAACAGGGAGTCGTCCGGGACTAGAATGAGAGCTGCTTAGAGGACTTACCCTCGACGGTGGTGGTTGAGGACACGAGCTACACGGACTCACTGCTCACTGCGGAGCAGTTTGAGCCCCTCAGTGAGACCTTCTGGAGGGCGCTCGAAAGAGTGTCTCCGGATCAATGGCCTAAGACAAGGCTGGAAAGGCGCAGAACTAAAATTAGGCTGAATTAAATTGCTCCAAATGATAGTGATGGTTACGGCATGGTTCCCAGGTAAAGTGGAAGACCCGTCTGTGGTCCTTCGGCGGTTGAAGGGATTCAACCCTTCACTAAGGACAGCGTCATGACGAATCGTCAGGCACGACAAGCCTCAAGGAGAAGACACAGCGGGAGGTATCAGCTCAACTTTAGGGTTGCCGGCCAAGGACAGAAGGAACCTATCGGCACGCAGAAAGACCGTGAGCAGACCGAAATACTGCTCCTGGCCTAATCGTTACCCAAATTAACTTGCATCACAGCAAAGGCACCTCTGTTGTTCTGTAGAGGGCTGCGAGACATACTGGTATCTTGCTAATCCAGGAATCTTGGTTATTTCGAGATACCATTAGGGGTTTGGGGGGGGGCTGGGTTTTGTTATTGGAACACCAAGGCGGCCAAAGCAAGAGCCTGCATGATGGCGAAGGAAGTCAACATTCTCCCGCTGCTATAGTAATGTTCGAGAGAACTGATGGTGATAGCCGCAGATCTTA
This sequence comes from Andricus grossulariae, assembly GCA_011634705.1. Taxonomy (NCBI): domain Eukaryota; kingdom Metazoa; phylum Arthropoda; class Insecta; order Hymenoptera; family Cynipidae; genus Andricus; species Andricus grossulariae. The sequence continues at coordinate 42,490,674 of JAABKJ010007545.1, read as the reverse complement.
TAGGAATAGGGAAGCTAGTCATGGGATTCACCTACCTTCCATATGGCTGCTGTGATGCGATGCTTATTCCCATCATACTTTGTGGCGCAGCACGGACAATAACTCAAGATATCACTCCCTGTACCGGTAGTTTTAAAGACAATGTCAAGAAGTGGAGAATGTCAAATGAACCCACTATCTCAGATTACCCACATATAGAGTTCAAGTTGGAATCCTTTGTACCTGCGGGCCCTGAGTGGGCCAGAAGTCCAGGAAGAATGGACTGTGACGTGGACGACTTTCACAGAGGCCATCAAATCTACTTAAGAAAGTAATTTTCTACCTACAAGAGTCCAAAAGGCTGGGAAGATGCACTGGTAGAACGAGAAAATAGAAGAGCTTTGCAGATAGACCAGAGAGAGGTTTGTGCGTGCCGGTACTGGCAAAATGGATGAACTATAGACCTCATGTGCGACTTTACGACTTTGGCTCTGTAGGAGCGCTATGGGGAAAAGCTAGAACTTCAAGACGGAGACACTTATGGGGATCCACACAGCCATCCAGCGACCCAGGCCAACCTATGCGGCAGTGGTCTGGTAGAGCAGGGTCGAACTGTCTACTGTGAAGTCTCGACTGGAAAGAATCAGGGGACTGATTCTAAGAGGCGTCACTAGTGCCTCAAAGTCGACACCCACAATGGCATTTGGGGCAATAGCAAGGTTTGAGCTTCTCCATCTCACCATCAAGGCCGTGGCTGCGAAGGCGGCCTGGATATTACATATGTTACGAGGAGGAAGGATTTAGACAACAGTGCGTATTGCAATCGACATCGCAAGTAGGCGAGGCACACCTACCCAGATCTGATGACAACTGGTTTACAGATGGCGTTAGAAACAAAGAGAAGGCAGGATCCGGTGTATATCGTACAAGGAGTGGAATGGGCTTCACAATCCCGATGGGGTCCTACGCCACAGTTCTGAAATCTGAAATTATGGCCATGCTTCAGTGCGCCTATATCGCACAGAAGTATGGCAACAAAAGAAACATCCGTATCTGCTCAGACAGCAAGGCTGCTATAATGGCTCTGAATGAAACAACGACTACGCCGCTACTAGTATGAGAGTGCTTTAAAGCACTAAACAACCTACCTACGGAAAACCGAGTGACTCTACTTTGAATTCCTGGACACAGCTGCATCAAAGGTTACGATTTAAGGGAATGAGCTATCGGACAGGTCATCAAAAATAACAGGAAGAGAAAACTTTACTAGACCCGAGCTAGTTGTAGGCATTTCCAGTAGGTAAGACATTGAAGAAATCAACAGTTGGCTGACCAAGGCACATCAGAATAATTAGGAATTGGCCACCAGCTGCAGGAAGGCCAAAGCACTCCTGAGTTCAAACCTAAACCTTAATAAAGCAAAGAAAATACTCAAGCTCGGAAACAACGAAGTCAAAGTCCTAACCGTGAGACAGCTATTCATATCCTTTGTCACTGTCCCGCGATTGTGGAGAAACGACTCACACACACGGGCAGTAACTGCATCAGTAGGTCATAAATATGGATCAATAGCGTGGCTGCGGTCCTCGTCGTATGTTACGGGCTTTGGGGGTCACGCTTAGGCTTACAAAAAGACGAAACGGGACCACCCAAGCAAGAGAGGCTCTTACGGTTTCAACCAAGGAAAGAATAAAAATCGTTGTTTTAGCTGAAGTTTTTTGATCGCAACTGCACGTTATACCTGAAGACCATTCGGTTATTAAAAGAATATACATTGAAATAAGTTGAAAATTAAACTGTGCAACTGTTCTTGTCCCATAACAGTGTTTGTACACATGTGCGAGAACACAAATTGCGCAGCTGAACCTAAACCTTTCTAATTTGTTAATGAGTAGTTCTTTTGAATCACTATTTCCAAACAAAGAATATTTATACCACTTTGAAAAAATTGGCCTTTGGAGGCTTCTTGTTGCTCAAAATCTCCTCAACTCCCAATGAGCAGAAATGTGTGCATGCATGATTCGTGCAATGCATGCGGTAACAACTTATGACATTTGTTTAAACAAAAACCCTCATGTGTTATTTACACTGCCAGTCGTAATACATCATACAGAATATTTTTTGTAAATTTAATCGAACAATGCAAGAAATTGGCTGAGTTATGGCAAATTTAATTGAAAAAGACAACAAGCTTTGGTGTTCTACATAATGTATGCTATTTTTTGTATAATATAATCATCAGTATGATTTGCAACGCTTTTTTACAGAGTTCGGATGTGTTTATTCAATCCGCAAATTACACATCATAATGATCATATTTTCACATTTAATTGTCTCTCATGAATTTTCATGAATAGCAACAGTAGAATGTCAATTTCCATATGCCTCGTGCAAGTCGGCTAGGTCTACATGCACATTAAAATTTTATAACTGCTTCTTTTAAGAAATTTTTTTTTCAACGTATGTGTAAAAATGTTCCGCGTACACTAAATCGCGAAAATTCTGAATTATGTAAATCCTAAAATAAATCCGCTTAAATTGAAAATGTATTTTATTATTATACTCACCAGTATAATTGAGGACAACCGCCCATGACAAGACAATAGTACAGATAATTCTCATATTTTTTAATCAGAGGACAAACTGATAAGTGCATTAATAAGAAATTCAATTTAGTGAGTAAGTAATGAATTTTCTACAGCTTCAATAGCTTATATAATCTATTCTATAGTCGTTATCTCTATGGTTGAAGCCATCAAGCTAGTCTTTCTGCGGTATTTACATTTGATAAGAGTAAGTTACAAGTAATTTCAATATCTTGAAAAACAAGCATCATTTCTTATTTTTTTTTCAATAAATATTACAAAAACTCCCAACGATATTTTGTCGCCACAAAGATATTTATATTAATGTTATTCATATTATGTTGTTTTTCTAAAACTTAAGATACGATTCAGTTAATTTTTTTCTAAATATGTTCACCAGATTTCGAGGGTTCGAAGAGTTTTTAATAGATTGCAACGGATTTCAAACAATTTCATAAGTTTTTTTAATATAATTTTCAGAGAATTTTCAGAGATTTTATCGATGTTTTGAAATTTCATTTGTTTTCAAATATTGCATGCCATCCCACGTTATTTCAGAAAATGTATCATGCTCTTATGGGATTTAAAAGTATTTAATAGGAATTTCTAACAGCTAACAGGATATTAAAGATTCTCAGCAATTTCAATATACTCACATAATTTAGAGGGATATAAAAGATTTTATAGCGATTCAATGATTTTAAGGGGATGAAGGACTTTAGGTATCCACTGTGAAGAAAGATTCTTCAATTGAAAAGAAATATTTATTGGTTTTCTGTCCAAAAAAAAGGTTTCTTGATGCAACCGAATTTCTTTTGAGTCAAAAAAATGTATTTCGTTCAAGAAAATAATTTTCTTTCCGAATGGAAATTTTTCTCGTATCTAAAATGGTCTTCTTTTTTTAAAAGATATTTTGGTTAAATTGAAAAAATTATTTAATAAGAATTTGAAAGCTTCAAAATTACAATTGGTTTATTATTAAAAATCTAGAATTTTGGGACACGATGAGCCGGTATTTCTTGGATCAATGGAAGCGCAATTTCATTTTCGATGCTTGTAATTTTTATCATGGTTTCCCATCCATACGTTATTTTAATTGAAAAGCTTGAATTTAAAAAAAAATCAAGTTTCTTTTTTCTTCTTGCAGAGAACTTGATAATTGAAGTTAAAAGAGATATTTGTATGTAATCCACCTTGATTTAAGATTGAAGCTTCATAGTTGAATTTAACATAATCGAAAAGATATAAAAATTTGGCTCAAAATCATTTGTTGATAAAAGCTATAGTTTTTGTAGTTTTTGTGGTAATCGTGAAGAATGTTATGCAAATAAAAAAATTGAATTTTCAGGAAAACTAGTTATGTACAAAAAGGGGTAAAGAGGAAAATTCTTCAACCATCTGAAAAAGTTTTGTATACTTTTATGACGGCAAGTGAGAATAAATATTATTTCAAAATAAGAAACAAATGATAAAATAATAATAGCGTCTCGAATTTGTACCTCTTTTGCAATATCTGAATCGTTTGTTTATCGTCTGTTTAACGTCTGTTTATCATCATTTATATGACTTTATATCGTTATATCGTCATTTATGTTACATAGAATAATTCTGACAATTTCTGTAAAGAAATCATAAAGCTGGGAAAGGGATGGGGGGCGACAGAACTTTTCTGTTTCATTCTCGTTCCCATGCAGAAAACATAGTTTTATGTTTGTATATCATTACTGTCTAGAGCTCTCGAGGGTCACATGTTTCTCATATTTTATCTGAATCTTATCAATCTTACAATATTGTAACAAAGTTAAACATCCTTGATAATATATTAAACAACAAAATAATGCGCAATACGAACTACCACTCATTTGAATAGAATAATTTTGACACATTCAGAATTATTTATATAAAAATTGCAGTCAAAATAAATAGTATTAATATTATTAATTAATAAAATGATTAATAAATATATGATTCTAATATAAATAAATAATTAATAAAATAATTATTAATAATTGTTAAAATTGTACACCTTCTATATACCACTGCCCTGCGTCGCCGGTATAGCGCCCGTCTAGAACGTCACTGCTCCTTGTTCAGTTAGTTCGTTGCTGCTCATATTCTGCATATAAAGATATTTTTTTAAGTAATCAAAATTTATTAAAAAACTAAAATGAAATTGAGACAAATATTTATATATATGTACAAATTGATAAAAAGTATACTAATATTGAAATCGATTTAAACAGCTGCACTCTCACAAATTTTCAAGGCTTTTGTGAGAGAAAAGATTAAAGATTTTGGCATCTCTAAAAACCATAAAGATGCTGAATATGTTGAAGGTGTGCTTAAATTGAGTATATTTATTACTGTCAATTAAGAAATAATATTCTAAAAAAAGAACACAAGCTTTCTAATTTAATGCATGCAAATCTCTTCACTTAAAGAAAAATTCTCGAATGGAAATTAAAAAATATATATAACAAAGTTTTTAAATATAAAACTTTTAATAAGATTATATGACACCGATCCCTCGGTAGTTTGTTGGAATTGTTTTAAATGTGTTCTTCATCTCAATTTTGACAACTAAAACTGCAATGCAGATGCTCTTGAGTTCAGAGCGTTGAAATTGCAGTTTTTTTCGATTTGTTATTGCTTGTGTTCGGCGAAATAAATCAGAAGCACAGTTTTGCAGGTATCTCATAACATATTATTTGCAGAAAAAACTCGTATGACCAAAGACGAGTTAAGTTCTGTACAATATACCCTAAAGATGAGTGCCAATGAGGATGGCTTAATTGAGATACAGCAAAACGACATCTATCGGGAAGAGGAGGATCTTACAATGCCAATATATGAAGATTTGCCAGCTGATTTTTCAGAAGCAGTTTGCAATTGGTTAAAGTGATCCTTCTATAATCAAATCAAGTCTACAAAATTGTTCAAATTTAAGATGTTTATAAAGATAAGAAATATAAAGATGTGTGTACTGAAGAAAAGATAAATCTAACAATTAGGAGAAATAAAGAACCTGTAAACATGGTGTCAAAATTTGCAGGTGGAGAAGAGGTGAGCGGACAGGGCTTGCTGGTAGAATTAACGAACACGATGAAAGAGTGTTTCAAATCGTGCTCAGAAACTTTGAAAAGGCTACTAAAGAAAAACATAAATACGATGCCCGAGACACCATTTTGAGCAGCCTTGATGAGTCATATATTTCGAGTGTGATCAAACTGGGAGATCCAGTTGAAATAATTAAGTATCTAGAAAACTTTGAGCGTTCTGAATCGAATGTCAATCCGGCGACTATAAGACAAAAACTGTACTCTTTGCGATACAATGAGAAGAGAGAAAAAGCTATTGAATTTATTAAGAAATTTGAGGATATGGTAACTCTTTACGAGAATATTCCCGGTGAAAAATGGCTATCTGAATCTGAGGAAAGAGATGCGTTTTACGCAGCCGTGAGATGTGCTGTTCCTCAAGTACAGTCCATGGAATTTCTTAGCAAAAATAGCTCAGGATAAAGTTTGGATTATCCAAAACTAAAAATATTCATTATGCAAAAAGAATCCGAAAACGGTGAAAATGAAAATCCAACTTTGAGATCCGGTGTTATGTTTGCCGGAAAGAGATGTTTTTGATGTGATCGGAATGGGCACCTGGCCAACGATTGCGATTCTAAAGAAGGGGAAAAGCTGTGTTACCGACGGAAGAAGTTAACAATAAATCTCAGCAATCATAACTGCATTCCCACTGCTCGAGGCCGTGACCGAGGCAGATCGCAACGATTACGGGGACGAGGTATCAGACTTGGTTTCAATAACAGATATTCCGATAAAAACTGCAAAAAAAATTTCAGATCAAGACGTGGGAATAAACGTTTTTCAACCAATAACTGCTGACAATAAACGTTACAAAACTGAAGAGAACACTCACAATACCAACGGCTCTCAAGAAAATTCTGCACAATCCAAAAGGAATAAGCAGCCTAGAGTCGAGTTTATTGCCAATTCAGGAGCGTCTGAACACCTTACGAAATCTAAACTTATATTTAAAAATTTCGACCCTAAGGAAAAGAAAATTATAAGATGTGCGAATAACAACCCTTCAGCAGATTTGAAAACGGAGGGAGTAGGTAGCATACTAATTAAATCAAATGATGAGACTATTATTGATGTTAGAGATGTGTTGTGTGAAAAGATTCATCAGAAAACCTACTCTCTTTACGAAAATTTGCTGAAGCTGGTCTCGCTATATACCTCGATAATGAAAAGATTGATATTTTTGATCCCGTTTCTAAAGATTTATTTATTACTGGTATTCATGAAAACCGGTTTGGGTCATAGAACACGACTCGTAGTATGTCAGCCAAAGAAAAATTAGGCTGACGAGTTTATTTATTAAAAACTATAAAGCTATGTTGTGGCATGTAAGATTAGGACATGCCTCTCCGAAATATTTACGGATATTACAAAAATTGTACCCCAATATTGAATAATTGCATAAGGTTGTGTTCGATAATTCTATATTAGACTGCGAAATGTGCTTAATTGCAAAAAGAAAAAGACAGCCATTTTTATCAGCTCGTACTCATGCCACTGAGCCACTTCAAATTATTCACTCCAATACTATGGGTCCTATTTCACAACCCACTTATCTCACAAGATATAGATTTATTTCGGTATTTTTCGATGATAAAACTCGACTTGCCATGGCTTATCCTATTTAAGCTAAAAGTGATACTGCAAAGTGTTTACAGAGTTTCGTCAGAAGCGCCAGGAATTTATCAGGAAGAGATGCTAAAGTGTGTTATTTGAGATTAGATCAGGGTCGTGAATATATTGGCGGTGAAACCGCAGCATTTTTGGAAGTTTTAGGTGCTGAATATCAATATTCGAGCCCTGATACTCCAGAACACAATGGGGCCACTCAACGGTTCAATCAAACCGTTCAAAACAAAGTAAGAGCGTTGATGTTCGATTTCAAGTTGCCCCCTAACACGTGGGACCTGACACTATATGCTGCTGTTCATTTTTACAATCGTTCGCCGCATAGCTCTATAGGTTTTGAAATACCAATAAAAGACTTCAACTCACATCATAGAAGTGATTCCGAACAGCTAAAAAGATTTGGTAGCCTAGCCTTTATGAAAGCTCAAAGAAAAACCAAGTTTGGTGAAGCTGGCAAAAGGGTTGTCTTAGTTGGGTATACACCCACCGGCTATCCACTTCTTCAACATGAAGAAGGAAAATTCTTTGAAAGCCGAGATGTAAGATTTAATGAAAAACTAGTCTATGGAGATGTGTAGAAAAAAGATGGCATTAAAGATTAGTATGTGGATGAAAAAGAGATTGATAAGAAAAAGTGGTTTAGAGAGTATGACGAAGGAAAAGAAGCTGAAAAAGACGAACAAAATATACATGAAAAACTAACTAATGAATATGTCGACTCAGAAAATATCAAAAGACCCCTTGATTCTTCAAAAGAGGAGGCAGAACCCAAGAAAAAGCGTGGTAGACCAAGAAAGTACCATGTCACCTTGAAACTGGATCAAGATGAGTTAGTCAGTAAAGCAGATCCCGTTGAAGTTTTTCTCGTGTCTACTAGTAGCGAATTAAATGAAAGGGAAGAATCTTAAGATACGTTAAAGGCTAAAGACAAACTATATCACGCACTCTTAGCTCAAATAAATGAAGATCCCAGCACATATCAAGAAGCGATGAAATGCGGAGAAGGTGAATTGTGGAAAAAAGCTGTTAAAGTTGAAATAAATGCCATGAAAGACAATAAAGTTTACAGATTTGTTAAAAGACCGGTTATGATGAAGGATGGAAGTCAGGCATATACTGTAGACTCAAGATGAGTATTTAAAAGAAAGCTTAAGCCAGACGGAACGTGTTTGTATCATGCTAGACTCGTCTCAAGAGGTTTCAAAGATATAAGAGTGTATGCTATTGAAGAAACGTACGCTCCTGTGTCTCGATTGCCTTTAGTACGAATGTTTCTGGCTGTCGCAAATAAACTAAAACTAAACCTTTATCAAATGGATGTGGAGACTGCAGTTTTAAATGGCGAACTTGAAGAAGAGTTATACATGGAAATTCCAGATGGAATTGACGTAGCGACAAGTCCAAACAAACCCATGTATGTAGATTAGACCGAGCAATATATAGTTTGAGAATAAGTCCAAAGAAATGGAATTTAAAATTTACAACAGCTGCAAATAAACTAGGATTATTCGCTGATGATAGTGAGCCATGTCTTTTCAAATACATAGAAGATGAGAAATTTGTAATGCTACTTCTCTATGTCGGCGAAATTTTAATGTCTGGGAATGATGGAAAGGTAATGAGTGAAATCAAGACTAATTTGCAAAAGAAGTTTAAAATTAAAGGTCTAGGGCTGCCTGAAGAATTTCTTGGCATCGAAATCTAGAGAAATAGAGAAAAAAGAGTTATGTCGTTAAGAAAGAAAAGTTTAACAAGAAAAGTTTATATCCAGAGTACTCGACAAATTTAGTTTTTCTGGCATGTATGCTCAAAGAACTCCGATGGTTACAGCTTAGGTTAATAATCGTGAAAGGCGCCTGCGAGAGGAAACTCACAGTGGAAATGAAGACGAAAACTATCTCCCTAAAAGGGCTGCTTTTCGAGAAATTGTTGGAAGTTTGTTATATCTGGTTGGCGCAACTCACCCAGATATTGCTTACACTGTTGATGTTCTTAGTAGACATCAGAACAATCTTACTGAAAATGAATGGAACATGGTAAACAGAGTTTTGAGGTATCTCGTCGGTACTAAACAACTTGGCTTGACCTATCGAGGTGAAAAGGATGATATGAAAGCATATTCAGTTGCGAGTTTTGCCGGCTGCAAAAACTCCATAACGACATGCGGACATCTGATAACATTGTTCGGGGATACTATTCTTTGGAAAACACAAAAACTAAGTTATGTCTCTGGATCGACTTGTCAAGCCGAGTTCGTAGCTATTAGCTACACTTGTCAGGACATTTTTGGTACCACTAAATCCCTAAGTCTTATGATAATTGAAAATTCTCATCCTGTTACATTAAGATGTAATAATGAAGCTGCAGAAGTTTGTGCAAAAACAGACGAAGGCAATAAACTGAGAAACATGACCGAAATTAAGGAAAACTACGTTGAAGAATGGGTTAAGAGAAATATAGTAACCATTAAATGGATTTCCCCTACCACTCAATTGGCAGATATATTTACGAAACCACTATCTTTTGTATCACATTCGAGACTCTTGAATTTAACTATGAACAATGACAAGTACTTTGATTCAATTTGATGATCCGCCGATATCATGTTGAACATAAATTTTGTTTCAGGTAGTAACCGTGGATCATAACCACCATCAAGATGAAATGAATTGATATGAAGAGGTGACTTAATAAAAATTATAAGTTCAATTTCTTCTGTAACAGCATATGTTTTGTTCCAAATAAAAAGTTTACCTGAATCTGTAGTTGCATAAGTATCATTCTAAACGACGAATGTATGTATGAGACTTAAGAAAATGAATGCTCTATTTGTATTGCGAATACTGCTGCATAAAGTTTAATTGTGATAACTTTTTATATTTGTGGTGTGGTATATTATCAGCGGAAGGGAGTGTTAAAATTGTACACTTTCTATATACTACAGCCCTGCATTGCCGGTATTGCCCCCGTCTAGAACGTCGCTGCTCCCCGTTCAGTTAGTTCGTTGCTGCTTACCATATGGAGTGCATCGTATTTGTGCATTCTACGTTTGACAATAAAGTTTATATGTTATAAAGCTCTGCCTAGTTCATTCGACCTATTTAACAATCATATTAATTCAAAAAAATGTATCCTTACTAAAAAATGGGAAGAAGTTGAAACAGGCATTTACAATATACTAAAATATGGTTAACAACAAAGATATATATGTATGTATATGTATGTATGTATGTATGTATGTATGTATATAATAAATAGATAGAGTTTTACGGTTCTTATTGTTCTTCTCGGATAGAAAAATGTGTAAAAAAAATGTTGTTACGTTCACCGAGTAAGACATGTAAGGACATTTTTAAATCAATCTTTCTTATATAAATAAATTATTTTTGTTACAGGCATATCGAAAAATACGCAAAGGAGTACGAGCAAGCAATACGTAATTTTTAGTAGTATTCTTTGAAACCTATAATCTGAAAAATTATACCTTTTTCGTCTATAATTACAATGCAAAATCGAATCATATTTTCATTCAAGTACTTTACATTCTGATATTTTATTTGAGCGAAGCAGAAAGATTTTACTAAAATTTTTACATAATTTGATTATGAGCTCGTTGTACGTTATTAATTCTCTTCTTTAGGTAACATCTCTACAGTCGAATTTCAATTCAAGCATGGTTTTGATTCTTATACATGATTTAAATTAAGCGTATCCAAACACAAAAATCAGGTTCGTGTCGCAATATTAAGCAACATAAGGCAGCTATCGAGCTGGGTCGTTAGGGTATTGCGCCTCATCGCGGCTCCTCTCATACAAATCCGGCGCGGCGCAATTCTTTGACCGCATAAGTCAAATTTGCTAAAATTGAAATTCGAGTGTTTTTTTTCTACCAAAGTACGACCTCAAATAGCTTGTAACTAATACACGTAAATTTAATAATATTCATTAGATTTATTTGCTATCTCCAGTAAAGGTGGGCAAAACTCTTGCAGCCGAGACTCAAGAAAGTTCCATCAATAATGAAGAGAAGGTGAAGGAGAAAGCTGATAAAAGTGATGACAATAATCTATCTTATGTAAGATCTATACTTATATATCTATCTATACTCTTCGGTTCGGTTTATTCAGAATCAAACCGGAGGGCCTACGAAAAATCCACCTGACGCGTCCTCGGGTTGTGAATAGAGGATTCCTGTACCAAGGTTATCTACTGAGTACGGTTACAATTCCTAATAAGTAGTCGCAGTCAATTGTCCAGGGATGGTCCCGAAAAAAAATACCAAAGCTGAGCCGTAGCATCCGTGCTAAGGAATGAATGGGCCCGGAGTGAGGTGACTTATAATGGTGACTCTTGGGTACTGGACGACCACCTAGACTATGCAGCTTCATTCTTGAATGCGATGCTCTGCAATAAAGAGCGAACCCTTTCCCTAGTTGTTGGTTTAAACCACAATTATACTACCGAACCCAATCGCAGATGCATTTTAAAACCATCTAACGCGCAGAGCACTCAACAATGGGTCGGCAAATAGTACCAATGACCTGGAAATAATTCGGATGGAAACACGACGACGAGACGGATTTGCTGGTTGCTCACACTACTGAGTGTATGAACCGACTCAAGGATGACTTACGGGAAAGCTACGATGCCAGCATTTTCCTTATACGCAGATGCATTAGAACGCGCATTCACACTCTGTGGTGCCAGGAACACCCAGACCTTCAGCACGTTTCGCAACGGTCCTTGTGAAATCAACCTGCCTTCCTCTCACGAACTGGATATAAACGCAGACCGCTTTCCCAACATCTGAAAAAACATCCAGATTTCTTCTAAGGAATTGTGAGGCTTCAACAACGATCTCCCTGTCTTCGTCGAAAAGCCACTCAAGCCCATTGAGGTCGAGACTTTTTGGAGGGAGGTTAACGAGTTCCAATCACAATTGAAGGTAAACACTGCAAATATCATACGCTTTAAGGAACTTTGCGTCATCCTTATAATACATGAGGAGGAATATCCATCAATCACTGCTGAGGAGGCGAAGAAAGCACTGAGGGGCACGAAGAACTTCTTCACTGCAAGGTCAGATTCTATATATCAACATATAGCCCGCATGGTCACCTCATATTTGGAGTCGTAGACGCCCATCCTGCAGTAGCTGATGTTGGGATGCACTGTACTTCTAGCGAAAAAGGGGACTTGCTCAACCCAAAAAAGATACAAGCAAATAACTTGTCTGAAGACACCGTATCCGATTTTTACAGCTACCGTGAACGATAGTATTGTTCGGAGAATCGTACCTGTTTGTGGAGAGATGTACAAGCAACGTGGCTCGAAAAAAGGTGCAGCAGGCAGCTTCAGTGCTTCAAGTGTCGCCGAAAGATGCGCAGGAGAGATGGGGATGCACTTTGGTTCCGACACGTGTGCAAAGATTCATCTGAAGCGAGGACGAGCCGCTGGCATTCCCGAAGAGTATGACTTCCAGGATACGAGTGGTATTGAACACTTTGACCTTGAAGAGACCTATCTATAACTAGGCGTGTCTGAGAGTCGCATTTAGGAAATATCCTCAGTGAATAAGTCTCTGAAGCTGATACAAGTGACTTCTTTAAAAAAATTTGTTTTTTCAATCTTTTGGCGTTGAAGAAGATATCTTTGATAACATTCTTGTCATCCAGGATTTACTCTACTCGTTTGAGGTGGTCCCATGGGCGAAACAGAAGCTCAGGACCTCCAACATGGCCACGCGTATGATCATGCATATGCAAAAGAGCTTGCAGATCAATTCCTCCGTTTCGCGAATGCACTTTACACACCGTCAAGGGAGGCGAACACTTCTAAATCACTAATATCTTCATGTGGACCCAGCTGTTGTTGTTCAACCTATTTTTGAATTATATATATATATATATATATATATATGAGTAAATAAGATATGTTTTTCATTTTTGGCGAAATTGCAAAATTTATGTTTATAATGTGATAAAATTTCAGTATGCTGAGTTTGCTGGCACAAACTTTGAAAAGCTCTGCAATGGAGAAATTTTACAAACCGAGGATATCCAAAAAACATTAAAATGCCGATACGTCGATCATGGTATTCCTTTTCTGAAAATTGCACCTTTCAAAGAAGAAGAAGCATATATGGATCCTAGAATTGTTTTATACCACAATGTAATTTACGACAAGGAAATAAAGACTATCAAAAGATTCTCAAAACCCTGGGTTCGTCAAAGTTTTACATCTTTTCTGAATTATTTTTTGAAACAAAAGGTATCCTTGTAATATCTTAGCATTGTTATGATTTTCAATTGTTGAGAGCCATCAAACCTAAACATAAAAAAGCAGAACTGTATTTTTTGTTGGTAGTATTTTTCAAATGGGTATAGGTGGATTTTTCTACATCGAAGCAAAATAAGATCCACTAAGTTGACAATGTTACAATATCCAAAGTTGTGAGTATATCTCACCACTTAAAGGTGATTTTTTGGCCGGTCAAAAAGACTCTAGAATCGGGGTGGAGTCTACAATTATTTTTTTCTTTGTTGAATTCACTGTGCTACAAAAATTACCTTTTCCAATCGCCCTGAAATGCATGATATCGTTTGCAATAAATGTTCATACCCTGAACAAGGATCCGGCAAGTAAATTGCTCTATCACGTCAAGATTTTGAGAACGACAAATTTTAAATAGCCAAAAACGCATTCTGGCTTATAGGACCATTGGCAACTGTTTTTTTATTCCTTTAGAGGTCGTGAGATACTCCAGTTCTAGAGATTTTATCTAAGAAGAATTTATTGTCTTGCTAAGGGTACGGAACTTGGTGTTTTCTTGCGACTTTATCCAGCTGTTGTCTCGGTTGACCGGACGATGGCGGTCTTCAGTTGTTCTAAGAGAGAAGGTTTCCAGATAATAATTTAATATCGAGTGTACCGCTGTCGATACGTTCTCCTTGCTAATATAATACTTTTACTGATAGATTCGATTCCAAAGGAAAGTATGGAATAAGAAAGAGAAAGAAAAAGAAATCAATTTTTTCGGAATGTGCCATCATTCATTAAAAGTGTTACATACTATGACAACTCAAAAAATTTTGTTATTAGGACACAAACGAATAAGTATATTCTTCTGTTTGCAGTTACAAAGAGCAAAAATAGTGAATGATACCACTGGTGAAAAGATGAATTCTTATTATAGAATTGCCCATAGTGCCTGGATTACCGGAAACGAAAATAAACACGTAAAGCTTCTCAGTCATCGTGTGAAGCATTTAACAGGTTTGTCAATAGATACAGCCGAGGACCTGCAAATTGCTTATTACGAAATCGGAGGCCTTTATCTACCACACCATGATTTTCTGACTGTATGTAAATTGTGGGTGACCTAAAATGTACGTCGTACTGATACCTTATTGATACAATAAGAACTATTAAACTTTCTAGGAACTTCAACATTCCGACGATGGAGATCGTATCGCCACGGCTCTGTTTTATGTGAGTAAAAAAATACTTTTCAGTTAAGGATAGAAGGTCGATGTATCGATGATACTTTTTGGCGGGTATCGGTTCTTATCGATACTCCACGTAAGAGAGAGAGAGAGAGAGGCAGAGAGAGAATGACGTCTACTATTAAAGTAGCAATTCTTTTTGTCAGTATCGCCCATGCTGAATCACCAATGTTGTACCAACAGATTGAAAAGTATCTATCTTTGGAGTCTCATTGAACTTGGTGTTGATGAACAAGAACACAATTGTTGTACCTAAGCGGTCACTTATTCAATGACCCTGTTTTGTAACTTTTTCTTTATATTAGGACCTGAAATTTTACTGAAGATTAAATTCAATCGAAGTGACTCAATATGAGATCCCCAACATTTCAGGATAATAACTTGACATTTATAAGTATTCATAAAACTTTGATGAAGGTGAGAAAATACGCAACATTGTCAAATTGTGTTAGTATGCACTAATTAACTCGGGTAACATTTTAATAACTTCCTACATTTAAGGTCGTAGACTATTATAAATTAGGTTAGGATTTATAACGTGTATTCTGACAATTCGTCGGCTCAAACGCCTCTGAGCTCAAAATTCTTACTACAAGCGTTACTAATCTGTCTTGCGAAACCTCGCCACCATGAGGCGTATTATTTGAGGTTTCCAGCATAGGTGCCATAAATAGGCTCATTTATTAATTTTGAATTGCACATTTCGAAATTATACATTTTTATTTAAAATTGTAAGGAAAAAGTTTACCTACCGTAAAGTAAACTGGTGTTAAATTTTTCTAGCTTTTTATATAAAATGATTTGCAGATCAAGCGTTCATTCGAAATTGCATAAACTAAGTTCAAAATTATATTTTTAACTTTTAACGATGAAAATTTTAAACCAAAGATAGAATTGAAGAAAATGAAAAGAAGTCCAACGAATTGAAAAAAATTTAACTGAATTTAGAATCTCCTCAATTGATTACCAGTTATCTATTCCTTTTTGGAATGCTTATCTCTAATTATTCAACATTTCAAGCGATTGGTATACTTTTTGAGAGACAAGTTTTATCTCTATAATAATGGTGTTCTGATTCTGACGG
Organism: Andricus grossulariae; assembly: GCA_011634705.1. Lineage (NCBI taxonomy): Eukaryota > Metazoa > Arthropoda > Insecta > Hymenoptera > Cynipidae > Andricus > Andricus grossulariae. Next base: position 42,474,794 of record JAABKJ010007545.1, on the reverse strand, counting down.
AAAGTCATATAAAATAAGATTCAATCTTTAGGATGTTTATTAAATGAAACTCTAGAAGAAATCTATTTTATAGATGAATGACGTTGCGAAAGGAGGTGCTACAGTTTTTCCGCAATTAAATGTTACCTTATCGCCTAAAAAAGGTAGTGCAGCATTCTGGTACAATCTTAAACGAAATGGAGATGGAAATTCGTTAATGGAACATGGAGCATGTCCAGTACTGTCAGGAACAAAATGGAGTACATTTTTTATTTAAGATATTATACATGAAGTCAGATATAAATTTGAATGCAAGTTTTTAATTTGTTGTTCACAAGGGGACGACCACCCTCATGGATCACTTATTTAAATGGGATTGAATAGGTAAAAGTACATTGAAATCCATTAGGTACGTATTTCTTTACCTCTAATTAGGCATTTTTGTAACAAGATATTATAAATAAACCGATGTGATAAATCAATGCAAAATTTCGTCAATTTCGTTTGTGCAAACATTTATATTGCATGTAAAATTATTGCTAGACATATGTTGCATAATATGTAGTCAAAACGATCTTACACTGAACAGTACCTGGGTTATTTATTAGCAATCAATAATACATACATACAATAATATATAACATAATGCATAGAATTATTAATAAACTCTTCGTGCGTGATTGATAGTTAAATGAATCCAGCATTTTACAAAATTATTTTTACATTCTCATCTCAATTAAAAGGTAGTGGTTTTATGGGAAAAATGAATTTCGTGGATTCCATAAAATGTCGACGTTTTGAGGCTCCCTGAGTCAGTAAAAATAGTTTTTACGTCGATGTCTGTCTGCCTGTCGTTGTCGTCGTTGCCTGTATACCGGAGATCTTTTGAAAGACTAATTGGATTGGATTGTGCTTTGGCTTATACATTTTTTAGATAAGAGGAAAATAATCAGAGTTATAGCATTTTCTAAATCCAAAAAAAGAAACAAAAATTAACATTTTGAATCAAACAACGGACGATATCAAAAAAAGTCCACGAAAGAAAAATGTTGCTTTTTGAAAGCCTTACAAGATTATCATAACAAATGTTGAAATTTTCTTGAAAAATTAAAAATTGAAATTTTGATCGCACAAAGAAGAATGCATAATAAAAAATTCCCTTCAGCTGTCAAACTATGCAAGACACAAAAAAGGATTAGCAGACGAAAATTGTGCATCAAAAAAATATTCACAAATTTTTTCATTAAGAATTTTGAGATAGAACAAGTAGGTTTTCTTTTAATCGTAAAAAATAAGATTGAAAATGAAAAAATTAAATCTTTGGACAAACGGTACAAGATATGAAAAAAATTCATAAACAAAATTTGTGCTTCCTGAAAAAGAGTAAAAACTCATCCGAATTTGTCATGAATAATTTTTTGATAGGCTGCATAGTTTTTGTTTCAATAGTAAAGAATTACATTGAAAATAAAATATAAAATTTTTTGAAAAATGACAGAATGTACAAAAAAAATTAATAGATAAAAGTTGTTCACCCAAAAGGGATCAACAAATTTGTTATTTATAATTTTTCGATAGGACGCGGAAATTTTATTTCAATCGTAAAAAAAAGAATAAAAATATAAAATGAAATTTTTGGAAAAACGATACAAGAGAAGAAAAAAATGAAAAGATAAAAGTTCTTCAACCGAAAAAGATCTACAAATCTTGCTATAAATTCTTGTTATAAAAATATATGAAAAATAAGAAAATTAACATTTGAAAAACCGAGAGAAGCTACAATAACGCTTTATCTAACAAAATTTTTCGCGTAGAGAATATCTACAAAAATTTGGTTGCAACCATTTTACGTTAGGAAGCGTATTTTTAGTATAAAATTTAAAAAATAGCACAGAGAGTAAACAAATCAAATATACGGAAAAACGACACAAGTTACAATAAAATGTCTAATAACAAATTTGTTTCTTTTTGTATAGGATGCACACTTTTTTTTAATTATACAAACAAGATAATGAAAATACGTCCGGTTCAATACCAATGCGTATTATAAATTGTAATAATATATACATTTGATATAATAGCGTTGAAAATAATACAGAAGAGTTCAATTTTGGATAAAATAGTGTGCGAAGAAGGAGATATGTGATGAGAATGTGTTCCTTAAAGCCGAAGGAGCTTTAACAAAAGAGAATTCACAATAACCAAATTACAGTTGTCGATTTAGTTATCTCCCAGGATATTCTGGCACATCCTAGGAATATCGCAAATAATATCGTACAGGATGGAAATCGCGATATCCCTGAAATGTCCCAATGATATCTCAGATTATCCTGTGGATACCACATAATTGTCCCAGTTTTATATGCCAAGGACGTCCCTAGATATCCCAATTCTATGACTAGTATATTTCTGAAAATAGAGATATATCTACGCCAATGACATGTTTATTCAATCGCTTAAATAAAATAACTCATGATATAACAATATTAGGTATTTTTCCGGAGAATTTGTACCAATTATTTCATTGCAGTGTACAATGATAGCATAGTACTTTTGCTTATATTGTGTAAACCAACGCAGTATATAATAATTCGATCATTTTTCGTCGTGAAAACTTGTTTCTTATTGCAAGTAGGCTGTTATTGATTATGGAAATAATTTTCAGTAATAACTTTTTTAATAATTATACTGAGGCAGAATTTGAAAAAAGCCGAACATTTGAGACTTGCATAAAGCGGATGTTTATCAAACGGATTTTTGTGAATCCTCATGTTTTAGGCATTCTACATACTTTAATTAATGTGCATGCCAGAAATATTGGGTTCCACTGCCAAAATTGTATATATCCTGCACAGCACATTGTGTGGATATATTGTACGGGGTGAAAATGTGAAAATATCCCAGGCCTAGGGATATGCCAAAGATATCATTTTGTTGTGAGGGCAATGTATTCAGTTCTTATAAACATTGATTATAAACAAATATTATTTTATTACATGGTTGATATTAAACAATACCCAGCTGAAAATTCCTGTGCAGGAAGCGCGGAGGTTCCTGGAAATATTCCTAGACACGATTCTGCACATGAACTTGCGCATGTAATCTTGACGGTTCCTGTGCAGGAATTTGGCGAAGAAAGCTGTACATGATCCTGCAATGGAACCCGCAGCAACAAAGGAACCTTTCAATGGTCGAGTATAGGTTCCTGTACAGGTTTCTTTGCGAAGTAAATTGAGGTGCCGGTTTCTGTCAAGAGAGCCAAGCCACTAGCAAACCCTCGCGGATTAGTTCCTGTGCAGGTTCATTTGTAGAATCCTAATCAAGTATCTGTACATGAACCAGCGTCTCAAATCACTCTGTGAAGGAACCTGTACAGGATTATTCAAAGGTTAGCTTACATACAGGTTCCTTTGCAGGATCATGTGAACTGTAAATTGAATAGTTTCCTTCGCCAAATTCCTGTACAGGAACCGTCAAGATTACCTGTACAGGTTCATGTGCAGGTTGGGGTTCAGGAACATGTCCAGGGGCCTCTGAGGTTCCTGTACAAGACTTTTCAGCTGGGTAAAATGTGAATGTAAAACGTTTCGTGGAAAAATAACTAAAGGTGACGCAGTCATATTTTTCCGTGATGAAAAGGTGCTTCTGCTTTGGAAAAGATGACACTTTTCATTTATTTACAATACATTTTTATAAAAATTCAAGAAATGTGTAGATATTGGTTCAAAATGTAACTAAAGGTATTGCACAATGTGTCCAGAAATAATTTTCTGTTATTAAAAAGTGCTTCATTTTGGAAAATAGCTAAGATGTTCATTTGTTATAATAAACTTTTATACATATAAAAATTTGTCTTAAATAGTAGCTGTTTTAGTTTAACTAATAATAACGCACTAGGAGTTAACTGATACTTCCTTGCAAAGAAAACTGTGTTTTTATGAAGAAAAATGTTTGAATTATTCATTTTTCATGATAATTATTTATAAAAATATAAAAGGAATTATTCAACGTTAGTTTGTTTTGAGTAGAAACTATTCAGCAAACGCTTAGAATAGTATTGTACATCTAGTGGGAGACGTATGCGATTCCAGGCAAGGCTGTTGAAATGGGAAGAAGTTACCGACTTCGAGGTTGCATAATGGGGGCGCAGGGGGCGAAGCGTCTACAGGAATTGGGGGCAGAGCCCCCACTGCACAAAACCAAACTCTTGAGAAAAAAAAATCTGTGAATTTTTTATTCGAAAATAAGAAAATGAGTCAAAGAGGAAAAATTCTGTTCTTGACAATTTTCAAATATTTAACAGGAATAGTTGAATTTTCAACCAGAAAGAATAATTTGCTACCAAAAAGCACAAGTTTCAGGAAAAAAATTAATGTGAAACAAAATTTAATTTTTAACAAAATAGTTATATTTTCAATAGTTCAATTTTCAGTTAAAAATTTTTATTTTCAACAAAAAAAGCGGAGTTTTTAACTGGACTAGTTACAGTTTTAGCTAAAAAAATTAATTTTCAACCAAAAAATCAACTTTCAACCAAATAGTTGAATTTTCAACTAAAAGAGATAAATTTTTAACTGAAAATGGAATTGTTAAAGTTTCAATAAAGTAGACGTTTAATCAGCAACATATATTACCAGAAAAATAGCGTATGGTTGTAATCACCGCCCAACCCATTTATGAAATGAAACTAACCAAAAAAGACGATTTACACTGTGTTTCATCTCTATATTGCATAAAAGCGGTATACGTGCGATTGTATTTTTATGCGATTTTCCTGGAAACAAATTCTTCGCTTTGATTTTCTTCCTTTGCCTTTTACTTTTTTGGAAGAATCTTTATTTAAAAGTTATGAAAATGACCGATCCGCTGATACTTGAACTTTTATCTTTTACTCATTAAGTGACACGAAGTGACACCTGACACAACAGCGAATGCAGGTTATGTGAAGTTCGTGAAGTTAATCCACGCCTAACCACACTGTTCTCATTTACTTCTCTCACTAGTGGGTAAAATCAAGTTTCCCTCAGGCTGGCCTTATCAATCGATAAATCGATAACTTCGTCGACTCCCAAGGAGCTTTGGAAGATGCATTTTCCGCGCGGGTGTGAACAGTAAAAACATTTACATGACAGAATAATGTTTACACAAATAAAATTGTCGAAACTTTGTATTTATTTATCGAATTAGTTTATTGTTGATACCTGGTAAACAATCGCACAGTGACAGCTAAAAACAATACATATTTAATGGATTTCAATGTACTTTACCTATTTGAGATCAATCAAAAAGAATTGTACATGAGGGCGATCTTTCCCTTGTCAGTCAATTTATTAATTATAAGTAAGGACAAATAATGCCTCCAATTCATATGATTTTGCAAAACTTCTACTATTCTTAAAAATATCGGCAAATGAGTTTTTCCATTTTTTTTTTTCAAAATATCATTTAATGATAAATTTACCGAGTGACGATATTGTAAAAGGAGTTCCTTTAAATGTCCTAATTCTTGTTGAAATTGGTCTTAAGTATTACATTTTGTATCTATATTAGTTATATAAGAAAACTTTAAGGTCTGAACGGCATTTGAAAAAACTGGCATTTGATTTATCGTGCAATCAATATTAGCAATTTTTGTACGATAAACAAAAAGTTTGTTAATAATATTAGATTTATTTAATTACAGTTGTAACTACATGGCTGCGTGAAAAAGGTCAAGAATTCCGCAGGCCCTGTACTCTACTGCAGAATGAATAGTAACTTACAGGATACGATGATTGGAAGAATGGACAATGAATTCTCCGTTAATTCAGAGATTTGACATCACGGAGGAATAAACTTTACTATAACCTTTCTTTACATTTATTTCGAATTTAAGTATTAATTTAAAAACTATGAGACGTATCTTGCGCTATAAGAGTCTTATTTATTTCCCGACTAAATTTCAATATTCCTTGCCTTCCAACGCAAAAGAAAAGCCACTTATTCCTGATCAGTGATGAGTCCGCATGCGCTGTTGACCACACATGCACAGTACGCCTATCTATGGAAGTAATAGGGTATAGGGTCATTAGACATTTTAGTGTGACGTCATTCCCCGTCGATATAATCAATTCTTAACAAAGAATCATTATTGTTTTTTAAGTGCAGCAAACATTGCTTGCACAGACAGTTTTATAGAATTATTTATTTGAGTGCGAAGAACTGAACTTTTCGTTCTCATAATTGTTCCTCAATGAAAGATCGGGTTCTAAAGAATGTAAGAAAAACAAACCAAAATTTATGCATGTGTCTAGAAATGCGAGACAGACTTTATAGAATCATCGGTAGGCGTTCCATTACAGCAGCTCGAAATAGATGATGTAATACAATGATGAATTGAAAAAAATTGTTCTATACAGAGTGTCCAGGCTCAAGTGTCCTGACTAACATTTTTGCATACGAACGACTGTTTATACCGCGCTCCTCATTGTTCCGGCTTCAATATTTTGTAAATAAAAACGAAAACTTCAACTGATTTTTGGAAAAGAAATTTTCGATTCATTTTATTTTCATCCTTATACAGCCATATATGTCCGCCAACTTAAGTCTGGGACACCCTGTATACTATGAATCACTCAATTTGTACTTAAAATTAAAAAATTGCACGCACGGTCACTTACACACATGATCACATGCACAAACGCTTTGAAAAATTGCAGCCGTTGGGGATTCGAACCTTTTATAACACCATTAATGCCTTGATTAAAGAAATGCAGCAGAACATTATGAAAAATACCAAGAGTACCACCACTATCGAGGAGACTACCACTAGTGACGTTACCGATATTAATAACCCTCTGCCTGTTCATTTGACCGTTATAGTCGAAAGTCGTCAAATGAGGCATGTGGAAAGGGAACAACCAATTGTAGTGCTCATTCACGTAACGTGACGTGTGTAAGTGCGACAGAGGTGTATCGTATAGCTATTTCGAGGGGCGCAAGTGCCCCTCGATAGAAACTTTTTAAATAATAAATAAATTATTATTAAAAAATACTCAAAGTTAATTATCAGTATTAAAGTTGAAGAAAAATCAACAAAATTGCTGAAAATTCGATAAAAAGTGACAGGTTTATGATACGAAAACCATAATGTGGAACATAACCTCAAAAAGAAAACGTCAAATTGAAAAAATTACCTTTGAGTGGAAGAATTGTCGAATTTCACTTAATTTGCACTTGATTCAAGGTAACGTTGTGTATCAAACAGAACGTCCGCAAGATTTCATGCCACTCTCAAAGTTTTCATTATCTCCAAAATACGTCTGATGATCTATTCATAAGCACCGTCAATATTACTTCAAATTTAATTTTTAATTGATGAAAAATTGAAAAAGCAATACAAAATTTTTTCAAATAACGTAAAACAATGGATTTTTAAACGGTATATTAACCCAAAGCGACAAACTAGGAAATTTCTTAATAAAAAAAATTAAAGTAGTGATTATGTTGCCAACAACTATAATTCTAAATGAGAAAAGAATCAACTAATTTCAATATCTTTTGTGCCAAAAATATTTTATTACAAACTCAGTTTTCAAAGGTGTAGTTATACATTTCCATGTTAATCTTTTTCACCGCAAAATGTTTTTTACTTGAAATTGTAGTTTATCGTCACTTGGCTACAGTTATCATTGTTTAAATTCTTATCAAGTGGAACTTCGACCGTTACAGATTTTTTTTCAGTTGCAAGTTTCTTTTCGAGGTGGTTTTTTGATTTCAACATTTCCTTCAATTTCGATTCCATTGGAATTTGCGGTGTTATGGTTTGAATGGTGAATGTAACCTCTAGCAACAGTTTCGGATTGCCATCCACCAAAGCGTTGCAACTACAGCATATTCGCTCCAGAGTTAGCGAACATTTTTGCAGAGCTACGGCGGGGAGAGTGGCCTGTAAATCATCCTGGATTTTCGAGTTTCAAAAAAGAAGCTATTTTCAATGGAATTTTGGCAATTGTATTTTTACCTATTACTTGGATGATGCACTTGCCTATTTGATCATTCATGAGAAGATTCTTCGTAGTTGCGTGTGATGGACGAAGCGCTGTGTATTTATTTACATAGGGGACGAATTCTGGACTAATTGTGAAAGCTCTCGAAACGACTGTTTTCGTATCAGGGACTCGGACAAGCAATAATTCTTCTTGTTGTTCGATATCTTGGACTTTCATTCGGTAAATTTCATCCCCTCGGTAGCATCTGCATGTACCCATAATTAAGATTGAAAAATGCACACCTTTTTAGGTTATGTTGATTATTGTGTGGCTTCCCTCTGTTTTTTTCGGACCATTATTAAAGTTAAGTTATGATAAGGTTGAATTCTCGTTCGAATAACATCGGACGCTCTCTGTCTAACTCACACGATAGAAAGAGAGACGTTTTGAAACCTTTTTTTTCGAAAATGATTATATCAAAAATTACCGACCTCCCTGTTTTGCCAAGTAATGGTAACATGCTAATATGAAAAATTATCGAACCACCTACCTTACCGACAAATGATAAAGTTTCTCACTATCCTACCGAGCTATGGTACAATATCAACCTACATTACCAGTGTTACTTTTAACTCTTTATTTCATTTCTGTATTATTTTGTTCATTACTTATGTTTGATTTTTTGCATTATTCTATTTCATAATATTTCGAATTGTTTATGTAATAGAAGTTACATATTTGAACCACAAACATAACGTATTATTTCGTCATTATATGTTATACATATAATGTTACTAATCTAACACATTAGATATATAACCTTTATTAGACCAGTGACTGTACAATTTAGGTGATACTGTATTATCTATTCCTTTGAGGGCTATTTAGCCCCAGGGACTTCATAAATAAATACAAATACAAATACAAAATACTTTTATGAAATTACAGAAAATATATACGCAAACAATGGACAGTATAGGAGCACGATATTAGAATTTTTGTGGTTACATTTTTAATCAGCGCATTATAATACATCGCTACATGAGAATAAGAAAATAAAAAAATTATGAACTTGTTTTTAAAGAATTCATAATCTCGACCAAAGTCGTGAGTTTAATAATTTTTCAAATTGCTCCGTCGGAGTTACGAGCTTCGTTCTGATAAGTTTTAGCATAGAGCATAATACAAGTTGTGACACATTTACCTTTATTTCTGTTTTAAAGAAACTAGAGTGCTTTGAGAAAAAGAATAAGAAAGGTACGTGATCTTAAATATTAGAATTATATTCAATTTCACTTAATGTGAAAAGACTTCTCTACAGTAGGTAAAAAAACATAGACAATTATTATTTAAAAATACTAATGGTTTGTATGTCGGGAGGTTTGAAAAATACAAATTTGGGTACAATTAGCTTCAACCTACGACTTCGACAAGTTTAAGGAAAAAGCGAATAAAGAAGTGAATAACGATTATAAAATAGAATGATTTTGAAGGAGCTCTATCGCGTGATAATTATTTAAAAAATTAAATCATTATCTTTCACCGTTGGTATTCTGTCCGTCCGTCCGTAAACATTATAACTCAAAAAAATGAATGGATGAAATGGGACTTTGACACACCGTTTTGGTCCCTGGAAGGCAGAACGAATTGGTTTACCAGCCTTCTTTAACCAACTATTCTGATGTTACCCATAGAAAATGCTATGCAAAAATCGAATATTTCAATTTTACGCCAAACGACGCCAGGTAAGTGAAAGCAGTTCAAAAGAATGATAGCTTCTCAAAAGACCTACACATTCTCCTTTAACCATTTTTCAACAAGACTCGTTGGTCTGGTTTTATGCATCGAAAATACTGTGACTATTAGAGATGGAAAGAGTACCGAGAAATATCCATATTCATCGATATAGCATCGTATCGAATTGTATGGATACATTTTTCCTCTTAAGGATAAATATCAATATTTTCCTGGTCTGTTTTCATGATTTTGATGATTTGGTCATGATCTTCTAAAATAAAAATTTGTTCTTTATTACACGTGAAGTTCAAGGTCTTTTTAAAGCCTAATTTCCTATTTTTATCACAAAAATCTATCAGTTGGCGATGACTGTTGGATTCTCGGCGATAAATAGGCGTTCTGCCTGAATAAAAATTCAAACATCGGTTACGTGAGATTATATATGGGACCACCTAATGAATTTCGCAAGGTTACATAGGATTGCATACTATTATATTGGATTAAAAGAGATTATACAGTATTAAACAGGATTAAAGGAGATACCAAAGTCATTAATAATACAAGGATCTGTGTCGTATAAGTACCAATATTTATAGAATTAATATGGGAAATAATTTACAAATATGATTGATATTGGAAATTTTTTATGAAGTTCTGTACTGGATGAACAAACAATTAGGTTTAGATTTTGTCATTTTATTTTTAGAAAAATAAAAATGGTTAGTTGCATATCGCATATCTTGTTTTTCAAACCTATGAATAGAAAAATAAGTAATTACACAGTGCGTAAAATAGAATGCGTTCGCTTGAATCAGAAGAAATGTTAAGAAAAATGGTTCGACATGGCGTTCAAGAACCTAACGTCAACCCTCAGACAAAAAAGCTGAAATTGTAATTCGAATCTTGATATTAAAAATCGTGATGAATGACGCATAGTGAATCTGGAAGTGCTCCATTTATTTAAATTGCCTCTATTTCTGCGTATATAATTTATAATTTTCCAGTCAACTGTAAAAATTGTATTTAAGACAACTTTTATACTTTCATGCGGTTTGAAACAATAACACTTATAAATGCGCGTGGTTGCATACAAATTTTAGCCATACTCGCTTGAAATGCAACGTTCTCATAACTCTCACTATTTCATGTCGTATTTTGAATATTTTGTATTTTAGCACAATTTTTGATACACAGTAAAACGATTTAGTTTCAGATTTGACTAAGAAAGCACTAAATAAAAGTATATAAACTCTCTTGAATAAAGCACTTACTGATTCTAAATAAGAAATAAGCATTTCTCGACTGAAAAAAAGTAAAATATGCACCTAACATTCAATATACAGTTCTGAAAGTAAGTGGGAAGCAACACGTAATGACAGCTTAGGCCTTCGTTACCTAAAACTAAGAAGTACGCCTTACTGAATTTCAGATTGGCTCTACCTTAGTCGCGCTGGACTTGCGCACACCGCGGTCTTGATATTCTGCTCCGTTTCTACACTCTATTTCGCGTGGTATACAATAACCCCTTGTCGTAAATCTCCAACATTTTTAAACACTTGCAAAGTTTCCCGTGTATCGCAGACTGTACTTTATTAAAACAATCACTCGTGGGCCGTGTATTCACTGTGACTCCAATGAAAATGTGTGCTTTCGAGGTTTTTGGTGCAGAGAAAGTGTTCGAATTGCGTTTTTATATGAAATACAAAAGGATTTTATAATTATTATCTTTATAATTGATGTAATGTCAGGTGAGGGCTCACAAGTCCAAGAGTTTAATTGATTTAAGATCATATAAGCTCCTCTTCCAGAAACTTAGGATGAAGAACAAACTTTATCCTATTTCTCGCTATACGTCCCGAAATTCGAGATGACGAATAACATTTAGCGGAAAATTTCCCAGCTCTCGCGATTCGTACCGACATTTCTTACCAGCGTTTCAAGATACGTAGACACGACGATATGTTAGATCAGACGTGTCAAATCCAGATCTTGGTCTTATGTTCCATGTTCCTAAGTCGCTCAATGACCTTTGGCGCTGTTTTTCTAATACGAATCTTTCTACAACACCACGTTTTGCAAAGAATGAGCCTCCACTGGAGTTTCTTCGTCTTCAAAGAGCCACATCTTGCTTTAAGATTTTAGTTGCAGGTCAAAATAGTACAGTCAAATTTTCTCATCTGTTTTGATGCTGCCAACATCCTTAGATGTGCAGGAGAAAAAGCAATTAAGCCCGTGACTGTGCAGACAAAAATCGGAAAGTGGACCCAAAATGTGTAGAACTTTTTTTTCAACCTATAAATTTGTAAAAAAATCCGTCAATTCATCAGACACTTTCTTTCATGTTGTGTATACACTTATGCGCAGTTTTGGCCCACCTAGTCCATTACGTGTATACATGGCATCAGCAGTCAAGGGGATAAGAATCTTTCTACACCATTCCACCCTATTGTGCTTCTCCTCGTATATCAGTGAATGGAGCACCCAGAGCTAACAAAACTTATCGAACTTTTGCTTTTGCAGCTTGTCATAAACAGATGTTGCAGGATACAACTCTCCAAGAGTACTTATACACATCAAGAGAGACTTCAACGATTAAAAATATAAAGGCCAACTTCCATATCGGGTTACATAAAAAATGGTTTATTTCTAGTTGAGCATCCTACTGAACAATGACTTATAAAACAATTCGAATGAACAACGAACATTATTAAGAAGCTGTCAGTTTTGTTAATTTAACTTAATAAAAGGTCAAAAAAATTTTGAAGTAACTGTTTCATTAATTCAATCCAAAAAGCATATCTTTTGATCACATTCACAAAAAATCCATCGAACAAACATTTTTAATGTTTAAAGACGTTAAAAATTGGGAATCCTCTACGAAGGCTAAAGATGCAAAATAAAAATATGTATTAGACAGGGATAATTTCACAAATTTTGCTAGGATTCCCAAAATAGATTTGAAACAAAATTATTTTACTCTACCCTGCCTTCTATCCACTGTGCCTTATATCCTATAATAACATTCTAATAATAACAGAATGGCTGGATTATTCATACTCATATGTGCTGTTGTGATCTCTCTATTCTGTACCGGAATGGCCAATGTTGATTCATCCAATGATGTTCGTGGAATATTTCGTTTGCGGTCAGTAAAAGATATCGTGATTGACACCGTCCATAATTATCTCCAAGAGCAGGAAAAGCGATTAGGCACTCTCAAGAAGTAAGTCGCCAAATTTAGATTTTTTTACACAACTTCTATAATTAACAATATTTGAATTTTTTTATTCATACAACAAATCGTGCTATTATCGATTTTCTTTTTCATTATCTAACCAAATCTAAATTTATTCTTACATCATAAGCATAAATTGACCTGCTGTACAAGTCTGTCAGGAAAGTACCCGACCCTGTGTTTTAACTTCGTACCTTTTTGTTCTATTGCTGAAACCAAGTATTTACTATTGAGGCGGTATCTCTAAGAGGTCTCCTGCTGATAGAGCCTTGCAAATATTCAGTTAATTAAAGTCGGTTCCAAAGGTATAGGCCCCTCAATTTTTTTGATTGCAACTCGCACAAAAAAAATCTCTGAAATATCTAATAAGAAGCATCTTAAAGCTTAAACTCTTCCGAATGCAGCGATATGTTCACTTTTGTCCTAAAAAATTTGTTGCAATAGTTCGAGGGCAAAACGTCCCAAAGAACAGGGTTTTTCGGCCTCCTTTTTCAAGGGTCCACTTTGACCCATTTCCAGAAGGAGGGCGACGTTAGGGAAAATCTGAAAAAATTCACAGATATTCTTCAAACGTTTTTGAATGCAATGCATTTTTCAAAATGGTGAAATATGCAATAGTTTACTTCATAGGGTGATTTATTTACAGCAGAAAAGAAGAAGCAAAAAAGTACCCTTTCTATGACAATAGTAATTCCAGAAGCAAGCCAAATGGCCGAAACAGATGTGCTTGAACGAAGCATATATATATATATATAAGTTTATTCTTATGTAAACGTGTGTTTCTGGAGGTTTGAATTTAGAAGATCGAGTAAGATAGTGACTAGGTGCCATCCATATACACCACAAGAACAACTTTTTTGTAGGAAAGGAGGGGGGGGGGGCAGGAGATAAAAAGAGGAAATCAGCAAATCAAAATTACCTACGTGGAATATGGAGAGCCCACTTGTAAATGTACGAAAAAATCTTCTGGAAAATTCCATTTATCTCTCAATCAGTATAATTGACTGTCATTGACTTTCATATACTGTCATCAATTATATAAGAAAATGAGGATCGCCACTGGTACTCTGTTGCTCGCTTTTGCCATTTTCCTCAATTCTATTGGTAAATATAAGATAATATAATATCATATTTATAATTTTCGACGTTGAATTTTCAAACAGATGGATAAATTTTCTACCAAGATAAGATTAGTTTTTAATCAAAACAAAATTAATTTTAGACAATCATGCAAGCTGAATGAAATTATTCTTCAAATTAGAAAAAAATGCTTGAAAGTTGAAAAAAATGACTTAAGGTCTTCCAGAAATTTTTCCATGTTTTTGGAGATATGAAAATTTCTTAAAATTTGGTTTAAGAAATGATGTTTCCGAAGTAAAAAATTATTAACAATTTTATCAGAAATCTTAAAAAAAGATTTGCATTTTCTCGAAACCTTAACAATATTCTTTTAAAAGCTACGATATTGTTTTTATTTAAATCTTCGAACATTTACGTTTGAGTTTCAGGTTTCTTTGACAATTTTCGAAATCTTTAAAAGTGCTTAAAAAGATTTTTATATATTCTGTCAAAATGCTTGAAAAACTTCAACATTTTGTTTCAAAACCTTGAAAAATCTACATTTCTAATCTACATTTTACATACATAATCTCAAATAATTTACATATATTTTTTAATAATTCGCTTTTCCTCTGCAAATTTTTCAAAATCTTTCAAAATTGGAAAAATTGCCCTGACAAATATTAAAAACATTTCGAATGATTTGCAAAAATGTGGAGTAAGAATCTAGAAGATTTTAGCGCATTGCTCCTCGTTTCGAAAGATTAAAAATTTGTAGGAAAAACTGAAATAAATTAATTTGAAATTTCGTTATGTCAGTTAATTTTTGGTATGTCGGCGTTTCGAAATCACACTGATTCCCTCCTTAGTAGTACGATAGGCTATTTAGTAATATGTGTCATGTATATTTCTCAGAACATAGTAAATTGGTACACAAAAGTAGTCGATGCAAATAAATGTATAAAAAAATTGGAATAAAGTAATTATTTTTATTTTTACCATTGTTTAATAAATATTCATTCATTTGTATGTTATTTATTATTATTTATCAAATAAAGATCTCTCTTATAAAGGTATCAAGGAGATATAAAAATATTTTATATACGGGTTTTCCCTTTATTAATACCATTGTTATTTTCTCGCATATAAAAATCGAAGAATATTTACCTGCTTGAAATAATTTTTATATGCTCATCATTTTGAATCTTTTTCGAATTTATTGTAATAATATTATTGGTTTTATATTTTGATTTAAAAATTTGGATGATTTGAAAGATGAAGAGACAATTTTTTAATTTTAAATCTTTGAAATTAATAAAATTTTGAAAGCTTATCATCAAAATTAAGAAGAAAAATCAGCCCGCCGTGCGGACATATTCTCATCGCGCGCCAGGTGCGCAGCTCGCTTTGCTCGCGAGTTTTAGCGCGCCCAGGGCGTGCAACTGTTTGTTCTCGCGCTTTGACCTCAATAATATATTTAACTCGCGCTACTTGCTCGGTCTTTGCATTTCCCCCACATTTGCGCCCAGACCTTTTAAAATTAAAGGTCAAATCATCGACAACTGTAATTTGGCGATGGTCAATTCTCTTTCGTTAAAGCTCTTTTGGCTTTAACGAACACATTCTGATCACGTATCTCGTGCTTCGCACTCGATTTTATTAAGAATTTGAAATTTTCTACATTATGTTCAACACTATTATATCAAATATATATCATATTTATTTTTGTATCTCGAGCTCGTACTGCTTATTTAGATTTTGCAAAATAATGCATACATTTAATTTTTCAAATTTGCTCCTTATTTTGCACTAATTTCTATTCTCAGCTACACTGAATAGTCTATCATTTCAATAAATTTATATTATCACAATTAATAATATGCATTGGTATTAAAACATACGTATTATCATTGTCTCGTTTTATAATTATAAAAAGTGTGCATCCTATACAAAAAATGTTATTATGATATATTTTATTGCAACTTGTGTCGTCTCTCCATAAATTTAATTTGTTAATTTTCGAAGTTATTTTCTATGATTTCAACTGTAAATATGCATACTAGTGTAAAGTAGTTCTAAGCAAATTTGTAGATATAATTTAGGCGAAAGATTTTGTTTTTCAAAAAGTTATTGTAGCTTGTGTCGTTTTGTCAAGAAGTGAATTTTTATTTTTTTATGCATTTTTATAGTAAGAGTTTGAAACAAATTTGTAGATCTTTTTTGTTTGAACAATTTTTTCCCCTTGATTTTTTTTCGTCTCTTGTGTCGTTTTTCCAAAAATTTAATTTTTTTATTTTTATTCTTATTTTTTACGATTGAAAAGAAACTATTCGGCCTTTCTAAAAACTATCAATAAGAAATGTGTACATCCTCTTAGAGTGAACAAGTTTGCCTATTTTTTGTCTTTCCTTGTGATGTTTGTGCACAAATTTAATTTTTACATTTTTAATGTTGTTTTTCACAAATAAACCAAAAACTACGCGTCTTATCGGAAAGTAATTTCTGACAAATTTTTAGACCTTTTTTGGGTGCAAGATTTTTGTCTTCTCTTTTTTTTTGTATTTTGCTTAGATTGACTGCAAAATGCAACTCTTAATTTTTCATTATTTTTTGTGCGATCAAAATTTGATTTTTCGTTTTTTCGAAAAAATTCAAAAAGTTGTCAGGGTAATCTTGTAGGGCTCTCAGCAGGAAACGTTTTTCTTTTCTGACTTTTCTTCATGTCGTGCGTTGTTTAGCTTAAAATGTTAATTTTCGTTTATTTTTTTGGATTTTGAAAATGCTGTAACTCTGATCATTTCCTTATTATCGAAGAATATTGAATATATAAATTCCTTTTCTTCCTGAGTGCTACTGATACTAGTACATAGAATTTTCAAATCTTAAAAAAAGTGGTCTCCAAAATTTTCAAAATGTGCTCACTTTTTGAATTTTTAGCCAAAAGAGCTGGTTCACGAACTCGCTCTTTCTTTTCAGGCCTTCAAAAATTGTACTGAAGCACAATCCAATCTGATCAATCTCACAAAAGTTATCTTGCCTACATGATACTACAGACTACAGACTACAGACAGACATAGAGACAGACAGACAGACGAACAGACAAACAGACACCTTAGTGAAAATTGCCTGTGGCGCGCGGTTGTTGTATCTCGCGTTTCGCTTTCGATAATATATTTACGATATATATTCATATAATATATATTTATTTATACGTTCTCATTAGGATAAGAATGTAAAGAACATAAATTCAACAGCAGAAAATGAAAATGATCAACTTTAAATGATTTTGAAGATCAAAAGTACAGTTTTCAATCCAATTTCTTTTAGAGTAAAGAAATTTTGAAAGTAAACCTTCGAAATTACATAATTTCAAATTGCAAATATTAGAACTTGCATAATTTTTATTTTAATTTTCCAAACTTGAAAATACTTCAATTTTAAAAATGCACAATTTCAATTTTTACACTTTTAAGCAGTCACAATGAAAACAGCTGAAACCTTAAAAATGTATAAGTAAAATTATTAAGTTTGGATGATTTTGGAAATAGAAAGTCAAGTTTTTGCTTCCAGATCTTTCAAAATGAAGAACTTTCAAAAGAAAATTAATAAATTACAAAATTTTCAATTGCAATATATAAAACTGGCCACATTCTTAATTTTTAATTGTAAGATTAGAAGCACTTCAATTCGAAAGAAGTATGACATTTTCTTATGATTTTGAAGATTAAAAATAAATTTTTCAATCCCAAATCTTCAAACAAAATCAATTTTGTATGTATTTTATCAAAATTAAAGAATTCATAAATTTAGATCCCATACCTCGCATCATTTCTAGTTGGTTATTTTTAAAATTGCAAGCTCTTCAATTATGACGGTTTACAATATCAAGTTTCAAAATTTTGTAGAATCACAATTTGAAACTTTTTCATTTTGACGATTTGTAATGTAAGAATTGAATATTCCTCAATTGTAAAAAATAGAAATGGAAACGTCAGTTTATTTTTCGTAAGTTCTTATAATGTTTAACGTATCCATCTCATGTGTTCGCATTTAAACAAGAATCTTTGCAAGAATTTCAATTTACTTGAATCAGTGACTGTAAATATTAGAATGGATATTATATCGATTACATAAACATTCACCACATCTTGCTGTTCCTTCTTACAGAATTAATGAGTTCAGAACCGAGGACCTTGGAGGATTTATTTCCTGGATACAACGGTGTCTTGCCTCCGGTCGAAGAATTGTCGTATGAGAATCAGTTTCGCCATTTCGAAACATTTCGTGATAAATGTATGGTCATGAGTTGGGTAAATTTCTTAAAGAGGGATCATATAATATTTGGATGGCATTGGCCGTGGGAAAATTCAATTAACTATCCAGGCCCTTTATTTGTTCCTCCTGAAAATTTATTCATTGTATTTAACACGAATAAAGACGAGTGGATTACTTTGCCTCATGATTTAGCTCGGAAATTGGGTGCAAACCGTCGTTTGGACTTTGTTATTGCGCGTGATCAAGTTGCTGCTAGACACATAGCAACGCCGAACAAACCGGGATACAAACAAGCACACATTGAAGCTTGCAGAAAGGCAAACGAGCGAGTGGACATTGTAGAAAAAGAGCAAGAACAGCTTTTGAGCAAGGGTAAAACAACCTCTGATAAAAGCATGAGAGCAATAAAGGAAGAATACAGCAAAGAATATAATCGTGCATTCACGATTTATTTATACCATCATGGAAATTATGATCTCAACGCGCATAGAGTAAGGCATTCTTAAAACATTAATGCTGTATAAATGTAAATGTAACTGTCATTGTAATCGTAAATGTATCTGTAGTGTTCAGCTCTGGCTGGACGAGAGTTAAGGGTTGGTGGATCTGTATACTCAAGTAGGCTTAAGTCCGCTTTACTATACACAGGTTTTACTGCGATTTTCCTTGTGTACTACAAAAATATTGTAGGTGAATACTAGTGGATTTATTTTGAAAGTCGGGCGCAGCCGCTGTGGACTAGAATTAGTAGAGTCTTTCCCCAATACACCTTTAGAAAGGTGCACTAGTGACGCACACAATTTGTCAATGTCATGTGATTATCAATTACAAATATAAGAATATTAACTGTAATAATCCAGTATTCATTCTTTCATTGATTTTCCTTACATTAAGGATCATATATATACGCTCTCTTAACCAGCTCATATGTCAAGAATGAAAGATCGTTCTGGGTTAAACATTTAACTATTTGACTAAAAATTGATGTATTCCATTGAAAATTGTTTTTTGTTTCTCTTTGGTACAGAATAAATCCTACGTGTTAATTTTTTTTTCATTGTTAGCATATATTGTATGAAACTCCTCTTTTTTGAAAAAACATTAATCTTCTTGGTTAAAATGTATGCCTTTGATTGGAAAATGTTCTATTGTTGACCCATTATTAGCCGAAGAACTATAACGTTCCAGTCCTTCTAGGCATTACTGAATCAAATAAAAAATCTATCGATCTTCCCATATTTTTGATGCACCATTTATAAATATCTGATCATAAGCCTTTTCGTAATAATGTTATTATTTACTAATTATTAGGCAAATCGAAAAGCGTTTTGTATACCGCTATTCATTCTAAGACGTTCAGATGTACGTGAGAATAGAATAAAAAATATGCATAATACTTCAATGCTAAATTTATTTATTTTTTGTTTTCAAGTCTTCAGTCGAGCAGACCCAGCAAGCTAGTGACTAGGGGCTATTTTTGTTGATTCTATTTGTAAATATACAGTACTATATTATATCTATAACATTAGGCAGACTAAAAAATAAACACAATTAATCTCTTGGTTGTTTCTCACGCAATTATTACATCAAAAGAAAAATGAAAAGACACAAGGAACGAAGTTTTATCCAAATTTCCGCCCAAAAAGATGAATTCTCAACGAATAATGTAACAGCTGATATTTAAAATCAAAGCGATTTTAATTCTCAATCTAAAACAGTTTCATATTACCAAAATGACAAATTTTCAACAAAATTGTTGACTTTTCAACCGGAAAAAATAATTTACAACTAAATAGTTGCATTTTTCACTAAAAATATTGATATTTCAACAAAAGAGATGAATTTTCAGAAGTCTTTCAAGGTGTAAAACCAACCTATCGGCAGAAAAACGGCGTAGCTTTCACGATGGATTTTGGGTGTAGTAAAAGAGTGATAGGATTTATTTTGAGAGGGCTTAGTTAGCACGTATTGAAGTACGAAAAAAAAAATCTCGTTATTTTGAAACAAAATGGCGGCGACAGAGACTATCTTGAAAATCGTCCTCTTTCAAAACACCTTCAAGGGAGGACGGTTTTCTCGTAAAGTATAAGACCTGAAACAGAAGACGAAAAAAATTTATAATCTATATACTATTGGCCATCCACGTTTATGCTCACTTCACTTCACCACAACGGAATATATAATATATATTCGTATAAAGCCGAGAAATCTACGGAAAAACCAAAACGAAAAAAAAAAACAGAATCGTTTTGAGCGCGCGCTCCGAGGTGCTGCGGCGAAATCGACCATTGAACCTTTTAAATTTCTCTTAATACAGGACCTCCTGCATATTGTTTTCTTGGCCCTGAAGTATTGTTTGAACCAACAAAGAAAAAATCGATTTTTCTACAATTCTGCAGTGGTGTGACCCTTCGTGACGAATAACACTACGTTTTGAATTTTCCCTATGATTCAGAATTATTCTGATGACAACCGAATTAATTATTCACGGGAACGCAGAATTAATTTGGAATGACGTAAACACATACTTAAGACTAACAAATAAGTCATCACTAGATTTCATCAAGTCAGATAGATTCAGGTAGATTATTATTTTTCATTCCACGTCGAAAAAAGTCGTCTTGAAACAAAAGGATGGTCTTCTTATCCATTTAGTTTCGAAACAAATGTGAACTCTGGAGTTATTTTATGTATTGAATTTCCTCTACTTACCTAATTACGTTTGAACAAATCCTTGTTTCGCTCGATAAGCATTAGAACGATTAGAGTAATAATAAATAATTCTGACTTAACCGAAGCGGGTTTGAGCTGAACAGAGTAAGAGAGAAATGCGAATATTTATAGTAGGGTTTATTCATTTTTCTTGTACAAGTGTTGAAATGTGGGAAGTCTTCCAAGATTCTTCAGAGAAAAGGCAGATTGTTTAGAAAACTGGGAATCTTAATATATAAATTTCTGAAGAGAAAATATGGTAAGGATTCATATGAAATTCTAGGTTACTTATCGATTTGAATAGATTTGCTGAGAGAAAAGATGGGTATTTGAACAGATGCGGAGACGATCAAGCAAAAGGAAGAAAGTTATCATTCACCCGTTGTTTGATTTCTTAGTTTGCTACTCTCTTAGAGTGCATTCATGCTTTAAATCTTTAATTTAATCTTCTGATTACAATAAGGATGAGGAGTATTTGGTTCAGGCGTTTCTGCTGATACATATGTTACCGAACATCAAATTTTTGAACTTCCTGGGGACACGGATCGCTTTAGCATTTGTTAATTTGGTAGAAAAAAAAGTATTGATTTTAGAAGAAGTGATAGTATGTAACACATGTGAATATCTTTTGCGTACAAACATAATTATTTGACTCGAAGAATAAGCGAGTTGTCAGAAAAAAAAAATTAAAAATCAGTCTTGTCTGGTAGAAAAGTAATCTTATTGTTTGAAAATTTATCCGCTTGCTTTCCTGCCAGATTTTCTACTCTTTCCTCTTGTCTTTTCTAGGGTCGCGATACAATAACAGGAAATAAATTACACGCCTTTCATAAATTATAATTATTAATTTTTCAAAAAGAGAGAAAATCTTGATCACATTGATCCATCCTACGAATATGTGAACTAATTGAATCCTTTTAAGAGATGAAGCTGTAACAATAAACATCTGTTTTTCCGAATCGCTGTTTAAACTGTACACATAATATGTTGACATAATTTTTCACATGACGCAATTCGTGCTACGACATGCATGTATATGAGAAAATAGAACAGAAAAAATATATGAAACTTTGTTATTGTATAAAAGTATTTTTTTGCCAAGGCTTGAATTCAGAAGTTATCGTAAAATATGATTAGTGGCTATCCATACACCATGTGGACAATATTTTTGTGTGGTGCAGCAGGTGAAAAAGAAGGATTCAGCAAATTAAAATTTTCTAAGTGTGATACGAATGGCCCACTAGTATTTATGTACTAAAATATCTACTGACATCAACTTCAAAAAATATGAGAGTAACGACCGGTACTGTATTCCTTATTGCGGCAATTTTTTTTTTACTTTACTGGTTAATATATACTAATACAATCTCATGTCTATAATTTCGAGTAAACTAGAAAACTAACAGAATTATTCTTCTTTTTTCTCACGCAATTTTTAAATCAAATTAATATTCATGCAAAACTTTTGTATACGTATTATAGTATATATCACATATTCACACATCAATTGCATCCATTTCGCTATATATCACAATACGTTTCGGTTGAATCGAATTGTAAATTTTACCGCGACTTTCTTTTTGATTTTTTACTTATACTGGGTATGTTTGTTTTTCTTCTTTCCTCAGTGATCTTCCGTTTTCTTTGCTGTTCTAAATATTTATTGCTTGCGAAATACATTTAAAATTGAGGGCCTCCTTATATGATACAAGCCTCCTATTTCTTTTACATGAACTTTAAATTTTTATTCATCATTATTTATTTTGTTTTATAAATATTGTTGCATTATTTATATGTTTTTTATAGACTTTATGAATATCTTCTTGACTGGTGAGGGTCCAAAATAGTGACCGAAATGATTCAAACAGAATTATTTGCATATATTATTTTCACCTTCATTTCCGTCACTTGCTTCGCTATATAATAGTATCTATACCTTTGTGTTGAAGTCGTGGTCATGAAATCTCGCATACAACTTACAAACAAGAAATATGAAATTTCAGAAAAAGTTTTCATTTTTATCAAAATAAATAAATCCTTGACAAAAAAGTTTAATTCACTCCCACAAAAATTAATTTCTGAATGATAAGTGCAATAGTTGATATCAAAACTAAAAGCGACTTCAATTTCAAATTAAAACCCATTTTATTCAACCGGGAACGACGAATTTTCAACAAAATGGTTGAATCCTCAACCAAAACAATTTAATTTTCTATTAACAAGTTGCATCACTAACCGAAACAGATTAAATTCCTATCAAAATAAGTAAGTTTTTGAAAATCTCTTGAACCAGAAGAAGATAATTTTAATACTTGTCAACAGGCTATGTCACATCCACGCATTCGAGGTATGTACATGATATTCTTTTTTTAAATGGTGAAATTGTATTATTAACACACCTAATCCATTTTAAATAACATTATTCACGGCTCGTGTCTAGGTTCGCCAAAAATAGCTGCTTAATTTTCAATAAATTTTAAATAACAGTAGCTCTTTTTATTTTCTTATCTTTTCTTCACATTTCCATTTCTTACATTTTTATTTATTATGATTCAGAACATTTTAATTTATTACTTTAATTTCAATTTTCAAAGAAAATAATTAGGTATAACTTAAAAATCTTCTAAATAAAATAATTTCCATAGAAAGCATTACAAATCGCAACGAATTGTTAGGAGAATAAAATGAGCTATTGTTGTTTAAAATCAACAGAAAATGAGGACTTTCGTTTGAAGAACCCACTCAATTTTCAGGCTAAAAATATTCGCACAAGGCATATCCAGAAAATTCCAAACTATGTTTTCCACCCGGTAGTAATATCCAGCAGCTTCAAAGTATCTTCCAGACACCATAATAATATTTTGCTAATCCTAAAAATCACTCACAATAGTTTCAACGCAACAATTAAAAAATGTCTCCTTGTAAAACAATAATCAAATTTGAAACAGGATAGTGGCATAAGTAATCTTCGGAAAACTCTATGTTGTCTTGCAAACTCCATAATAATATTGAGCAACATACAAAAGCATCCGCTAGTACTTACGACGATCCAATTCAATAGAGTCTTTCTGTGAATAAGCTAATTAATTGTTTTATCAAAAATAATCACAAAAAGGGCACCTTCAGCTTATTTAGCTATCCCTTTTTTGCTGCATTCAAACAGAAGAGCCAAAAATTCAATTGAAAATAATCACACCAGCATTAAAATTTAAAAAAAAATTGAATCATGAAAAAAACAAACTTTTTTTTTAATTATGAAAAACAAGACAAGCTAAGGAAAAAAATTAATGGACAAAAGTTGTTCACGTTTGCTTCAACATTAATGTATATTATAAATTGTTATGATTTAAATTTATTGAAATGATACATTTTTTAGGGTAGCTAAGAATGGAAATAATTGCAAAATGAAGTACAAGTGCTAAAGTAATCATAGAAAACAAAATTTGTACTTCATTTTACAATATCTGAATCGTTTGAGCTGAAGAACACTAGGTTTCAATTTTGGATAAAAGATTATTTTTAAATTGAAAAATATTCAACAAGTAATTTCAATTTCCAAAATCACAATGTTTCCATCAAAGAAAGGCTTTGTTATGATAATTAGACAAAAAGTCGTGGATTATTCGTCGTTTGAGAATAAATTTGAAATATGTGCACTGAATATAGATGACAAAATTTCAAAAGTGCCAAAGAATAGAATTGAAACATGATAGAATGAAAAATTTCTATGTTTCTCAACAAACAATTCATATAGTATGTTAGATATCATATTGTTTGTTTTCTATAACGTTAAAGACCTGTGAACGAGAATAAATAAAGATTGAATTCGAAACGAGTCTGATCAAAGTGTATTTAGGGTTCAAATAAGAGTTGATACAAATGCAATAGTTTGCACAAATTATTTCTTTTTACGAATAAGATTTTTATTTAGCTAAATCTGAGGTACTCCAATGCACTTTTGTACAGAATCCAAACAAGTTGGGACAAAATCTTGGTTCATACTGATTTTGTGAATAATACATTAAATTGTATTCTTAATAATTATAGTTCGTAAAATTTTCGAAGATTTATTATTATTTTTTCACCCACGTCAAATGGTGCTAATAATGATAATTACCGTGAAGACCACCTAAAACAAAAACAGATTATGGTTTTAATATACTATATTATTGTAGCTTAAAAGGCTACCATGTTTTGACGTTGAAGAAACAAACTTTGTACCATTCTGTATTTGACAAACACAAAAAAACCTTTCAACCGATAGTCAGTTCTTTCTATTATCTAGCAGGAAAATTAAAAACGTTTCGGAACCTTAGAAAGACCAGCAAACACCCTTTTCAAAATCCACACGAGTCACGCAAGAACGCTCTCAAATTTTTGAATCCCCAAAAAACAATCCTTAGATCAACCGTTATACATTTTCAAACATTTTTTTCAAAACACACTTTCAAGTCCGAAACATCTAATCTGGTCACAACAAGTCACCCTCAGGAAACTGAAGGCTATTATCCCTATTCCATTATTATATTCTCTGCAGCCTTTCAAAGTCGACTCTAACACTTTCAATGAAATAATTCCAAAGGATGTACAAGTAAAATTACTATACAATAGTTATTTTGATACAGGTCATAGAAGTCACCGTCTGAAAACTGCAGGTTATCTTTGCTACTCCATAATGATATTTGGCAGCCACTAAAAGCAAACTGTACCACTTTTAAGGATGTACACTACGTACAATCAAGCTCGAAAATCGCCAATCTTTAAAATGATTTATAAGATCGACAATAATAGATCTATTAATGATTTCTGCAAATCTTTAAGGAGGCTTCTGAGCGTACTTTAGAAAAAAAATAACTGACGTTAAAATTTTTCATCTGATAGAAGTCAATTAGAATTCTAGTTTTTGCTTTCTGTTTAGGGGAAAATTACAATTTTTATTGAAGCCTGATCATGCAGGCCTCTTTTTATATCTTAAAGGATTGTCTACAAATCTATTTGGGTTACATGTATTCCAAAAATCAATTCAGAAATCATATAGTCATTATTCTTATAAACAGTAATAGTTTTAATTTTGATGAAGGCCACCTAAATTACAATTGCAGAGCATTTTTCCGGAGAGAAAGCAACAACTAGAACTCTGAATAACTACTGCTAAATAATTATAACGTAAATAATACTTTTTCTGAGGTACGCTCAGTAGATTTGTGATAATTTGTAAACAAGAATAATAGATCTATTGTTGACGATTTTATGAAACATTTTAAAGCTTGGCGACTTTCGACTATTTGTTTTTCAGGGGGTGGGGAGCACACAATCTTCCATTTGCAAAAGGTGTTTATGCTGTCAAACCTGTAATTTAGGAGGTCGAGTGAGACAGTATCTAGGGGCAATCCATACACAACGTTGGCAATTCTTTCGTGAGGAAGAGGGCAGGAGATAAAAAAGGGGAAGTCTGCAAATGAAAATTGGGCACGTGAAATACGGAGACCCCACTAGTTTATATACGAAAACATCATGTGAAAATTCCTCTTCGCGCTTAATCAGTATCTTATACTATCATCTACTCTCATAAAAAATAAAGATCAAAGCCGGAACGTTATTCGTAGCTTTTTCCAGTTGGCTGAATTTTCCAAACAAATATTTCAATTTTTTAACAAGGCAAGGAGGTTAATTGTCCCGCAACAAATACGAATTTTCAACGAAACGGTTACATTTTTAAACAGATACATTTTTCATTGAAATGTAATAGTTGATATTTCAACTTAAAATTATTTCAATTCTAAATAAAAAACGTGAATGAATTTTCAACCAAGCAGTTACATTTTTAATCAAAGATGTCTAAGTTTCTACCGAAAGAGATGAATTTATTTGAACCTTCTAAGGTAATCCTCGTAAAAAGGTATCAACCAATTCTCAGAAAAATTTGGGCTTCCGATTTATCTGGAAAGAATAAGATCCAGGCGAACAATATGCTGTTCGTTCTTATACCTATACCTATACTGGTTCGGGCTACAGCCTGTTCAGTAATAAATAGTGCAGATTCTCTTATGCGACTCGTATGTTGCGTATTCTGCGACACTACACATGGGCTAGCATCACGAACACCTTTGGTACTCAAAAGTCATGTACACGAAGCAGACCATACGCTTCTACTAAGACAACATGCTGACAAGCCCCTTTATGATAAATTCTATGGTATCATACGTAGAGAAGTGCTCTCGATAGGTCTGTATGCATGCAACGGATAAAGAGACAAAGTGCGGCTCTAAAAGTGTTATATTACCACCTTGCACACTTCTACGGTGTTGATCAATTGCCCGTCTTGCCATACACCCAAGAGGAACTGGAGTCCGCTGTGGAGAATGACCAGTGTAAGATCTACGGAAATTTCTCATTCTCTACCACTCAACGTATCAGTGCTACGAAGCCTGATACTGTCCCCTAAGATCTGAAGACCAAGATTATTCACGTAATTAAATTATCGGCACCAGCCGATGGTAATATCACGGCAAAGGAGGAAGAAAAACGGTCGAAATATGAAGCACTTCTTTTCGAGCTGAGCAGGCTGTACCAAGGCTAGGCAGTCCATTTTGTGGTTCTCATAATTGGCTGTCTTGAATGTATGAAAGCTTAATTTCCTAGTCAACTCAATAAGATTATGGCTTGCCAGCGTCATGCTCATTCCATCGCTACCCGGAAGCAAAAGGCTGTTCTTCTGGGATCACAACATTTGGTCCGTCAGCACTGTTCCTCATAACATTCTACAAAGATTGGTAGCTCTAAAAAAGTATCTAGAGGTGAAACCTTCATCTACAACTGTCTCGTCTGCCGCGTCAGGTCATCCGCGGCTAGAGACCTGAATCCAAGCAACAGTGTTGGACGAGGTTGTGTTGCGTGCATTTCCCGCTCTTGCTTACTTTCCGTGACAGAAGGAGCAGAAGTGGATGACGTACACGTTCTAGTTACGTCGGGATTAGTTGCTATAAGGAAACATGATTGTAGCTTTCGGAGCCTGAAACTTATCACATTCCCTATGATAGCTGCAGAGCGTGTCATGCACATTCCGAGCATCTAGGACACATACTATCTCGTTGTCCAACTCATGCGGGAACGACACACATCCAAAGGTACAATGCGGCACTGAGACTGCTTTATTACTATCTGTGTCACTTTTACGGCATTGGCACAAATACTATTCCGCCAAACGCTCCTAGCGAAATGGAGTCAATTGTCGAAAGTGAGAAGCGCCGCTTTATATTCTCGACAATTGTTTCTGTTAACTCGAGAAACGAACCATGTTCGTTATCGAATTTTCAGCATCAGATGACAGAACTTAGATATTTTCCACTTAAAGTTATTATCCAACGACCCAAAGGATCGCCCTTAGCACATCAAGCGAAGCGTATTTTACCTGAATTCGGTTCTGAAGTTCAGTTGTTTTGCATGAAGGCACTTCAGAATTTCATTGCCATTGCTATGACTGAACTTTAGCGGCTCTAGAATATTGTTTTGGGGCTGAAAACTTAACCTGAAGATTTCTGAATGTGAATTGTGTAACTATTTTTAATTTTGAAATGTAATGCCTGTTTTAGACTGATACTTTTTAAAGTTGTATCATTAAAAATGCTATTGGTAGTTTTTTGGGGCTTTTACATATTATTTCAAGGCCGAGAATATCACCTAGAGTTCTTCCAAGGTGACTCACTATTTTCAATTCCATACATTCATAGCTGTTCTACATGCCGACACTATAGATTTGTTTCACCAAAAGTGCTGGGGTTGCTTTTTGGTAGGTTGGAAAGTTGGGAGTTACACTAGGGTATATATTTGTGTTTGTGGGATGAACCTTATTGGATATTTCAGACTTGAAACTGTCCTTTGGAAGACCTTTTGCAAAGCATAGTCAAACATGAGTAGCGACTGATTTGAGATATATTTTGGGGGTTTCAAAAATTTGACAGTGTCGGAAGATGGACATATTTGTTCCTAAAGATATGAAGGCAAATGATGCGATCACACAAGTAGTAATTACTTGCGCGTACGCGTAGCACACGCCATTTTTTGCCAAAAGCGTCCTAGAAAAATATTTAGCACTTGTTTACATCTTTTCACTGTTTTGTAGAAAATTAATTTCTTGGGCTGAAAATGCAACTGTTCAATCGGAAGTTATTCTGCCCTATTGAAAAATTCAGCTACTGGGATAAATGTTAAACTATTTAATTAAAATGTTGTAAACTTCTACGTTTTTCATCGAGATAGCATTTTTTTTGTGTCGAATATCTGGCTTCAAACTCGACTGTCCAGAAACTGGGTGAACTTCGGAGATGGTTTTTTACAAATTTCGTATCCCCTGACGTCCAGGAAAATTCGAGTACTTAAATGAAATCAGATGTAGCTGCGGGTTATTACTGCTCGTGATTGAATTTATACAGTAATTATGAGCCCAACATAGTGAGAGAAAAATTTTCAGAGGCCCATACCCAGTGAAGTGCAGTTATCTGGCAGTTCATGCTAAAGCACCTGAACCATAATCTGGCATCGAGAGTGAGCCGCATATAGACCTCTGTCATCGGGGCTCCATCAATAAAAAGGCATATTACAATAGGTTTCAACCGTAGTGCTGCAGGACTTGAATGGACGAGGCTTACAAGAAAATAATAAATTCATGTATTTGTTTACGATTCTTTTCTTCTGGTCAGAAATTTTTTTATTTGGTTGAAAATTTAATTATTGTGTTGCAAATTTAACAATTTTGTTGAAAATTATCCTTCTTGGTTAAAAATTCAAATGTTTTGTAAACAATTCGTCCTTTTAGAAATAAAATTTGACTGTTTTCGGAGCTAATTCAACTGCTATTCTTCATTATTAAAAAAATTTTGCAATACAACGGAAAAAAATATTACAGAAAAAAATACACGTCTCTCGTTAATTATTATAATTGATTATTGATTGTTGATATGATTTTTCAAATGACGCACGTTATTCTATGACATATATCAATCTAAGTAAATAGATCTGAACACACACACACACACACACACATATATATATATATATATATATATACATATGTATATAACTTTATTCCTAAATAAATTTATGTTTCTTGACGTTTAAATTTACAAGATCGAGTGAGATAGTGACTAGGTGCTATCCATACGCCACGAGTACAACTTTTTTGTAGGCGAAGGGGAAATCAGCAAATCAAAACCAGCTATGTGGAATATAAAACACCCACTTGTATAAGTATGAAAAATCTTCGAGAAAATTCCATTTCTCTCTAAATCAGTATCACTTACTGTCATTCACTGTCATATACTTTCGTCAATTAGATTAGAAAATGAGGATCACCGCTAGTACTCTGTTGCTCGCTTTTGCCATTTTGCTCAATTATATTGGTAAATATAAGTTAATATAATATCATATTTATAGTTCTGAGTTGAATTTCAAAACAGATCGATACATTTTTTACCAGGAAGAGTAGTTTTGGACCAAAAAAATTAATTTTAGAGAATCATGCAAGCTGAATAGTATTATTCTTCAATTTATAAAAAATCCTTGAAAGTTGAAACAAATGACTCAAGATCTTCCAGAAATTCTTCAACATTTTTGAAGATATAAAACTCTCGGGAAATTTTGTTTGAAAAATTATATACTCGATGTAAAAAATTATAAAAAATTTTATCAGGAATCTTAAAAAAATTTGTGTATTTTCTCGAAACAATGGCATTGCTTTAAAAAGCTACGATATTTTTTTATTTGAATATTCAAACATTACCATGTTATTTTTAGGTTTTTTTTGACAATTTTGGAAGTCTTCAAAAGTGTTCGAAAATATTATTATATATTCTGTTAAAATCTTTAAAAAACTTCAAAATTTTGTTTCAACACCTTGAAAAATCTACATTTTATTAACGTATCTCAAATAATTTCGACATTTTTTCAATTATTTGCATTTTTTCTAAAAAAAATTCAAAATCTTTCAAATTGAAAAAATTGCCCTGACAAATATTAAAAACATTTCGAATGATTTGCGAAAATGTAAAGTAAGAATTTAGAAAAGTTCAGCACATTGCCCCTCGTTTTAAAAGATTAAAAAATTGTAGGAAAAATTGAAATGATTTTATTTGAAATTTCGTTATGTCACTTAATTTTTGGTATGTAGACGTTTCAAAATCACAGCGATTTTTTCTTTAACAGTGCGATAGGCCCTGTAGCCATATGTGTCATGTATATTTCTCAGAACATAGTAAATTGGTAGGCAATAAAAGTCGATGCATGTAAATATATGCAAAATTGGAATAAAATAATTATTTTTATTTTCACTATTTCTAATTAATATTCATTCATTTGTATTTCATATGCAAATTATTTTTAATCTTTTCCGAATTTAATATAATAATATTATTGATTTCATGTGACTCCGGTGCATCAACGCGTTTTCATGCGACAGTGTAGAGTATCGTAATGCTGGACATTACGATACAGCGGACGATCATTCTTCAAATGACACTCTGCTGTATCAAAATGTACAGCATTACGATACTCTGCCCTGTCTCAACAATACTTGTAAATGCACCGTCGTCACATAAAATAGTATATGCGCCAGTGCGCACAATTCGTCTCTTCACGCGACTCGCTTACAATGCTCGCAGGACTCATCTCGCCTCCGCTTCGGTCGTCCTGCGAGCAATGCCGCTGATCGCCTGAAGACCCTAATCATGCACCTCGGCGCATGATATACTATTATATTATAATTAAAAAATTTGGATGATTTTGAAAACAAATTTTAACTGAAATATATAAAACTTGCCACATTTTCACTTTTTAATTGTCAAAATTAAAGACACTCTAATTCTAGCGAAGTATTACATTTTTGTATGATTTGAAGATTAAATTTTGTATGTAATTCATCGAAATTACAAGATTCTTAAATTTGAATCCCATATCTCGCATCAATTCTAGTTGTTAATTTCAAAAACTGGAAGCTCTTCAATTATGACGGTTTACAATATCAAGTTTCATAATTTTGTAGAATAACAATTTGAAACTTTTTTCATTTTGACGATTTTTAATGTAAGCATTGAAAATTTCTCACTTGTAAAAAATATAAATGGAAACGCTAGTTTATTTTTCATAAATTCTCATAATGTTCAACGTGTCGATCTTACGTGTCCGCAATTGAACAAGAATCTTTGCAAGAATTTCAAGTTACTTGAATCAGTGACTGTAAATGTTAGAATGGATACTATATCGATTACATAAACATTTACCTCTTGCTGCTCCTTCTTACAGAATTGATAAGTTCAGATCCAAAGACTTTGGAGGATTTATTTCCCGGATACAACGGTGTCTTGCCTCCGGTAAAAGAACTGGAGTTTGAACATATTCAGTTCCGCAATTTCTTAACATTTCGTGATAAACGTATGCTTTTCCCAGCGGCCAATTTCATAAAAAGGGATCATATCATACTTGGATGGTATTGGCGGTGGGAAAATTCAATTATATCTCCAGGTACTTTATTTGTTTCTCCTGAAAATATATTCATCGTATTTGACACGAATAAAGAAGAGTGGATTACTGTGACTCGTGATTTATCTCGGAAATTGGGTGCTAAACGTCGCTTGGACTTCGTTGTAGCGCGCGATGAAGTTGCTGCTAGACACATATCAACACCAAACAAACCGGGGTACAAACAAGCACACATTGAAGCATGCAGACAGGCAAACGATCGAGTGGAATCATCAAGAATGTAAGGAGAGGAATTTTAAGTTAAATATGTTATCTATAAGGAAGCAATAAATCAAATTTAGATAGTCAAGACAGGATGTCATACATGGCCCTCCGTATCAAATTTCATCTGTACACCTGAACCTTTTTGCGCATTAAATACATATATTATCTGTGAGGAAGCAATAAATCATCCTTGAAATAACTATATGACGCAATATAAATTGCCAGGACAAAGCAAAATATGACCTTGAATGTATTTACGCGAAAAAATTCTTGGGTCAAAACGGACCAAATGTGCCCCGAAATCGTGTCAGTTCACTTATACGGCGGACGAGGGTCAAGGCGGACCAAAAGTGCCCGGAAATCGTGTGAATTCAAATATGCGGTTGATTTTAATGATAAATTATTAAAATTTGACAGTTTTATTGTTCGAATTTTTAAATATATTAACCAATCGAAATAAAGCAAGAATAAAATCAAAAATTATCCGTGCGGACGAGGGTCAAATCGGACCAAATTGCCCCGAAATCGTGCCAATTCACTTATAGGGTCGATCTTCATATAAAATTAATCTAATGTGACAGTTCAAAAGTAGATATTATCGTAGATATTAGCCAAACGAAATAAAATCAAAAATAAGATCAAAAATTATTCGTGCGGTCGAGGGTCAAGACGGACAAAATGTGCCCGGACAATCGTGTCAATTCACTTATACGGTCGATTTTATGTAAACTTATTAATATGTGACAATCTTAACAAAAGTAGATATTATTAAATATATTAACCAAATCACATAAAATCAACAGTAAAGTCAAAAATTATACGCTCGGACGAGGGTAAAATCGAACCACATGTGCCCCGGAAATCGTTTCAATTAACTTATACGGTCGATTTTCATACAAAAATAATAAAATGTGACAGTTCAAAAGTAGATATTATTAAATATATTAAACAAATAAAATAAAATGCACAATAAAATCAAAAGAAAATCGTGGGGACGAGGGTCAAATTGGACGAAATGTGCCCGGAAATCGTTTCCTTTCACTTATGGGGTCGATTTTTATATAAAATTAATAAAATGTGACCGTTTAAACTCTGATATAATCAAATATATATACTAAAAGAAATGAAATCAGAATAAAATCATAGTTATCCGTGCGGACAAAGGTCAAATCGGACCAAATGTGCCCGGAACTCGTTTCAATTAACTTATACGGTCGATTTTTATATAAAATTAATAAAATGTGACATTACAAAAGTAGATATTATTAAATATATTAACCAAACCAGATAAAATCAACAGTGAAGTAAAAAATTATACGCGCGGACGAGGGTAAAAGCGGACCTCATGTGCCCCGGAAATCGCTTCAATTCACTTATACGGTCGATTTTCATATAAAATTAATAAAATGTGACAGTTCAAAAGTAGATATTATTGAATATATTAACCAAACGAAATAAAATCAAAAAATTTTTGTGAGGACGAGGTTCAAATGGGATGAAATGTGCCCGGAAATCGTTTCCTTTCACTTATAGGGTCGATTTTTATATAAAATTAATAAAATGTGACCGTTTAAACTCTGCTATAATCAAATATATTAACCAAAAGAAATAAAAGCAGGAATAAAATCAATGTTATCCGTGATGACAAAGGTCCAATCGGACGAAATGTGCCCGGAAATCGTTTCCTTTTACTGATGGGGTCGATTTTTATATAAAATTAATAAAATGTGACCATCTAAACTCTGATATAATCAAATATATTAACTAAAAGAAATAAAATCAAAATAAAATCATAGCTATCCGTGAGGACAAAGGTCAAATCGGACCAAATGTGCCCGGAAATTGTTTCAATTAACTTATACGGTCGTTTTTTATATAAAATTAATAAAATGTGACAGTATGAAAGTAGATATTAGCAATTATATTAACCAAACCAGATAAAATCAACAGTAAAGTCAAAAATTATACGCGCGGACGAGAGTAAAAGCAGACCTCATGTGCCCCGGAAATCGTTTCAATTCATTTATACGGTCGATTTTCATATAAAATTAATAAAATTTGACAAGCCAAAGGTAGATATTATTGAATATATTAACCAAACGAAATAAAATCAAAAAATTTTTGTAAGGACGAGTGTCAAATGGGACGAAATGTGCCCGGAAATCGTTTCCTTTCACTTATAGGGTCGATTTTTATATAAAATTACTAAACTTGACCGTTTAACGTCTGCTATAATCAAATATATTACCCGAAAGAAATAAAATCAAGAATAAAATCAAAGTTATCCGTGATGACAAAGGTCAAATTGGACCAAATGTGCCCGGAAATCGTTTCCATTCACTTATAGGGTCGTTTTATATATAAAATTAATAAAATGTGACCGCCTAAACGTTGATATAATGAAATATATTAACCAAAAGAAATAAAATCAAGAATAAAATAAAAAATTATCCGTGTGTACAAAGGTCAAATCGGACCAAATGTGCCCGGAAATCGTTTCCATTCACTTATAGGGTCGATTTTCATATAAAATTGATCAAATGTGACAGTAAAAAAGTAGACATTATTAAATATGTCAACCAAACCAGATAATATCAACATTAAGGTAAAAAATTATACGCGCGGACAAGGTTAAAATCGGACCAAATGTGTCCGGAAATCGTTTCCATTCACTTATAGGGTCGTTTTTTATATAAAATTAATACAATGCGACCGCTTAAACGTTGATATAATGAACTCTATTAACCTAAAGAAATAAAATCAAGAATAAAATAAAAAATTACTTGTGCGGACAAAGGTCAAATGGGACCAAATGTGCCCGGAAATCGTTTCCATCCACTTATAGGGTCGTTTTTTATATAAAATTAATAAAATATGACCGCTCAAACGTTGATATAATGAACTATATTAACCAAAAGAAATAAAATCAAGAATAAAATCAAAAATGTTCCGTGTGGACAAAGGTCAAATCGGACCAAATGTGCCCGGAAATCGTTTCCATTCACTTATAGGGTCGATTTTCATATAAATATAATAAAATGAGACAGTTTGAAAGTAGATATTAGTAAATATATTAAACAAACAAATGAAATAAACAAAATTATCCTTGTGGACGTGGGTCAAATCGAACCAAATGTGCCCGGAAATCGTGTCAAATCCCTTGAATGGTGGATTTTCATATACAATCAATAAAATGTGACAGTTCAAAAGTAGATACTATTAAATATGTTAACGAAAGGAAATAAAATCAACAATAAAATCAAAAATTTTCCGTGAGGTCGAGGGTCAAATCGGACAAATGTGCCCGGAAATCGTGTCAAATCCCTTACCGGGTGATTTTCATATAAAGTTAATAAAACGTAACAGTTCAAAAGTAGATACTATTAAATATATTAATCAAAAGAAATAAAATCAACAATGAAATCCAATATTTTCCGTGCTGACTAGGGTCGAATCAAACCAAATGTGCCCGGAAATCCTGTCAAATCCCTTATAGGGTCGATTTTCATATAAAATTAATAAAAGTTGACAGTTCAAAAGTTGATAATATTGAAAATATATTAACTAAACGAACTAAAATCAACAATAACATCAAACATTTTTTGGCGGACGGGGGTTAAATCGGAATAAATGTGCCCGCAAAATCGTGTCAATTCACTTATACGGTCGATTTTACTGTAAAATTATTAAAATGTGACAGTTTGAAAGTTAATATAATTATATATATTAGACAACCGATATAAAATCGACAACAAATGTAAAAAAAATTTGTGCTGACAAGGGTCAAATCGGATCAAGTGTGCCCGGAAATCGTTTCAAATCCCTTACAGGGTGGATTTTTATATAAAATCAATAAAATGTGACAGTTCAAAAGTAGATATTATTAAATACATTAAACAAACAAAATAAAATCCACAATAAAATCAAAAAATTTTCGTGGGGACGAGGTTCAAATCGGCCGAAATGTGCCCGGAAATCGTTTCCTTTCACCTATGGGGTCGATTTTTATATAAAATTAATAAAATTTGACCATTTAAACTCTGATATAATCAAATATAATAACTCAAAGAAATAAAATCAGAATAAACTCAAAGTTATCCGTGCTGACAAAGGTCAAATCGGAACAAATGTCCCCGCTAATCATTTGCATTCACTTAGAGGGTCGATTTTCATATAAAATTAATAAAATGTGACAGTACAAAAGTAGATATTATTGAATATGTCAACCAAACCAGATAATATCAACAGTGAGGTCAAAAATTATACGCGCGGACAAGATTAAAATTGGACCAAATGTGCCCGGAAATCGTTTCAATTAACTTATACGGTCGATTTTCCTATAAAATTAATAAAATGTGGTAGTTCAAAAGCAGATATTATTAAAAATATTAAACAAACAAAATAAAATCAACAATAAAATCAAAAAATTATTGTGGGGAAGAGGGTCAAATCGGATGAAATGTGCCCGGAAATCGTTTCAATTCACTTATAGGGTCGATTTTTATATAAAATTAAGAAAATGTGACAGTTCGAAAGTAGATATTAATAAATATATTAAACAAAAAAAATGAAATCCAAAATTATCCTTGCGGACGTGGGTCAAATCGGACCAAATGTACCCGCTAATCATTTGCATTCACTTAGAGGGTCGATTTTCATATAGAATTAATAAAATGTGACAGTTCAAAAGTTGATATTATAAAATATATTAACCAAACGAAATAAAATCAACAATAAAATAAAAAATTATCCGTGTGGTCGAGGGTTAAATCGGACCAAATGTGCCCGTAAAATCGTGTCTATTCACTGATACGGTCGATTTTACTGTAAAATTATTAAAATTGGACAGTCTTAAAGTTGATATAATTAGATATATTAAACAAATCATATAAAATCAACAGCAAATTCAAAAATTTCTTGTGCCGACAGGGTCAAATCGGACCAAATGTGCTCGGAAATCCTGTCAAATCCCTTACAGGGTGGATTTTCATATAAAATTAATAAAATGTATCAGTTCGAAAATATATATTATTAAATATATTAAACAATCGAAGTAAAATCAATAATAAAATCAAACATTTTGTTTGCGGAAGGTGGTCAAATCGAACCAAATGTGCCCGGAAATCGTGTCAAATCCCTTGAATGGTGGATTTTCATATACAATCAATAAAATGTGACAGTTCAAAAGTAGATACTATTAAATATGTTAACGAAAGGAAATAAAATCAACAATAAAATCAAAAATTTTCCGTGAGGTCGAGGGTCAAATCGGACAAATGTGCCCGGAAATCGTGTCAAATCCCTTACCGGGTGATTTTCATATAAAGTTAATAAAACGTAACAGTTCAAAAGTAGATACTATTAAATATATTAATCAAAAGAAATAAAATCAACAATGAAATCCAATATTTTCCGTGCTGACTAGGGTCGAATCAAACCAAATGTGCCCGGAAATCCTGTCAAATCCCTTATAGGGTCGATTTTCATATAAAATTAATAAAAGTTGACAGTTCAAAAGTTGATAATATTGAAAATATATTAACTAAACGAACTAAAATCAACAATAACATCAAACATTTTTTGGCGGACGGGGGTTAAATCGGAATAAATGTGCCCGCAAAATCGTGTCAATTCACTTATACGGTCGATTTTACTGTAAAATTATTAAAATGTGACAGTTTGAAAGTTAATATAATTATATATATTAGACAACCGATATAAAATCGACAACAAATGTAAAAAAAATTTGTGCTGACAAGGGTCAAATCGGACCAAGTGTGCCCGGAAATCGTTTGAAATCCCTTACAGGGTGGATTTTCATATAAAATCAATAAAATGTGACAGTTCAAAAGTATATATTATTAAATACATTAACCAAACCAAATATGATCAACAATAAAATCAACAATTTTCCGTGAGGTCGAGTGTCAAATCGGACAAAATCTGCCCGGAAATCGTATCAGAACCCTTACAGGGTCGATTTTCATATAAATTTAATTAAATGTGACAGTTCAAAAGTGGACGCTATTAAATAGATTAACCAAACGAAATAAAATTAAGTATAAAATCAACAATTTTCCGTTTGGACGAGGGTCGAATCTGAGCAAATGTGCCAACACAATCGTGTCAATTTACATATACGGTCGATTTTACTGAAAAATTATTAAAATGTGACAGTCTTCAAGTTCGTATTATTAAATATATTAACTGATCGAAATAAAGTCAAGAATGAAATGAAAAATTATCCGTGCGGACGAGCTTCAAAATGACCAAATGCGCCCCGAAATCGTGTCAATTCACTTATACGGTCGATTTTACCTTAAAATTATTGAAATGTGACAGTTCAAAAGTAGATATTATTGAATATATTAGCCAAGCGGAATAAAATCAAGAATGCAAAAAAAATTTTTCGTGCGGGCGGGGGTCAAATCGGACCAAATGTACCCGGAAATCGTGTCAATACCCTGATAGGGTCGATTTTCATATAAAATTAATAAAATGTAACGGTACAAAAGTTGATATTATTGAATATATTAACCAAACGAAATAAAATCAACAATAAAATCAAAAATTATCCGTGCGGTTAAGGGTTAAATCGGAACGAATGTGCCCGGAAAATCGTGCCAATTAACGTATACGGTCGATTTTACTGTAAATTATTAAAATGTGACAGTCTTCAAGTTGGTATTAATAAATATATTAAACAATCGAAATCAAGTCAAGAATGAAATAAAAAATTATCTGTGCGGACGAGGGTCAAATCGGACCAAATGCGCGCCGTAATCGTGTCAATTCACTTATACGGGCGATTTTACTGCAAAATTATTGAAATGTGACAGTTTTAAAGTTGATATTATTAAATATATTAACCAAACGAAATAAAATCAACAATAAAATCAAAATTTACCTGTGCGGACGGGGGTCAAGTCAGACCAAATGTGACAGGAAATCGTTTCAATTCACTTATACGGTCGATTTTCATATAAAATTAATAAAATGCGACAGTTCAAAAGGAAATATTATTGAATATATTAGCAAACAAAATAAAATCAACAATGAAATCAAAATTTTTTCGTAGGCACGAGGGTCAAAACGGACCAAATGCGAACGGAATAATGTTTCAATTCACTTATGAGGTCGATTTTACTGTAAAGTTATTAAAATGTGACATTATTAAAGTTGGTATTATTAAATATATTCACAAACGAAATAAAATCAACAATAAAATCAAACATTTCCGTGTGGACGAGGGTCAAATCGGACCAAATGTGCCCAGAAATCGTGTCAATTCCCTTATAGGTTCGGTTTTCATATAAAATTAATGAAATGGGACAGTTCAAAACTAGATATTATTGAATATATTACTCAAGCGAAATAAAATCAACAATAAAATCATAAAATTTTCCGTGCCAGCGAGGGTCAAATCAGAGCAAATGTGCCCGGTAATCGTTTCTATTCACTTATAGGGTCGATTTTCATATAAAGTTAATAAAATGTGACATTTCAAATGTAGATATTACTAAATATATTATCCAAACGAAATGAACTCAACAATTAAATCAAAAATTTTCCGTGCGGACGAGGGTCGAACCACACCAAATGTACCCGGTAATCATTTCCATTCCCTTATAGGGTCGATTTTCATATAAAATTAATAAAATGTGACAGTTCAAAAGCAGAGGTTGTTGAATATATTAGCCAAACTAAATAAAAGAAAGAATAAAATCAAAAAGTTTCCGTGCTGACGGGGGTCAAATCGGACCAAATGTGCTCGAAAATCATGTCAATTCTCTTATAGCGTCGATTTTCATATAAAATTAATAAAATGGGACAGTTCAAAACTAGATATTATCGAATATGTTACTCAAGCGAAATAAAATCAACAATAAAATCATAAAATTTTCCGTGCTGGCGAGGGTCAAATCAGAGCAAATGTGCCTGGTAATCGTTTCCATTCACTTATAGGATCGATTTGCATATAAAGTTAATAACATGTGACATTTCAAATGTAGATAGTACTGAATATATTATCCAAACGAAATTAAATCAACAATAAAATCAAAAATTTTCCGTGCGGACGAGGGTCGAACCGGTCCAAATTTACCCGGTAATCATTTCCATTCCCTTATAGGGTAGATTTTCATATAAGATTAATAAAATGTCACAGTTCAAAAGCAGAGGTTGTTGAATATATTAGCCAAACGAAATGAAATCAAAAATCAAATCAAAAAGTTTCCGTGCTGACGGGGGTCAAATCGGACCAAATGTGCTCGAAAATCGTGTCAATTCCTTTATAGGGTCGATTTTCATATAAAATTAATAAAAGGTGACAATTCAAAAGTAGATATTATTGAATATATTAGCCAAACGAGATAAAATAAATAATAAAATCAGAAATTATCCGTGAAGTCGAGGGTCAAATCGGACCAAAT
The DNA here is from genome assembly GCA_011634705.1 of Andricus grossulariae. Lineage (NCBI taxonomy): Eukaryota > Metazoa > Arthropoda > Insecta > Hymenoptera > Cynipidae > Andricus > Andricus grossulariae. The sequence goes on along the minus strand of JAABKJ010007545.1, from coordinate 42,433,659 downwards.
GTGCCCGGAAATCGTTTCCGTTCGCTTATAGGGTCGATTTTCATATAAAATTAATAAAATGTGACCGTTTAAACATTGATATAATGAAATATATTAACCGTAAGAAATAAAATCAACAATAAAATCAGAAATTATCTGTGCAGACGAGGTTAAAATCGGACCAAAAGTGCCCGGAAATCCTTTCAAATCCCTTATACGGTCGATTTTCATATAAAATTAATAAAATTTGACAGTTCAAAAGTAGATATTATTAAATTTATTACCCAAACGATATGAAATCAACGATAAAATCAGAAACTTTTCGTGGGGACGAGGGTCAAATCGGACCAAATGTGCTCGGAAATCCTGTCAAATCCCTTATGGGGTCGATTTTCATATAAAATTAATAAAATGTGACAGTTCAAAAGTGGATATTATTAAATATATTTACCAAACGAAGTAAAATTGAGAATGAAATCAAAAAATTTCCGTGCGGACGGGGGTCAGATCGGAGCAAATGTGCCCGGAAATCGTGTCAATTCCCTTATAGGGTCGATTTTCAAGTAAAATTAATAAAATGTGACCGTTTAAAAATAGATATTAATGAATGTGTAGCCATTCTGACTACCAGCTTTCATATTTAAGTTAGTTCAGCGTAAAAGATTTTTCCTGTGAAAACAAACTTTTTGAAAATAGGCAAATACTTCGAAGGGCGGAAGCTTCGAGTGCAGTTAAGTAATGTACAGGATTTGACCATCTGTGGACCAGGCCCAGCGTTGGGACTAGGTAAAATTCCTGCGTACCCTTTTCCGCCAAGTACCGTTAGTTTTGCCATCGGAAAAGCGGCTGGACTTGGAAGTGCGTTTTTCTGGCGAAAATTTAGCGTAAATTAAATGCACAACTTTGCGGATCTAGGAAAAACAACGCTCCGATTACGTGGACTGAAGAATTAGAACGCACCTATAATGATTTAAAAAACGCTCTCGCGAACGCCACGATGCTAGCTCACCTGTCGCAGGGGCTCCGTTATCAGTTAGCGTAGATGCCTCCGACTTCGCGATAGGAGCCGTGTTACCACAACTTGTCGACGGTGCATGGCAACCACTAGCATTTTTCACAAAATCTCTGAATACGGCACATCGTAAGAAGAGCGCGTACGATCGCGAATTGTTAGCTGCTTACTCTGCTGTCAAGCGATTAAGATATTTAATTGAAGGTCGCGATTTCATTATTTTTACCGATCACAAACCTTTGATTTCTGCTTTCTGTCAAGATTTGAATAAATTTTCTCCTCGACAATTCCGTTACCTAGATTTTATCGCTCAATTCACAACAAATATTCAGCATGTGAGCGGTATAGATAATGTAGTTGCGGTTGCGTCATCACGACTTGAAAGCATTGTTGAAACAGTCGTCTACAAAGCGATATCCGAAGCTCAAAAGCAGGACAACGAATTACGCACAATTCTAGAATCAAGTTCAACTGCTCTTAAATTAAAGAAAATTAATTTTCCGAATTTTGGTGTAGACATTTTGTGTGACACAGCGTCCGATTCTGTTCGACCTTATACACCTGCAAACTTGCGTGAAGCGATTTGTAACAACCCGCATCGTCTAGCGCATCCCGGGGTTGAAGCTACACAAAAACTTGTCTCAAAACATTTCGTGTGGCCATCAATTAATAAGGATTGCAGAAAGTGGGCGAAGAATTGCATTCCCTGTCAACGTGCGAAGGTCACGAGACGCGTCGCAGCACCTGTCGGAAAATTCAACGAGAAGGATGGAAGGTTCGAGCACGTGCATTTAGACATCGTGGGTCCCTTGCCACACTCCTTAGGGTACAGGTATTGCGTAACAGCAGTCGATCGTTTCACCCGTTGGCCTGAAGCTATCCCGGTACCCGACATCGAAGCAGCGACGGTCGTACGAGCTTTTATCCACGAGTGGGTATCCCGATTTGGAGTTCCCTTGAAAATTACAACCGATCAAGGACGACAGTTCAAGTTAAAACTATTCAAAAAATTGACTCAAACGATAGGAAGTAAACATCTGCGTACGACAGCGTACCATCCAGCAGCAAACGAAATGTTCGAAAGATTTCACCGACAGTTAAAAGCATCAATTAAGTGCCACGAAAACGAGGGATGCACGGAGGTCCTACCTATTGTTCTTTTAGGTATTCGAGCCTCAATAAAAGAAGATTTAAAAGCGAGCTTATCTTAACTGTTATATGGCACGATCCTTAGATTGCCAGGCGAATTTTTCCAAACGGGCAACAAGGAAAGCAATTCCGATTTTGTACAAGATCTTCACAGTACGTGGCCCACTTCAACCAACATACGATGGACCATACGAAGTGAAGGAACGAACCGGAAAATATTATATGGTTTCAATAAAAGGGAAAAAGGTTAATGTTTCCATCCATAGATTAAAACCAGCGTGCATCCTCGAAGAAAATACAGAAAATAAAAATGCAGCTGGCAGAGAAGCTGTACACGACAAAAACGCAGACAAAATACAACCTCAGCAGCCAGAAATGCAACCACAGAAAAGAGAGGAGCAAACTCGCTTCAACACACGATCCGGTAGAAGAGTTCGTTTTCCCGAACGATTGCAGGCTGGTTTTTAAACTACGATTTTTATTTATATTTCACAACGATTTGTATTGGTATTTCGCAACAATTTCACGTTAATTAATAGCATTCATACGGTATATAACTTTATTTTGAAAAACGGCATATTCCTTTTTCGATGTAGCGTTACCACTGGTAGGGGGGTAATGTAGCCATTCTGACTACCAGCTTTCATATTTAAGTTAGTTCAACGTGAAAGATTTTTCCTGTGAAAAAATACACTCTTAGAAAGTAGGCAAATACTTCGAAGGGTGGAAGCTTGGAGTCCAATAAAGAAATTTACAGGATTTGACCATCTGTGAACCTGACCCAGCGTTGGGACTAGGTAAAATTCCTGCGTACCCTTTTCCGCCAAGTACCGTTAGGTTTGCCATCGGAAAAGCGGCTGGACTTGAATGTGTGTTTTCCAGGCCAGTAGTGAAGCACCCGACGCCGTCGCGAATACTTCATCTCCGGTTCGATCGCGATTTGTCATCTCTGTAATCTTCCACAATTTTAATTTATATGAATAAACATTGTTATTGTTAGTGAATTCACGCTTTATTGACTCAGACTCATATATCTTAAATTTCCTTCATTTTCCACACGTGAACACAGACAAGGCTTTCAGTTGTGAAAAATTAATTTTCAATGAAAGAAGAAACGACTTTCGAACGCAGTAGTTTCATTTTTAACCAAAAAGATGAACCATTATTTCAAAAAAATAATTTTCAAAGTTTTCAATCAAACAGATGAATTAGGGCTACAAACTGAGTCGGTCCCTCTAATGTCATGCTTTGTAACTCTTGGTCATACTTGAATTTTTTCCGTCCACAAAATATAATAGAAAACTCTTCCGTTTCAAAAATCTAGTTCTAACCCGACTCGACACGAAAGCACCCAAACGTCGTCGAGTCCGCGATCTTTCATCTCCCACTACCATCGTTCAGCGTCATGCGTGGGCCACATCGCATCGTCTCCCTTCATCCCGACCTCCATAACCCGAGTTTACACGAAAACACCCGACTGTGCTCAAGTGCGCTAAGACCCAGCCCCCCACCCTCAAATCAAGTCCCAGCGCGTTATTTCCAGCACAGCACTCTGGAGCACTCCAGCCACCGTAACACGAGTTGATACGTAGTAGCCGACCGCACTCGGGACCGCGGGGGGCCCTCAGCTCACCAGCTACTGTTTTTACCTTATGAATCATCAACTGTTGGTATTTCCCTTGAATAATAATAAAAAAATTCACGCTTATTTGAGTCGGGATGTGGAGGCCATGTCGCATCCCCCACTAGCATCGTTCCACGTCCTGCGCGTGCCAGATCGCATCGTCTTCCTTCACCCCGACCTCCATCATGCTATTTCGCAACGCAACCCCACCCCCTTGAGCACACCCAAAGTACAGGAAGGGGGAGGGGGCTACAGCCCTAGGACCCCTGGGCTTCTCTTTTTCCTATTACTTTTCTCGTCGCCTATAAGCATAGTCTCTAAACTAGGAATTTAAAAATAGTATTATTAGCATCCACGCATTTTTGTGATTCCAATGACACATTACTTGCCGGTAAAAGTTGAGAAATTGAATGAGTTTAGTTCATCAATTAGTATTAAAATTATTTTTATTTTTAAATTCGTCACAAGTCACACAATACACACAAATGACCTTTACTTGTAATCGGAATAAGTCATACATTATATTATATTTGTATATATTATATTATAGAATATATTTCAACTTTTTCTTTTATTTATTTTTTTCCCGCCCAGATACCACATCTTCGACATACCACATATCGCTTCGAAACGTTGCATAATATCACATTTCATGATTTGAAAACGAATAAAAGAAAAACTTTCTGTACCGAAAAAAATTATTTTTAATTTTTAGAGCTTCTAGATTTTTCTTCATTTTCAGGTCTCCATAAAATATTGAGTTTCTTTTATATAAACTCAAGTAAAAAATCGAAATCAAATTGTAAAAGTGAGGAATATTATAATACAGTAGCCAGTAACACTTCTGTATGAACTGAAAGTGAGACGCAGCGGCGGACTGGCGTGGACCCTCAGGGTGGGCCACCCTCGCCCCTGTTTGTGTGGCGCCCCTGAGGACACTTGGGCACCCCCTAGAACAGCTTTGTGTACGAATATATTTTTATTAACAAAGATATTGAACAAAGAATGAAGCGCATCCAAAAATCTTCTTATCTCAGTCTCATCTCAGTTTCCTATACTGCTGGATCAGCTGATTAATCATTGATAAAGTATTTTTCAGAACAGATTTCACATCAATATTTGAATTCCAATTGTCAATATTTTCCTAATAAAGAAAAAGTTTAGGACTTATAATTAAATTTTCCAAACAGTAGAATAATAATTTCGTTCCTAACATAAGAATATATATTAACAAAACTTGACACAATCGTTTTAGCAGAATTTCATGAAATTATTTTTCATGAGACTTATTTGATAGATTTTTTAAACTATCGAATAAAAGTTCAGAATTGTTTTCCTAAATATTGGACAGTTTGCTTGTTTCATAAGAAAGAAAATTTCGAACTTTTCCAGGGCATGAAGCAGCAAGTCCAAAGAAATGTACAAACTATTACAATTATAATATTTTATTGTTACGATACGTTGGAAACCCATATTACTTTTTTGAAGGCAATGTATTAGAATTGGGCGCCCCAAGCATGCCTCGCACCCTGCGCCCAGAGACTCAGTCCGCTGATGGTGAGATGCAGTAATTTTTGCTCTGAAAGTCCGCACAAATCCCCTGATTATAAAGATCTAGAAGATCTAGATTATAAAGATTAGAAGATTTTACTTTTTCGAATTCTGCTGCAACAATTCAAAACAAAGTTTTAAGCAATTGCATTATTTTTTATGATAAACATTTTCCAAAATTATTGTTGCACAGTTCATGAAAAAAAGACTTATACCTTAATAAATTTTTCATGCAATCACCTGCTTTCAAGTTATAGCGTTATAAACAATTAAATTGACACTAAAAGTTACATATTTACGGCTGCATATCTCGGCAACTATTGACCCGAAAATTTTCAAAAAAAATTTAAATCATTTTTCAGGACCTTTTTTAACAACTACGTGTGCAATTTTTTGAACTTCATAATAAAAGACATTGTGTACATCAGGGCTCACCACTTTCAGCAGTTGTTGGCTGCCACGACAAGTGCATGGCTGACACCAATTTTTTCTGTCATTTTTTTCTTCGCTTTCCAGACATTGAGCGAAAGGTTACGCTCACGGTAAATTACGCGTCGGCGTCCTTCACACTAGGGGGTCTGAATTTTTTGTACTCAACTTTGAAATACATTATTTTTCAAATTTGTATTCAATTTTCAATTTGTAAAATGAATCAATGTTTTCTTCAAATGAAATCTGAAATTAAAGTTTTAAAAAGGAGGAAAAGCTGGAAAATTGTTGAATTAAAATTCATGAAGAATAAAAAAAAACCGACCTGAATGTTGAAATTTAGACAGTTCAATTAGGTAGAACTTAAAATTAAAAACTAAATTAAATACTACAAAGCAAAAGCTTCTAAAACTATGGAAATATAAATGTTGATCAAATGAACAAAATTATGATTTAATGTAAAAATTGATTAGACAAAATTTTCTAAAATAAAAAAATAAATTCCCCTCTATTTTCACCGTTCAAAATGGAAAACTTTTTATCTGTAAACCTCTAACATTGTAGTATTATAAGTAAACGTTTAAAATACAAAGTAATTTTAAATGGGAAATTTTTTATTAGAAAATTTTACCAAAAAGTTCGACATTTCAAGCTCAGTAAAACTAATTCAATTTTTCTAATAAGAAATTGAATTAGTTCTTCAATTTCATTTTCAATTTCAAATGGTCAAATTGTAATCGTCCCGAATTAAAATTTTTTTAAATTCAAAAATGTTCACTTTAAGTTAATTCAGTTTTTTACTTTTTTTGATTAGAAAGAATGCAATCTTCACTCCGTTGAATTTTAAAAGATCTTTTTTGGAAGATTCTAATTGGACAACATTTCATTTTTAAGGTTTTTAAATTGTCCTCTTTTGAAATTTTAATCTGAAATCATTCAATTTTGAGATTCTAAAATTGAAAAAAAATTGTTCAATTTTCAATGCTTTCAATTTCAACTTCTTCCTAAAAAATCCTCAAAATTAAAAAAATTTATGTTAAAGGTTTGTAATTTTGAAAGCTTCTGTTTAAAAATTGTTTTAATTCAAATTTATTTAATTTTAAAAGCGTCTATTCAGAAATAATAATAGTTCAATTCCGTTTCTTTCCATTGGAAATATTGTCCTTTTTTTCAAAATTTTTACTATCTTTTAATTTGAAATTATCAAGAAAAAATCGACGGTCCCGAGTCATTTTGACGTATCTCCAGCGAATGCGGTAAAACTGTCGTATCTCGTTGCCATGTTGGAAAAGCATCGTGACTCGCAGCACCAATTCCATAGTGTCGTATCTCTTGATAGTCTTTTGAAAGTGTCGTAACTCGCTTTTTAAGGAAATATTGATATTCATATAGTCTATTGAACAGAAATTTTGTTAACCTAATGGTACTAATACTCAATTTATGAAAAATTGATAGAAAAAATGCGACGTTATTGAAATTTTGGTGAATTATGATTTTTCGAGTTTTTTCCGTTCCATACTGTCGTAACTGTCCCCTACAACATTTTCGAATCAACTGAAGTTAAGTCTGAAGCAGAGAAAACAGTTGAAAGAGTGTCATTTCATTTGACGTTTCATGTTTAAATCAGTCAGAAACTTCGTTGCGTTTCTAGAGCCTTTAGGAGACCTTTCGTTGATTTTTTATAAGAATAAAAACATTAACTGGTTCATGAATTTTAAATATAATATAAATATAATATATTAAAAATTAAATAAATTCGATCATCGAAAAATATACTTTTTTTCTGATTATGATAAACATTTAAACAATATAAGAATCAAAGCAAAATACCATCGCAATTATCGCTCCAAGATAACATTCTTCTACCTCCCTTTGATGGTATTAAGTGGCTAACTCTCCCTGACGAAAAGAGTCAAATGTGCAAAGACCGAAAATTAACGAAAGTACAATTGTACGCAATTACTCCTCGCATAGCTCCTATTGAAAAAGTGAAATTGAAAATAATTATACACTTTCTCGGAAGCGAAAGACTCGAACAAGAATTCCTCTTTTGCGATAATGCCACCGGAGAAATAACTAAAGAAGAAAGAGAAGCAATAATTCGCGAGTGTCATGTCATCACGGCTGCACAACACTTTGGGGAAAATATGTCGATACAGCGAGCTAGAGAATTGGGTACGTGGAATAACATGGAACAGGTTAATATAAACTGTGTAAAAAGATGCCCAATATATCAAGAGAAAAAATTAACTCGCGTTAGAACAAAGGCAGAAGCAATAATACCCGATACGCCTATGGAGCCCAATGAAAAGATAGCCTTGGATATTTTTGGCCTGTTACCCATCATGCAAAAACATCACCAATACATCTTATCATTGCAGGACCAGTTGACAAAATATCTTGTTCTCATACCTCTGAAAGACACGACATCTAAGTGACATCACAGAACTCCTAGATTATTATATTTACATCTTTGTTTCACTAAAACACATACGTAATGACCAGGGTAGTAATTTTGTCTCGGAACTAATGTTGAATTTTGAAAACCTCTTTAAAATCAAGAATATAAAAACTAGTGCCTTTTACCCACAGAGTAACGGCAGTTTGGAAAGAGCTCATGCAGTAGTAAAATATCTGATCAAAACTGCAATAAAAGAAAATCAAAATGATTGTGATCAAAATTTAAAGTTGATAATCATAGGTTATAACACGTCAGCACATGAGTGGACAGGATTTACACCAATCGAAGTAACGTGTGGACGTAAGGCTAACATCCCTTCCGTGTTAGCAACTGCTACCAATATAAATACTCCGAGCTAGTCTCACTATGGAGAGAGCGGCACGAGAAATACATCAGTAAAGCTAAACAAAAAGTAGAGAAACAAAGGCAACAATACAAGGAGATTCAAGACAAACATAAAGCTATCACTCAAGCCATATTCGATATCAGAGATATGGTCCTAACTTTTAATAATAGCAAAAAATCAAAGTGAGATGCAGATTGGCTAGGCCCTGTCACAATAGTTGAAATTGGAATATTTACGCCACTTGACGATACCACTGTTTATGCAGAAGATATTTGTCCCGCCAAACTATTTTATAGCACCTGGCATTTTGTCGTTTCTGTCGATCCCTCGCAAATTGAGCAACGTTTCGTTGACCACGATAACGCCTATCAAAATGCCAAATAGATGTGTCACGCCTGTATTGAGCAGTTTGAACTAAAGATACTGAAAATTCAAATCGATCGTCTAGGCGTTAATAAAAGGATCCTGAACCTGGTCTTAGAAACTCGCCGCACCAAAATAGGACTCTTCAAATTTGTTGGTAGTGTCTCTAAAACTCTCGTTAGTACCTTAGAGGAAAAAGATTTGTATAATTATAAATAATCAAATAACTATTTGCACGTTATCATTGCAAGACCTAAGTGCTGACATTAACCTTCTGATCGAATCAATAAGTGATGGGAAGCATGGTATCATACATCTCCAGATATTGACTCCCGGGACATTTCTAAATGGTCTATATGATTTTGAGCATCACAACAACATAAAATATCAAATACCTCTCAAAGAAGAGAATTTCCAGAACATACTTGATATTTCTCAATTCAGTATAAGTATAGTGAACAAACGCTCATTGTACTCGATTAAAGTTCCCACACTTGAAACCGGAACTTACCAAGTCGGTCATCTGATTACTTTACCAAAAAATATCCAGAGTACATTCCTAGCAGTAATTCCCGAACATGATTATATATTACTGAATGATCAAAGGACGTTATATGTACCCAGAGACGAGCAGACTATGAATAATTGTAAAAGATTGAACAAGATTCACATATGTAAGAGATTGCAGCCGATGCACATAATTTCAGAAACCAATTCCTGTGAGAATTTCATAATTAGGAGTAGTATTAAAAAAGTTAGTCTAGAATACTGCCAGTTCTCGCCGTTCAGGATCCACGAAATTGTGTTTATACAGTTGAAACAAGAGAAATCGTATATTGTTATTCCCGAGAAATCAACAACTCTACATGTACTTTGCGAAACTTTTGATGAGCATGTTAATTTAGTATCATCGCAAAAAGTAACCAGTACCAAAAATTGCATTATTTGTACCGAAGGTGCAATCATGAAAATTAGTCCCGTAAAAAGGGAATATAGGGAAATAAAATATAATAAAGATATTATACTACCGCACGACAAAAACGATCTTGACTTGTTAAAAGAGAGACTCATACCTCTCCAAAAATACGTAGAATCTGAAAATATTAAAGAAGCCAGCCAAACCCTAGACGATATTGAAAATGCTCTAACTAAAATAAAAAATGCTCGTCGAACCAGAAATTGGACCGAGAGAATAACCGATGTGTTAGCATACTTAGAGCACGCCTGCATTGCGTTAGTTTTACTGTTTGCTTTAAACAAATGCGGCATCCTAAAATTAATTAGAGGTTGCCTACCAAAAATTTGCATACATATGTTCCGCCTAAATAATAATGTCACCACGTCAAATGTACCTCAAACTGTAAGTTATACAACAGCACCCACAGATTCCGCTGAGATTGAACCTTTCAATATGATAAGCGCGCGAGAGGTTAAGCTATGCAATCGTCCTAAAAAGTAATGTTTTTCGGGGTAAAACAATCTAAAAAGGGAGCTGTGAGACGAGCCTTTGCCTCACCGCCTTCAAACTATGTTAGATGGGCCTTTGTCCCACCACTACCCTTGAAGTACTCCTTAAGCGAGCCCTCTGCATGTAACGCCTTGGCTCGGGGCGTCAGTTGAACTCCGATCGTGTCTTGAAAATAAAGTATTGAAACTCTATTCCGTGTGTTTAGTTCTACGGAGCCCAAACCCCCGGAATTTAGTGAATCTACCCTTCACCTATATACCCATCCACACATCACTACTTTACCACTGAGCAATTCACGCCTACCCCGAAAGGGAAGCGGCTTAATGATATAATAATAATAATAAAGTATAGGATCCATTAGTTTTTTCGCCAAAAAGTATTGAATTTCCAATACTCATTCATGAAAAAAGTAATACATAGATCCATTACTTACCAATACTTCTTTTTCATAAGGTTAATGTATAAAAATTCGGAAAAGGGCGCTTTATTGCGTAAAGAACGTAATAAGGCGTATTAATGCGCAATGAGGCGTAATAGGGCGTAATATGACAAATTATGCCTATAATTTCTGATGAGTGAATTCCTGCTCGTGAAACAGTGTACTAATAACTATGTACGTATAATGTACATAAGAGCACTTTATCTGCACAGAAATGGTTGGAAAAATGCATATTAACTTCGTTTTTATAATATATTTCCGTGTAATCATGCAAGAAAGGATTATAACTCTTAAGTTCAAGATCAGAAGTCAGGAATACATTACCAGTGCTATACTATTTAAATTACTTATTAATTAACATTTTTGTATTCCACGCCTTAATTTTTATAATGCTGGTATCAGTACGCGATGATACGAAACATAATTTGTTATTTGCTTCTCGTAATGCTGGTAAGAAACACGCACTTTGCCTTCCGTCATTTATGCTCGTAGTTCAAGATCAAATTATAAAAAAAATCGTATGAGTCTCTCGTTACAATCACATCTGTACTACACATACATATACGTCAAAAGAGGTTAAATTTTCAAAAAATATTATTCAGGTGGAATTTTTTTATTAAAAAAGTTACAGTGAAATTTGATTGTTCTTGACAAAAATTAAATTTTTATGTTAACTGAAAATAAATTATGTAATTTAGATATACGAATATATATGTAGAAAGTAGATTAGCGTCCTCAAGTTAATTTGCTCTTTACGATTTTTCTATTTTGTAAATGTGAAATATAAACTCTGTTAATTACATAAACATGAAATCTTAATGAAATTAGTTTTAGAAAATAAAATAACAAGTACTTACTTTTAATTAATTTTATTTTCTCAGTATTGAAAATCCACTTCAATGTTTGTTTTAACTATTATTTTTTAGTTTATAAATTATACAAATTTCTGTTTATTTATCGCAGGCTTTCCAGGTTTTGTTTTCTCGTTTTCCTACTTGAATGCGATCTGAATTAATAAAACCCAATAAGAAAATCAAACTATTTTTAGTTGAAAATTAATTATTTTTGCAGTTCAGTTACAAAAATTGATGTTTAATAAAAAAACTAATTTTTAACAAAATAGGTAAATTTTCAACCAAATTTGAGTTTTATACTAAAAAGATCAATCTTAGAAAAATTAATTTTAAATAAAATATTTCAACCAAGTAGTTAAATTTTCAACCAAAAATTATGAGTTCTCAAAAAATTTAATTGTTCATAATTCAACCAAAAAAAGATTTTAATTAAAAAAAAAAAGTTGCATTCAAGAAAAAACGACGGGGTTTTTAACAAATAAGTTGATTTCGCAACAAAAAGAATTAATAAACTAACGAAATTGTTAAATTTTCAATAAAATACTTAAAATTTCAAGCAAGTTATAAAATTATTAATCAAAATAGATCAATGCTCAACCAAAAATATAATAGGAGACTTTTTCACCACAAATAGTTAAGTTTCAGCTTCAAGCATGAAACTTCAAATGGAATAGTTGAATTTTTAGTTGAAAAAATTAATTTCAAAAAACCGAATATTCAACTAAATAAGAGAATATCTTCTGTTTCCCATTAGGATTAACATTTTTTACTTTTGAATTTTTGAAATAATTATATTATTTATTATGATAATATTACTTTAATTATTTGCATATTAGTGTCGGTCGATAAAACTCAAAATGATTAGATTCATTGTTAATAGCACTAAGAAGTTTCCTAGTGGCATTACGATCAAATTTAAAAAAAAAATTTCTCATCATTGGGCAAGTCGATTGAAAACTTTCAAACTTATATTACAATATTTTTTGTTGTATATAACAAAATTTAAAAAATTTTCTTGGGACAAAATTGATGGAAGTGAATAACCTTAGACGGAAAAAGGACAACTTTTTTTCTAAATATGCCTACTATTTCGAGAATTGACGAAATATGCACTATTTATTTTTTATGCTCTTTTTAATAAACTCAAGAAAAAAGTACATATTCTTACGTTTTAAACAGTTTTTTTTATTTCTTACGGATTTTGTGTAAAAATAGCTCATATGTTTCAGGATCTGTAAAAAATAAAAAATAAATTTTTTTGAAACTTAAAATTATGTAGATGTTTCCTTACTTTATTAAAAAGAGGTATAAATAAAGAAAATGGTCTTTTTCGTCATTTTTTGAATTATTATATTACGAAAAAAAACGGTTTTCTTACTTTTTTCCTTCTAAGGTTATTCAATTCCATAAACTTCACGAGAAAAAAGAATTTAAACACTTTTATCTATACAAAAAAAAATTAAAAATTGGAAAATTTTCAATCGACTTGCTAAATAATAAGAAATTAATATTTTTTTCTTAAATTTATTCTTAATACCACGAAGGAACTTGTTAATGCTACAATTAATCTAGTAATTTTGAGTTTTTTCGGCCCAACCTATTGCATATGTCCCAAATAAATATTTTTTTCATTCCTTATTAAAGATAAAAAAATATGTTTAATAAGCTTAGAAGCTTGGAAATCCATAAAAATATCGAAATCGAGAAAATAATTTTACAAATGATTAAAATTACGTTTCTCAAACCTAAAAGGATTTTTACCATTTGACCAATGCTCACGAAAAAAATAAGCGAAGAGACATTTGAATTTTTTTTAAGTAAATGGAGAAATACGTAAAGCGAAAAAAAAATAAAAATTGTATTTTAATTTCACGCGATACGCACTATTATTGTTCGGAAAAGCAGGATAAATTATATATAGTTAATTATAGATAGTTACATTATTTCGTTTAAGTGATAAACTTTTAGTAAAACTAGTTTTATTATAAAAAAAAAGAAATTCTATGTAAAGTTTGTGGCTTATAATTAATAATAGTGTGAAATAAAAGGAGCCTACAGATTATTAATGCAAAATTCTTTACTAAACTGCGTATAGATTACAATTTAATATTGTTAAAAGTTTGAAAACACTTTCAAATAAAAAAAAAACTGTCTAAGGCTTTTCGGAATTTAAAATTGCGTATTCAGAATTTAATTTGAAAAAAGGTAACGGCAAGGTAACGCTTTACTTTTTTTAAGTAACAGTAACGAGTTAAATTTTTGTTTTGTTTTTGAACATCTTAGCCAAGCGCACCTGTCATACAGCTAAAAAAAAGTTTTTCCCAATTTCTATCTGAATTTATATCTTTTCTGTCGCGTGACTTTTTTGTATAACCAGCCATTTTGAGGAAACATAAAAAAATATATAAAAATTCGAAATTCACGTGTTTCTTTAATATTAATCATGTAAAAATTACTAAATTTAATGCAGTAGCCTTTTATAATTTTCGAAATGGAATCTTTGAGTTTATTCAAATTTGACGCTAAAGTGGGTGATGTTCGAGAATTGATAAATTTTTTTCGATACATTCTTTTTCAAAACATTTGCCTATTTGAAAAATTCACACAATAGAAAAGGTGTTTTTTTTCTTGACCTAAAACTTTTGAATAGTATTTTTTTCATTACTGTTGGAAACTCGAATGGAAATAGAACAAACCTAATTTTGTAATTTGATGATAATTTGGCTTGGTTCTAATGTTGACAAAAAGATATAAACAATTTTCTAAAAAGCAACTTTTTTATGCGTTTTCATTTTGATTCGAAAAAACTATATTGGATTTAGTTTGAAGGTATGCATGATTTCCAAATTGAAGTTATTTTAACAGTAAAATTATAAAGTCAAATTGAAGACTGTTGTTTATAGACCTAACTTTAAAAGTGTCAATGATTTCTAAAATTTAATTTAAAACAATAAAAATTAAAAATCTGTTTTGGCTGTTGTTGGTAACATACATAATTATTGAAAATGACAAAGAAAAATGACAAAAAAAATGACAAAGCTCTTTCTAGTACGATGGCTCTCATTCGAGTATACCCGAGCCAATCAGGCGTTACAATTGTTACAACTTTTCGTAGGTAGTGTAGGTAGCAGTGGAAATAACAAATTGAGTTTTTGGTTGTAACCCTAATATATTATTTATGTAATAAAAGAATTTTTAAGTCAATATTAATGTATGTCTAAGGTATAATTCATCGTTAATCCCATGTATAAAAAGTGTCACGTGATGTCGGAAATTGCAATTATTAGTCATAACCTGACCTTCCTGATACATGACCTTAGAATATATTCGAAAAAGATGAATATTTCGCTCCTTTCAAGATTTACGGCTGAAGATTGTGACCTTTCTTGAAATTATCTTGTTTGCTATTTCTCACTTAAAACACCAGCCAAGCAAGCAGTGCATAAGCATAAAGTTAGTGATAAAATAACGTACTTTTAGCACATATTTAGAACTACCAAAAAACATTTAAAATCCGGATGAATTAAGAATATTGAGGCTGAAGAGATTTAATTATTTATTTTAAAACATATTTTTTGAACAAAAAATGTTTCCCAAATATTTAAAATAATTTTACTTTTTAAATGAATCTTATTTAAAAAAAATTGGTGGATCGAAATTCCTGAAAATCCCGCACTAATTGTTATTGAATACCTGATTGGTTGCATACTGCGTATATATGACTTTAAATGGCTATTTTGAGTTTGTTCTTTTGAATTTCTTGAAATTTTTTAAATCAGGATTTCCGAAAAAGGAAATTTAATTTGAAAAAATTATTTCTAAAGGACAAAATTTATATTTTAAATGTTTCTTTAATAATAAAGGCAACGATTTCTTTCTTAACATTTTACCAAAAGTTTAAAAAATGATAATAGGAATATATTCATAACCTCTTGACCATATTAAATTAGGTTTTATGTATTTATCTACAAATAAAGATTAGGACGTTTCTGCACCATCAATTAAGTAAATAAAAATGTCCGAAAAAGTAATTCTATTTAATGACAGAAATTATTTATGAATGTTTCTAAACATTATTGATAAAGTGGAAAAATTTAATTGTAATTATTTTCTGTATTGGGTAAGAATTCTGTTTTCAATATTCTTCTACCAGACCGGTAATAAAAAAATTACCGGTACTGACAAAATTTAAACAACATTTAGATTTTTGAAGATTTTGAAATAATAATTTTTTGTTTGAAAAGCTAATTTAAAGAAAACATTCAAATAAGTTTCAAAACATTTCAAATGATTTCCTAAAATTTCGGTAAAGTATGTAGAAGATCTCAAAGAAAAAATTTTCAATTTTGTAAGATTAGAAAATTTTAGAATAAATTCGAATAAGTTGAAGTGATATTTAGAAGTTTTGAAAGAATAAAAAATAATTGTATGTGAAACAAAATGTAGATTTTTGAAGATTCCGAGCAAAAAATTTAGAAGCTTTTTAAGAATTTTGAAACGTTTCAAGAGAGTAAAAAAAATGTCATAAGATTTCTCGGAAAATTTTTAATAACTTTTTATTTTACAAAATTTATTTTAAAAGAGTATTTAAAAAGATGGCAAAACATTTCAAAACATTTGCAAAGTTATCAAAAAAGAATCAGGAAGATTTGAAGCCAATTTTTGTAATTTTGCAGAACAGTTTCAAAATTATGGGAAAAATTCGAATCATTTTGAAAGATATTTATTTTTTTTTTAATTTCAAAGATCGCAACAAATTTGACAAAACTTAAAATAAAATGCAGATTTCTGAAGATTTAGAGATAAAATTTTGAAGAATTTAAAGATTTTGAAAGGTTTCAAGATAAAAAAAAAGTTTTCTTAATACTCCTGGGAATATTTAAAGTGATTCTTTATTTTTAAATTAATTTAAAAGAATATTTAAACAAATTTTAAAACATTACAAAAGATTTCCAAAATTGTCAACAAATAAATCCGGAGAATTTTAAAACAATTGTATGAATAATTAAAAATAAAACATAAAATTAAAAATATTTTAAACCTTTGAAAGATTTCCCGAAATTTACAAAATATTCTTAAATTTTTTCCTATATTTATTCGAAATTTGTATTTTGTAATAAAAGTGATTTTTCCTTCAAATTATAATTTGCCTAATTTTTTACTATTCTGAACTGAAAAATCTGTTTTGGTTGCAAATTCAACAATTTAGATGGAAATTCAGTTAATTATTCATGGTTTAAAATTAAAACCTTTTTGGATTGAAATATCCACTATTACATTTTTTGTTTAGAGTTAATCTTTTTTGATTTAAAATGCAACTACTTGGTTAGAGGTTGAAGTAAGTTATAAAAAAGCTATTTTTTTCTTAAAGATTCATCATTTTAGTTGAAAATTTGTCCGTGTTGGTAGAAAATTAATGTTCTTGATAAAGATTTCATGTATTTGGTTGAAACTTCAACTACTTGGTTGAAAATTAACTCTCTTGTAAACAATTTATATTCTTGGTTTAAAAAATTTAACTTTTTTGTAAAAAAATCAGTCTCTTTTGAAAAATATTGTTTGTTTTCAGTTAAAAGTACAACTGTTTGAAATTCAATGATGTTTGGTTAAGAATTCAACTATTTTGTTGATAATTTGTTTTTATTTTTTTGATGAATTTGACGGCGTGTTATTTAAAATAAAATTCTTATATTTTTAAATATTAACTATCACATTTTTCTTCGGATTTTACTAAAAAGTTGACATTTTTCACCCCTTACAAGTCAGGCAAAATTTGTAAAATTTTCTTGGTTATACATTTTAGTTCTAATGGAGGTTCAAAATGATTTCTGTCAGTTTCATATTGATTCATTATCGCCATTTATATATTAAAAAAAATATTTTTCTTAGCGTTAAAATCTGTTTTTCTTCAAAAAAGTTTATCTTATCTAAAATTTATTTATTATACATTAAAGTTACACAAACTTAGACGTCTGATTGAAACTTTTTTTTTGTCATATTAAGCAATTATTGACTGCTTAATATTTTTATAGAGTTGGAAGGGACTAAATTTCAGTTATTTTTTCTGAATTGGAAGAGAACATTTTTTTATTTTAGCTTTCTTATTGAGTTGAAGGCAGCAACTTTTAATTTTCAACCTTTTTCTGAATTGGAGAAGGGTAATTTTTTATTTTCGAAATTTTTATTGAGTTCGGAAATATGAAATTTATATTATATTATATCTATTTTTATGAGCAAGCATTAATTTATGTCTAAAGTATTTTAAAGATTTAAAGATTTTTAACATTTATATTGTCCTTAATGGAAGAAATTATTATTAAAATTTTTTTTCTGAATTGGAAAAGGGACATTTTTTGTTTTTAATAATGGTATAATAATAATAAATAAGTATCGAGTTTCAAGGAAGAAAATTTTGGTTTTCAATTTTTCTGAATGGGAAGAAAAACATTTTTCTATTTTCAAAATTTTAATATAGTTGGAAGGGACGAAATTTTGGATATTTATTTGTTTTCTGAATTGAAAGAGGACATTTTTTCACTTTAGCATTTTTATTGATATAAAGGAGGAAACTTTTAATCTTCAATCTTTTTTCTGAATTTTGAAAATGGTAATTTTTTATTTTTGAAATTTTAATTGAGTTGAGAGGGAGGAGGGTTTTTTTTGTATTTTTTCTAATTTGGAAGAGGGATATTTTCTTCTTTCAAAGATTTTTATCGAGTAAGAAAAGAGGAAATCTTGGTTATTAATTGTTTTTCTGAATTGAAAGAGGCCAATTTTTTCTTTTTAACATTTTTGTTGTGTTTAGTGGAAGTCATTTTTATTTAAATTTTTTGCTAGATTGGAAAAGGGACATTTTTTTGTTTTCATGATTTTTATCGAGTTTGGGGGGAGAAAATTTTGTGTTTCAATTTTTTCTGATTAGGATGAGAGAAATTTTAAATATTTTTATGGAGTTGGAAGGGACTAAATTTCGGTTATTTTTTCTGAATGAAAAGAGGATATTTTTTTATTTCAGCATTTTTATTGAGTTGAAGGCAGTAAATTTTAATTTTCAATTTTTTTCTGAATTGCAGAAGGGTAATTTTTTATTTTCAAAATTTTTATTGAGTTTGAAAAGATGAAATCTATATTATGTTATATGTATGTTTATGAGCAAGTATTAATTTATATCTAAAGCATTTTTGAAATTTTAACATTTTTAACATTTCTATTGTGTTGAACGGAAGAAAATTTTATTACAATTTTTTTTTTATTGGAAAAGGGAAATTGTTTGTTTTTAAAATTTTTATCGAGTTTGAAGGCAGAAAATTTTGGTTTTCAATTTGTTTGAACAGGAAGGGAAACATTTCCTTATTTTTAATAATTTTATAGAGTTGGAAAGGACCAAATTTTGGTTATTTATTTATTTTCTGAATTGGAAGAGGCCCATTTTTTCTTTTTAACTTTTTTGTTGTGTGTAATGGAAGAAATTTTTTGCTGAATTGGAAGAGCGAAATTTTTTGTTTTTTAAATTTGTATCGAGTTTGGAGGCAGGATATTTTGGTTTTCAATTTTTTCTGATTAGGATGAGGGAAATTTTTAATATTTTTACATAGTTGGAAGGGACTAAATTTCAGTTATTTTTTCTGAATTGGAAGAGGACATTTTTTATTTCAGCATTTTTATTGAGTTGAAGGCAGTAAATTGTAATTTTCAATCTTTTTCTGAATTGGAGAAGGGTAATTTTTTATTTTCAAAATTTATATTGAGTTGGAAAAGATGAAATCTATATTGTTTAATGGAATAAATTATTATTTCAATTTTTTTTTCTGGATTGGAAAAGGGAAATTTTTTGGTTTTAAAAATGGTATAGTAATAATAAAAAAGTATCGTGTTTGAAAGCAGGAAATTTTGGTTTGCAATTTTTCTGAATAGGAGGAAAAACATTTTCTTATTCTTAATATTTTTATATAGTTGGAAGGGACGAAATTTTTGATATTTATTTGTTTTCTGAATAGAAAAAGGATATTTTTTTATTTTAGCATTTTTATTGACATAAAGGAGGGAACTTTTAATCTTCATCTTTTTTCTGAATTTGGAAAATGGTAATTTTTTATTTTAAAAATTTTAATTGAGTTGAGAGGGAGGAGGTTTTTATTTTGTATTTTTTCCAATTTTGAAGAGGAACATTTTCTTATTTTAAAGATTTTTATCGAGTAAGAAAAGAGGAAATCTTGGTTATTTATTGTTTTTCTGAATTGAAAGAGGACAATTATTTCTTTTTAACATTTTGTTGTGTTTAATGGAAGAAATTTTTTGCTGGATTGGCAAAAGAAAATTTTTTGTTTTTTAAATTTGTATCGAGTTTGAAGGCAGGAAATTTTGCTTTTCAATTTTTCTGAATAGGAAGAGAAAAATTTTCTTATTTTTAATAATTTTATAGAGCTGAAAACGACGAAATTTTATTTATTTATTCATTTCTGAATTGGAAGAGGACATTTTTTTATTTTAGCACTTTTCTTGAGTTGAAGGCGGTAACTTATAATCTTCAATCCTTTTTCTAAATTGAAAAATGGTAATTTGTTTAAAAACATTTTTATTGGGTTGATAAGGAGAAACTTTTGTATTCGTATTAAATTTATATTTTTCAACCAGAAATCTTTGAATTGTTCAATTTATGAAAGCTCATGATTTGAAATTCTGCAATTTAACGACATTTACTTTTAAATTGTTCAATTAAAAAGTGTGAAAAGCTTTCATTTTGTACGTGTAAATCATTGATAACTATAATAAAAAAGTTTTTAATTGAAATATTCCCGAGCTTCAATATTAAAAGTTTAAAATTCAGAAGAGTTCCATTTTGAGTGCTTTAATTTGCAGTTTAGTTTTGATTCCTTGAAATAACAAATTTTTCAGTGTCAAGAGATCAAATTTTGTAATTTCAATGATAGTGAAAAATGTTCAAACCCGGAAAAAATGGAAATTTTTTCCCTCAATCAAAACGACCCTCCTGCAATAAAAAATAAATCGACAAATGAACAATAGTTGCATCTTGTGTCCAATTAGCACTGACCTAGGGAACGCTTCGAGGTCGTCAATGGCACAGATTCAGAGTGTGTGTATATTAAGTTAAATGCTTTATAACGGGCGATTGGACGGTTAGATACATAGGTGTATCTAGTATTCACTCTTACATACTGGGCGATGCCAATTGCATGCATCCGCAAATTTGCTCACAACTGGCACGCTTATGTTATAGAGTTACTTACGTTTTGCCTAAGTGGTTTCCCTCTAAGACAGGAATAAAGATGTCTGAGCAAGTGAGCACGAGCAACCTCATAATTCATAATTAATCACTAATTACTTTGTCTCTAGTAATCATCTTATTTCCATCAGGAGTAACTGTTTTGGATCGTTAATTTTTTCCCCATCTTCAATCTGATCATTCTCGTTTCTATCTGTAAATGTAGGCGCACGCGTCTTCATAATTTATCAAGTATTTTAATTGCGATACTTAGCTACATTGTAAAAATTCTTCAAGTTTTTCCTTAGAGCTTGAACTGCATTTTAGCAATTAAGAAAACTGTACTCGTAGAAGACGCAGACAGTCATCTCTTGTGGGTGGTCTCTTCAATTTTTATATCAATTTCAAATATAAAATTGAGTAGGGAATATTCAGATTGTGCCACTAAACCAAGTGTATGTATAATATATTGTGAGATTCTAAGGTCTATTTTACGAAGAATTTATATCTGCACATTTGGCTTTATGTCCTCTAACACTTAGAAAAATAATAACAATTATAAAAACTTACCCTTGACCTCACCCATCATTCAACCACTAATTCCTTTCTCCGCCAATCACCCTCTTATCAAAATTTCCATCCAATCATCTTACCACAACCCCCAAGCCTTCCTCTGATTTTCATGCCACGCTGTTCCTTTCCTACCCCCACCCTTCCCAACCCTGTCCATCTCTTATCCATTCCACTCCATCTCACCAAAATTTTCCCTGCAACCTCTCCTCCTCCGTTCACAAGTCTCACCCTCATCTTCATATCACCTTTTACCCTTTCCAACTTCTTCTCCATTCCTTTCCCAGAACTTTCCTTCACTCTCACCCATCCTTTTCCAGCCTGAACCCCATCCCTTATGCGTTCCACTCCCTCTTAACAAAATGTCCGCTCCATCCTACTCCACCCTCACCAAACAGGCGCCTACAAGAAAGGGTTTCGTAGCCTAGTATTTAAATACATTACTTCAAATCAAATGAAATATATCTTTCTTTACTTTTACTTGCATAATACTTTCCCTTTCCAAACACTCCTCCCATCATTGTTCTACACCCCTTTTCTTTACCCACACTCTTCCTTTCCTACCTTAGGCCAACCCTCCCAACCCCTTATCGATCTATACTAACTCGCCAAAATTTTCGCCTTAACCTCCTCCCCTCAGCCACTCACAACCTCATCCTTATCCTTATATCATCTCTCACCCTTTCCCCCTTCTTTCTTTTTCCGACAACTTTCCCGTACTCTCAACTATCCTTTTCCAAGTCGAACCCCATCCCTTATACGTTCCCCTTCCTTTAACCAAAATTTTCCCTTCATCCTCCTCCATTACCTTCTATACTATTAGGAAGCACGCACCTACGAGATAGGGTTTTATAGCCTAATATTCAACTATATTGTTCCAGATCAAATCAAATATATTCTTCTTTTCCTTTACTTTCCCAATACTTTCTCTTTTTTCTTACGCCTCCTATCATTGCTCAGTACCACTTTTCTTCACACTCACTCTGCTTTCCCCACCTTATCTAAACCCTGCCCTCCCCTCATTTGTTCCACACCATCTCACCAGAATGTTCCCTTCAACCTTCTCCCCTCCTCTATTTATAAACCTCACTCTGATCCTCATATCACCTCTCACCCTTTTCTCCCTTTCCTTTGTCCCAACTTTCTCTCACCCAGATCCATACTTTTTCAACTCGAAAACCACCCCTTATTCGGTCCCCTTCCACTCACTAAAATTTCCCCTCTATTCTTCTCTTTTCTCTTCTACCCTAACCAAGCTTTCCACCAATCCGCACACCAACTCTGCTTGTATCTCCTCCTTTCCTTAAAAAAATGATTTAAAAAAGTTCAACTGGATAGCATGCACCTACAAAAAAGTGTTTCGTAGCTTATTATCTAGATAAATTATTTCAAATCAAATATAACCTTTTTCCCATATACTTTGCCACTACTTTCCCTTTCCTCTCACCACTCTCATCACTAATATTCGTTTCGCACTTTCTCATAAAAATTTCCCCTCGAACCTCTTCACGACCCCAACTTTACACTCTCACCCATTCTTTCTTAACCATAACTCTATTGTCTCTTCCTTAAAAAAATTATAATAATAAGTATAAATGGACAGTACGCATCTTACAAGAAAGGGTATCGTAGCCTAGTATTATAGTACATCAAATCAAATATATAATTTTTCCCCTTTACTTTCTCAATACTTTCCCTTTGCTCTCAACCCTACCATCACTAATTCAAAATCCTTTCCTTTATCTTCACTCTTCCTTTCCCATCCCAAACCTACCCTCTCCTCATCCTTTCAACTCCCTATCACCAAAATTTACACTGCAACCTCACCCCCTCCTCTAGTATACTCTCACCAACACTCTCCCTGATTCTCATATGATCCTCCCCTTTGCCACTTCTTTCCCTTTTATTTTCCACAACTTTCCTTAGCCTCGCCCATCCTTTCCCAATCCTTAACCTCAACCCTACCTATTACATGTACCCTACCCCTCACAAAAAATCTCCCTTCTACTTCCGCCCTCCGTTACTCTACCCTTACCAAACTTCCACCTGTTCATCATACCAGCCCTGCGCATATCTCTTCTTTTCTTGAAAAAATTATGAAAATAGGTGCAAAAGGGTACCACATCTTACCCTTTCCTCTCACTCCTCACATCACTGCTCATCACCCCTTTCATTTATTCTCGTCCATACTTTCCCCATTCTACTCCAATAGGTCCTGGCCCTTACCCGTTTCACACCCTCTCGTCAAAATTTTCCCTCCAACTTCCTCACCGAACCTATTTTACACTCCCCATTCCTTTCCCTAATACTCATATCACCTCTCACTCTTTATGTAACACTTGGAGGGGGGGGGGGGTCTAGCCTAGTGTTACATAATGGGGAAAAACTACAGGGAAAAGTCGGAAAAAGGGTTTTATAGGGGGGGAGGGGGATTTTCGGAAAATTGTGTTACGTAATTTATACACGACCCCTTATGGGTCCCCAAAGAAAACCCCATAAGAGACAAATTTAAATTTTACGTAATATATTACAGTTTATTAACGCTTTTTGAAAGCTTTTTTTCATGAAGAATCATTATTTCTCAATTTAGGAATACCTAGTAATTTTTTAACTAATTTTCAATTGTTTAAACAATTTCAATTTGTTTAAACGTTTGTTTTTTTAGTCAAGTCGCGAAGTGAACGTCTTTTCCAGGCTTTATGAGTTCTTTAATCAATGATAACAATAAAATAACTTTTTAAATAATTTTACAATTATTTAAATAATACGTGTTTGTTGAAGTATATGGTTTAGCTTAAAAAAGCAGGAGAAACATTTTATCGCACCAAATTTTCGACAGCTTTTAATCTTTTTATGTACTAATTCGGTTTATACAAATACTTGTAAATGTTTCAAGAAATTTTAATTGTTTAAACAATTTTATCTTGTTTACATCATTTAGTATTGCCATTTTTCGGAATGCGTTGTTTCAATTTTTGCACAGATTTAATTGGAATGAGTTATCTATTTGTTTTGCAGGAACGCTCTTAATAAACATTTTTAAACAATTTAAATTTGTTCAAAGATAAGTTTATTCTTAGAAAACAAAGTAGCACCGAAAAAGATTTGAATCTTCTGCAAAATGGTAAAAATAAAATATTTAAACAAATTTAAAATTGTTTCAACAATTCTGACGAATTCTGAACAATATTCTGAAGCAAGGAATTATTTGTAACACATAATTTCGTTGAAATATTAGATTTGGGAAAAGCTCATTTTTGCTATGCATCCAAAATCGAAAGCACAAAACGTTTATAGCATCCAAAAATGAGCTTGGAATGTTAAATTTAAATAAAAAAGTTCTATATAAAAATTGGAAAGAATTCGTCATATATTTTCAAGTATTTAGAAATGGTTTTAGATCCAATTTGAAATTTTTCCTTCAAAAAAATCTTTCAATTAAATTTTTTTGAATAATTCAAGATGTTGATAAATTTTAATTTGAGTTTCTTATTTAATTATGAACTTTTTTATTTTGAAATAATTAAGCTTCTACAATTTGAGGTTCCGATACCTGTAAATATTACAACGGTTTTAGCGTCCTGGAAATCCTTGAAAACCTGGAAAAGTCCTTGAATTTTTTTTGACCTGGAAAAACCTGGAAAATTCCTTGAATTTTGCTCATGGTCCTGATATTTTCATTTCCTTGAAGAAAAAATACGTTTGACTAAGTTATTCCATACTATTTGTACAGTGTGGCCGTGGGTCAGGGAAAAAATTAGGGAAAAGTCAGGGATTTTTTTTTACTGTGAAAGTCACGGATTTAAAAAAAAAATGTTGCAAAAGTGAGGGAATTTAATTATTAATAAATTCGAAACTTTTTAATTTTTAATTTGAAATTTTTTTATTCAATTTATAAAAGATTCTATGTTGAAAATGTAACAAGATAAAGATTGTGGTATTTGAATATTAATGGCCAGGGAAAATGAAAAATTGGTCAGAATGAAGATAGAGAATTTTGAAAATGATGTTTGAGCTTACCCTGATATAGTGTCCTTGAATTCATCTTTTTTGGTAGAAAATTCTATTATTTGGGTGAAGGTTGAACCAATTTATTAAAAAATAATTTTGTTGTTGAAAATTCATCATTGCAGTTAAAAATTCTTTTTTTTTTGCTGAAAATTAATTTTTTAAATTGAAAATTGAACTATTACAGTTGAAGATTAATTATTTTTGTTAAAAATTTATTTCATTGGTTGGAATTTTAACTACTCAATTAAAAACTTTTTTTTTGGTAAAAAATTAATTTTGTAAGTTGAAAATGTAACTATTCCATTTATGGCTGAAAATTCATTTTTTGAAATTGAAAATTCAAATATGTACTTGTAAAAGTTGAGCCACTTTGTTGAAAATTAATTTTTTTGTTTGAAAATTTATCTCTTGGGTTCAAAATGGAACTATTTTCTGGAAAATTCATTTTTTTGGTTGAAAATTAATTTTTTTAAATGATAATTTACCTATTCCAGTTTATCTACTTTGTTGAAACTGACTTTTTTGTTAACAAATTAATTTTTTATCGAAAAATGTAACTTCTCCAGTTTCTGGATGAAAATTGATTTTTTAAATCACAAATTCAATCAAATTGCGTAAAAGTTTAACCACTTAGTTAAAAATTAATTTTTCGTTTGAAGATTCATCTCTGAGGTTAAAAATTGAACTATTTTATTGATAATTCGTTATTTTTTTATTTAGAATTAATTTTTTACCTGAAAATGTGACTTCCATTTTTTATTTAAAATTGATCTTTTTAGTTAAAAATTCGTATTTATTGGTAGAAAACTAATCTTTTTGGTTGAAATTCGTATTTTCGGGTTGAAAATGCAACTTTTTTTACAAAAAATTCGTCTTTGGCTTGAAAATTTAACAATTTGGATGAAATTTGTTTCTGTCTTGTCTGGAAAAGCTTTATTTATTGACAATTCGACTTTTTGATTAAAAATTTTTGAATTTCGGGTTGAAAATTCATCTATCTGCTTGAAAATTTGTCTTGTTTGTTTGAAAATTCACCTTTCTTGTTAAGAATTAAACTATCTTCTAAAAATTTAATTATTTCGTTGAAAAAGCAACTGTTTTTGGTTGAGATTAATATTTTTTGTTCAAAATTCGATCATTTGGTTGAAAATTCATCTTTGTAAGTTGAAAATTCAACAATTTGGTTACAAATTCAACTATTAAGTTAAAAATTTAATTATTTTATTGGAAATTAAATTTGAATTAGCTTCAAAATAGATAACTTATTCAAATTTCAATCAATTATAATTTTATAAAAATTGTTGTTAAAACTTAAAAAATGAGAAAGTTCAAAATATTTTCGATTGCAGCGTCGTGAGTTTTTACCCTCATAAAAGAAGAATCACCAAGGGACGGATTTTTGTCCCTAAAATCCTTTTTTGACCCTAAAATCCTGAAAAAAGTTACTTTAAAAAATTAATTTTTTTGTCCTGGAAAACCTGGATTTTTTTTTAAATATTGATGATTTTAGTTGAAAATTTATCTTCTTGGTTTAAAACTGGACTGTTTCAGTTAAAGATTAATAATTTTATTTGAAAATGCATCACTTTGGTTGAAAATTGAACTATTTTGTTGAAAATTATTTTTTTGTTGTAAACATTAATTTTGTTTGTTTGAAAATTGAATAGTCTAAAGCTAAAAGTGTAATTTAATTTTTGAAGATGCAGCCAGAGACCAAAGAAGAGGACCTTCAGCGAAATGGAGAGCGAAGAAGACGTGAAGGTTTACTACCTGGACAAATCAGTAAAAAGGTCACCCAACACTCTCGAAACCATTTTCGAAGAAGATGAGAAAACGTCTGATGACTCTCAGCAGCCACAAATGAGTGCAAAGCGATTCAAGAGGACGATAAATTTTCAGATAAAACCGAGCGACACGAAGCAAAAGAAGAGACGCTTAAAAATCAAAAAAGCCTTCGGTTCGAAAATCTTCAGGCCACGACGAATGGACATAAAAGATGTCTTGAAAAAATTAGAACTCATTCGATCTAGTTCGCCGGTGGAGGTTGAACGCGAGGAACGAATCGCGTGAATTTTTTTATCTCTTAATTTAAGGCAATTTAAGAATCTAAGAAACTATATAATGTCAATTTTTTATATTCAAATGTGATAATTCTTTTATAATCAGCTCAAAAGTCTGAGAAAGAACGCAAGATTCCAAGGGAAGATTCATTATAATAAGACTCGTCGGACTGCGTAATGTAAAGTTTTATTTATGAATTTTCGACAGCTTCTAGACTTATAAAAAGTGTCGTTTCTCTACGCTCTCTTTCTATTCTTTTTTAGCAAAAGCACAAAAATGTACAGTTTTATGCAGCGCAGTAAAACGATAAGTTGCAATATCAATCATTTTCGATTTTTATCAAACCGGATTCGTCGAATTCTCGAAAAATTCCCTAAATTTCCTTGAATTCTGTTGAATTTTGACAAGCAAATTGTTACTTTTTCAACGAAAATTATGAATTTTTTTAGAAAGTAGTTAAACTTGAATCCAAGTAGTTGATTTGTCAAACAAAAAATATACATTTTCAACCAAATAGTTGAATTTTCAAAAAAAAAATATGATTTTCAATTATAAAATTATATTTCTTGGTTAAAAATTCATTTCTTTTGTTGTAAATTTAACTATATTTTCGAAATTCGTTTTTTGTTTGTTTAAAATTAATTTTTTTCAAGTGAAAATTTAACTATTACGTTTTTAGTTTAAAATTATACTACTTGGTTGAACTGCTTTGTTACAAAAAAAATTTCTGGTTGAAGATTCTTAATTTTGGTAAAAAATTTATTTCTTTTGTTGGAAATTTAACTATATTGTCGAAATTCGTTTTTTTTGTTTAAAATTAATTTTTTATACATTTTTTAACCAAATAGTTGAATTTTCAACTAAAAAAGTTCAATTGCAAATCAAAAATGGAATAGTTAAATTTTCACTTAAAAATAATTTTCAAACAACAAAAAGACAAATTTTCAACAAACTAGTTAAATTTTCAACCAAAAAAGATGAATTTTCAACAAAAAAAATGATTTTCTAACCAACAAGATAAATTATTTACTAAAAAAGACGAATTTTAAACAAAAATCGAATATTTAAATGTTCAGTCAACAAAAATTAATTTTCAAACAAAAAAAAAACGATTTTTCAACAAAATAGTTAAATTTTCAACCAAACTGATGACGTTTTAACCAAAAATTAAGAATCTTCAACTAGAAAAATAAATTTTTAACAAAGTAGTTCAACCAAGTAGTAGAAGTTGTAACTGAAAATGTAATTGTTGAATTTTCAGTTAAAAAAATTAATTTTAAACAAAAAAAAACTAATTTTCGACAACATAGTTAAATTTCCAACAAAAGAAATAAATTTTTCTACCAAAATAGTTGAATTTTCAACCCGAAAAAAAAAGAATTTTTAGCAAAAAAGGTGAATGTTCAACCAAAAAATTAATTTTGAATTTTATGTTGGAAATTTAACTATATTGTCGAAATTATTTTTTTGTTTGTTTAAAATTAATTTTTTTCAAGTGAAAATTTAACTATTACATTTTTAGTTAAAAATTCTACTGCTTGGTTGAACTACTTTAATAAAAATGAATTTTTCTGGTTGAAGATTCTTAATTTTTGTTAAAAATTCATTTCTTTTTTTGGAAATTTAACTACATTGTCAAAATTCATTTTTTTTCTGCTTAAAATTAATTTGTTTCAACTGTAATTTTAACTATTACATTTTTAGTTAAAAATTCTACTGCTTGGTTGAACTACATTAATAAAAATTAATTTTTCTCGTTGAAGATTCTTAATTTTGGATAAAAATTCATCTTCTTGGTTAAAAATTGAATTCTGTTGAATTTTAACAAGCAAATAGTTACTTTTTCAACAAAAATTATTAATTTTTTTACAAAGTAGTTAAAATTGAATCCAAGTAGTTGATTTGTCAAACAAAAAATATACATTTTCAACCAAATAGTTGAATTTTCAACTAGAAAATATCAATTTTCAATTATAAATATAATTTTTCAACTAAAAAATGGAATAGTTACATTTTCAGTAAAAAAAGTTGCTTCGAAAAACAAAAGAAACAAATTTTCAACAAAATAGTTAAATTTGAACCAAATAGATTAATAGACAGAAGAATTTTCAATTACAAAAATATACATTTATCAAAAAATTGTTTAGTTTAATGAGATTCAAATATGTGCAACATTTGAAAAATCAATTGCAAAATGATTGAAGAACTTACAAAATAAAATTGGAAAATGCAGTCCTACCAAGCCAGAAAAGTTGAACAGATATTATTTCCAAACACTTCTATTAATACAATTTAATACGTTAGTTGTTTTAGTAATATAGATAGTGCTTCTTAATAACAAATAGTTTTTCTTATTGTTCGGAAACATAATATTATGATATATTTGAAATAAATTCAGAATTAAAAATATTCCACATTTATATTCACAGGATTTTTATAAGCATTGTTTTTTTATTATAATTTTAAATTCGAAGTTTGAAATAAAAATCGAATCTACCTGGAATTTGTATACGTACTAATATATATTTTTTGCATTTCGAATGTATATATCCATATAGACACTTTTAAGAATTATGTATTTATATCATGAATTTAAAACTAAAACAAGTTGCGAATGTTTATTTATTATGATTTGTTTTCTGTGATTTGTAATTCCGATAATTTAAATTTGAATTACTTCCCGCCAATTTAATTGGCAGCCCTGTTCGAGCTTCGGAGCGTCTGCTATATGGTCTGCTGAAAAGCAACCGCAGGCTACAGCGTCGCGACGTTCCATTCATTTTTTTTTGTTGACAGGTTATTTATTCTACTTCAAAATTATTTTATAAACATTAAACAGTGGTAAGATCCCAGTTTTTTATTTTTTCTGGAAGTAAGAAGATTGCTGCTTCAATTTGTTCACTTGTGTGATCAAATATCTTGGATTTTCGAAAAGAAATCTCCGACTTTTATGATTCTGTTAGGTTAGGTGCATAACGCACAATGTTTCTTTAAAATCTTAAATTTCCTATAAAACGTGGTAAAAAATTCTTATATTTTGCCAAATGACGTGGAATTAGTATAAGTTTAACATAGTAAAAGGGCGTTAAAGAATCTTGGATTTTAATCATTGCATGTTCCTCCTTAAGGAACTTGCCAAATTCAGATGCGTTATTTTCGAGGACCGGGTTTTCAAACTAATTTTCTAACCTGGCGGTTTCACCGTGTACTCAAAGTTTTGCAAATTTGCCTGGTTACATGCCCCTGTACGTAATTCCATCCAGACATAGTAGGCCCTTACCTGGTAGAACTTCACATATAGACATGGAGATCAAAATTATTCAAGAATTCCGAAATCAATGTCATAAGCAAGTTAAACAAATTTTCTTCTGTTTTCTCTATAATTGCCTTAGATAGTAATAAATATTAATTATTATTTCAGCGATAGATATAAAACATGAAGGAGAATGCACGTGTCCTAATCAATGTCCTACAAGTAAATGTCCTCCTCACCACTGATGAATCATTCCTACAAAAAACTTCTTCACGCCTTTCTTAGAAGTTAAGTCTTCAGAATATTATATTTTTCTTTGGTGTACAGTTTATATTTTGAGAAAAAGTACTTAATCGAACAAGAAGAATCTACAGGCTTAATTTTAACAGAATAATGCCTTGAATTGTAATGAATATGAAAATTGTGATTATAATAACTTGATTCAAAGGTTATAAAAATCCTGAAAGATTAAGTTATGTATATTGTCCATATAATTTTTATTTTTTACTACGGATACTATACAAATATGGTTTTTCGTATTTAAATTAGGTGAACATTATGCCCTCGGAAATTTTATATTGGTAATTTTATATTTCGAATATTATCTTTTTCGAGAATTTCGCAGTGTCGGATACATATTTTATGAGTACTTAGACATAAAAGATCATTACTCAATGTACCAAAAACTTATATTAGGTTAATTTTTATGTAAATTTTAGTTATGTGCACGGAAGCAATGCACCCTATGTACGTAATACATTTCAATGAATTAACTGTAAAATTATTAGATAAGTATCAAATCAATCCTTTTCTCCGAGCGACGATGTGTAAGAATTTTATATTGTAAATTTTTTATGTCTTACGCTCCACATAAAATTGTATAAAAATTAAGCTGAAAACATTTTTTCAACTCAGAATTTAGTACTGGAAAAACTCCTTTCTCCATCCTTCACGTAGGTTACGGTACAATTGCGTTCCAAATGACTTAAAATACCATTTTTAAGAGTTATATATAACTTATAGCTGATCACTCTATTCCCAAGTTTTTTGACTCACAAGGGTTAATTCTCCGAAATTTAAAATTTTCAAAGAGAGCAGATTGCATAAAAAGTTGGATTTATTGAGAAGGAGATCGTTAGCTTCTGATACAGAAATTACTAATTTTAGATTAAAGAAATGTTTCAAGAACTTATCAACGGTTGAAATCCGTAATAAGGCTGCTGAAACTTTGGCTTTGCGAATCTTTGAAGTTCCTTCGAATGTTAATAAAATTTCCATCAATAGTTTGTTTGCAAATATTGAAAATTCTATTGAAAATATTAAAGAGGATGTAAAATTTAATATTAGCAAAACTGTTACTCATATAGTTTCAAATCATGAAAATAATAATAAATTGAAAAATTAATAAGAATCTGTTCAGGCAGTTCAAGATTTTCAAAACAAAAAGGTATAATTTTTTTGAAGGCTGATAAAGGTAACTAGTTTCTTAAAAATATTTGGGAACTTGAAGATATTTTAAAAAACAATAATGTACCAAAAAGTCATTAAATAGTTTTTTAAGATGTAGTGTCCATGTTTGATAGCATCCCACTAGATCTTGGTTTAGATTTCATTGAAGAAAAACTTAATTGAAATCATAACTTAACAAAAAGAACAAAAATGAATTATCAATTGCTACCAGAACATTTTTTAATGATATTGTTTTCTCTTTTAACCACAAATTTTATAAAAAAATTTCGGGTTGCCTTGTGGGTTTACCTTTATCCCCAGTTGTTTCTGATTTAGTTTTACAAGATGCTGAAAAAAGAGCTCTAAAATCATTGGATTGCACACCTATTATATACAAAAAAAAGGTGATTTGAAAACCAACTGGTATAAAAAACCTTTTTGGTCTGGTAGATATTCAAACTATAATTCTTATAATAATTCTTAAAATATTAAAATATTAGCTACTAAAAAAAATACTTATCAAGGACGTATTATTGAGTCCATTTTTATAAACAAATTTCGCAATATTTCTGTGAGCTTTCATACTGAAATTCTAAACATTAATAAAATTTATTTGAGTATTTTAAAATAATGTCACATTTTTTAGATAAAATACTTTTTTCTCAAATTCAAATTTAAATTCAGTTTTGCGCATTTCCTCAACAGTGGTTTCAATGAAAACTCGTCGATGTCAACGCTCATTACGTATACTGTCTTATTGTATCCCCATATTGTACATTTTTGTTCGTCCTTCCTAACCATTATAAGGGTCTCTTTTTCTGTTTTTTAAGATGTAGTTTTCAAAGATAGTAAGGTCACTTTAATTTTTTTTAACTTCTATAACGATTTCAATGTTTTCTAAATTTTTAACTCAGATCTTGTCTTGAATTCTTCAAAATTGACATTGGTTTTCTATGTTCCTTTTCGATGTTTGTTTGACTCTTTGAAATTAATCTTATCTCAGGTACAAATTTACATTAATTTATAAAATTATTCTTTTTATTTTTGATTTTTTTGTTCAATCTTGCTAATTTGGAATATTATTGTAAGTAGATTCTAAAAACCTTTTGAAACATGTACGCAATTGTACCGAAACATACGTAAGGGATGGAGAAAGGTGTTTTTTGAATAAAAAATTCTGAGTTGAAAATGTGGACCGCAAGAGATAAAAAAATTACAATTTGAAATTCCTAATGAATTAATAGCTTAAAAAATCACGTACATATTTTTTCTTCGATATGCATTATCATCGCCCATGACGAGGTATTAATTTTGTATGAAGACTGTCTGCCGTTGTTGTTGTCGCTTTTATGGGCCAAATATTAGAGTTCAGATTGTTAACCAGCCTTGTCAAACTTACGGTTCTAGCTTAAATCTTGAAAAGAACAATTTTCAAAAATTTTGCAAATGCTTTAACTTCTTGAAATTTCAATGAAAAATAGCTAACTAACGAACTGGTTCTTTTCTTTTAGGCCTTAAGAAAGTATTACAAAGCTTAATCCTATCTATCCTTTTTTCGAGAATTAGTGTGCCTACAGACCGCAGAAAGACAGACACCTTCATAAAAATCTTTTTTTCTTCTGACAGTTAGCAACAGTGCATAAATTACGCTAATTTTGCTTTTGAATTTTCGAACCACGTACCCCCTTTCTTAGACTTCGTAATTTTTGACTTCTTTTCCCTATCTTGAGGATTTTTTGCAGACTTTTTCGTGAATTTATTTAAGGATCATCCAAAAATAACGCAATCTGATTTGGAGAATTTTCAGTCAATAAAAAAAACTTATTGATAATTATGAATTTTCGGGGCGAAAAAATGAGATTTCTGCAAAAAAGCTAAATTTCCATTGAAGAAGATAAACAAAAGTTAAATTTTCAACAAAAAATATAAAGTTTTAACAAAAAAGTCAATTTTGAACAAAGTAATTTCTACCAAAATTTTTAAATTTTCAACAACAGAAAAAAAGCATTTTCAAGATGACAGATGAATTTTCTACAAAACCTCAAAATTTCAACAGTTAAAGAAACTAAAAAAGACGAGTTTTTAACAAAGTAAATGAATTTTGAACTAAGAGGATTAATTTTCTATATGATATTCTATATAATTTTCTGTATAATTGATATTCTAAATAATAAACAATTTCAATTTTACAACATAAATAGTTAAATCTATTCAATAAAGACGAATTTTGAACAAAATATATGAATTTTCAACTAAACAGTTTCACTTCCAACCGAAGAGATCAATTTTTAATTTTTGGTTAAGTTTTTAACTTCAAAAGTGTAATAGTTTATATTCCTAAACATAGAAATTTTTTATTTTAAATCATAGTCAGTTGAATCTATTAAAAAAAGACGAATCTTAAACAAAATATATGACTTTTTAACAAAATAGTTACACTTTCAACAGACGAGATGAATTTATAATTTTTAGTTTGAATTTGTACTTCAATAATATAATAATTGATATTTCATACGATAAACATTTTCTCCATTTTACATCATAGAAAGCACAATTTATTCAAGGAATACGAATTTTCAACAAAATAGTTACATTTTTATACAAAGAGATGAATTTGCAACTAAAATGATAAATCTTTGACCAAAAAAGTTAATTTTCAACAAAATTGGTTTAATTTTCATTCATGTTGTTGAATTTTTAACCAAAAAGTAAAAGGAAAATAGTAGAATTTTCACCTAAAAACACAGATTCATAATCAAAAATGGAATGGATAATTTTTCAGTTAAAAAAAGAATTTTTAATAGAATAATGAAATTTTTGAACAAACCAATAAATTTTCAACTAAAAATGCTAGATCATTAGCTGAAAAATTAAATACAGAACAAAGTAGTTCAACTATCGATCAAAGAGTTAAATTTTCTACCAAATTATTGAAGTTCTTATCGTATTGTTCAATTTTCAACCAAGAAGATGAATTTCCCACTACGCAGATTAATTCTTCATCAAACAAAACAATTTTTAAACAAAAAACATAAGTTCTTACCAGCATTGTTGAAGTTTGAAGCCAAACAGACGAATTATTCAAAAAAAGAATTTGAATTTTCAATCCGAAAATATGACTTTTCAACAACAAAGTTCATTTTCTTCTATAACGATATTTCTATAAAAGTAGTTCAATTTTTTGCTAGGATGTTTATAGGATATATTTTGTAACGGAAGAGGCTCTTCTATGAAGAGCAAAATCTTTTCGCAACAAAAAAATGAAGGACAAGTAATTTAAAAAAATTACCATCGACTTCACATTCTCTTACCCTGGTTAAGAAAATAACATGAAAATACTTTAGAATGGTTGTGTTTAATTGTTTCAATTCTTCAACTTGAAAGCAACAAAAAAATCTTCGTTTCAATTCTTCAAAAGTTATAAATTGAGTTATTATCAAAATGGGAATTTTCTATTTTTGTGTGCATTATTTATTACAATGTGCTTGTTTAATTATGTTGAATTATTAACTTATGGAGACCTAGAGCTAAACAAGAACAATTGTTATCATTACAGATTATTCATATAAGCAGATTCAAGGGCTACCATTCAAAATAATACCGGAAAATAATTTCAATGTTTTTTATGTTTACAGCAATTGCAACTTCACTAACTTTACTGACGATTGCCTATGCTCATTTCATGACAATGCTGAAGATGGAGATAAAAATTAT
Source organism: Andricus grossulariae (assembly GCA_011634705.1). Lineage (NCBI taxonomy): Eukaryota > Metazoa > Arthropoda > Insecta > Hymenoptera > Cynipidae > Andricus > Andricus grossulariae. The sequence continues at coordinate 42,397,703 of JAABKJ010007545.1, read as the reverse complement.
TCAAGAATTAAGAAATCATTGTCATAAGATAATTAAGATAACATTGCTTCTGTTTTCTCTATAATTGTATAATATAATGATAAATTTTCATAATTATTTCAGCGCCCGAAAGAAAAAATAGCGAAAATTGCTTGGGTCCTTCTGTACACTGATGTATCATTGCTACAAGAAAATTCTTCCGCCTGTTTTAAAATTAATTTTTGACACTATATTTTTCTTATCGCAACTCACGATGAGCTTCAACCAAACGATATTTATTCGGAAAAAAACCCCGATACGAAATTTTATCAAGATTTAAAATTTTCATTTTTATGATATTATTATATAAAATTTTTCATATGACATGTACGAGCATCATTTAAGTAATAGCTGTGATGAATCGTTAAGTAAAATCAGCAGGGAATTTCCATGGAACTGTACGTACCTCACGATATATTAATAAATGTTTTCAGAAACGCGCTATTTTTTCAATTGCAATTTCTTATATTATTCTTAATATTGGTAACCAGAAGATTTCGAAACCTCCACTTTTTGAGTTTCAATGAACAATGCGTTTTTTACATAAAAATTAGTGTGGCGTGAAGGACGTCAATTTCGTCTGCTTTTTTGTGGTATATTCAAGTATATTTGAAAAATCCATATTACTAGACAAAATTGTTGGGCATTTTCACAAAAAATCGGACAAAATTTATGTACGTAACGTCACACTAATTGATATAAAAAACACAGTTTTCGTTAAAACTAAAAAAATGGAGGTTTCGTAAGCTTCTGGTTACTTATATTAAGAATAATATGAAAAATTGGAATTGAAGAAATATTGCGTTTCCATAACATTTATTAATATATCGTGAGGCGTTTACAATTTCACGGAAATTCCCCGTTAAAAAATTATTTTAATCACCGATTCATCAAAGGTTCTTATTAAATGATGATCGTACATATTTAATTTAAATTCTTTTTTTAAATATCATACCTATGTTGATTATATAGTTTTCGTCTAGGAACATAATTAAATAATTATTTTTCACTCAGTTTTTAAACAAAAAGAAGGCTATTATATATAAGAATTTTAAAAATGGAACATTGATTTATGAAAACAGCTGTCTCACTTTTCGAGAAAATAAGTCTTCAAGAAGGTGTTCAGTACATAAAAATTGCTTTTTAATAACCTTTTCCATTAAAAGGTTATAGAAACCTTGGTAGGTTCCAGGGTTACAATCTTACAACATTTTTTGTGAAATCTTTTCCACTCTATTTTTCAAGCTTAACAACTCCCCAATAAATAAAAAAATTTTATTGAAAAGAATATATAATGTTATATGTGTGAAAATTTCAAAATTTAGAAAAAAGCTCTTCGAACCTTTTTTTGCGCAAAATATGCGAATATTGTGTCAAAATAGTATTTCGTAAACAAATTACTAGTAATGACTATCTGAAGTAATAGTTGGTTGCTACTCACAGTGGACTCTGATCACAGATCATAACCCTTATATTTGATAACCTCTTTTTATCAAATAAATGAATAAGTAAATAGATTTTTCTCCATTGTGTTGATTGTATTTGAGGAAAAAATGCTAAGTCTGACATTTATGATAAAATGCATTGAAGTATAATCATTATGTATATAATTTTTTGAAATGCGTGAACAAATAGACAATTTAACTATTTCTTTAAATGTGAATTGCTTCTGAAAAAACAAATAATTCTTGACGTTCATTATTCTAATTCAGCACTATTTTCTAGATGCAAAAATATAATATATGTTGAATATAATTGTAATAATATGTAATAACTTGTAAAATAAAGCATTCCAGTTTGCTGATTTAAATCGTTGAATAATTTTTCTAACCTGTTGGGGATAGGCTTGCAGTTTGCCACCCCATAGCTTTTTTGGTCACAACTCGTCATAAAATCGACGTATTGTTGATATATACATACGCTGGAAAAAGGAAGTAAAAAGCCGCAATCCTGAGCTAGAAATCATTTGAATTCTCAACAAATAAAAATTATACAGCATATTTTCAAAAGTATCTAAAATCGACCCCTTGAAATTTTGGCTGGCAGATTGCCAGCCCATGGAAAATTGCTGAACATGTGAAAAAACTCAAATTAAAACACCTGATTTAGAAAATCTATGAAAATTTATCAAATTTCATTTGCACTCAGTGGCTGCAAACATGAAATAATGAGTGGGAATTGGCATGAAAAATCCTTGATACCGCGGTCGGTTTTTCTTGTTTTGCACGCTGTCATATTAAAAATATATCGAAAATGTAGGAAAAAACGCCGAAAATATCACTAGAATGCAATAAAAACACTTTAATTTTAATTCAATGAGAATTGTAAACATCATACAAGCATGAAAAATGGCATATGACTGTAAACAAGCGAAAAAGCGAGTTGGCAACCTGCACTTTGACGGAATTTTGGAATATATACATGAAAAAAATGGTCAATTCATACGTTTGGAATTCTCTTTGGATTATGTAAATTGAATGAAAAAGCAACACAGCACGAATACTGACTTTGAATCGTCGATAAACATGTTCAATTTATGAGCGCAGGACAAAAACACAATTTCAATTTTTCAATTCATTAAGAAATGATATTTCACACTTTGTTCAGCAAACACTGTGTTATTGCGTCTGTCCGCTCCAGAAGCAGATTAAAAGTGACAAATACTCTTTTGACGTGAATGGCAGGCAAAGTTTAGGTTATGACGCTACTAGAATGTCGAAATACAGCAGTTTTGACAATCTTCAAACAGTGGCAACCTGCGAGCCTATCCCCTAAATATTTCATATTATAATTAGTGTGTGAACGTATTCATGTTTTTACTTAAGTTCTATACAAATCTGAACTTTTTGCTTTTATATTCTTCAAATCATACATCGTAGCAGTGATGGGTAAGGTACTCTCTACAAGAAACTAGTTATCGTTAAAGTTACCCGAGACAAAAGTTTAGAACTATTTGGGACCTCTAACTGCAGGTCCTGATAGGTTTCAGAAGCGCCTGTATATGGTAGATACACCGTAACTAAGTTTGATGTACCTAATTTTGTGGAGTGAAGAACTTGGAGTTCGCATAAAATAGTCTTTATTTGATGGTAAGTATTGGAGATACAATGCGGCGTGACGAGAGTACATTGACGAATGACTTGTGATTACATCAGCCAGGCTGAGGTACCTACAGGGTCTGTTCCATAAATAGTAGGACTTATTTTCTTCGGCTCAGACGGAGCAATAGTGGGAATTTGTCACTATTGCTCCATCTGGGCTGTAGAAATTCTGTCCTACTACTTATGGAAAAGACTCTTTATGTCCAGGATCGCCTTATCCCGCTCCTAACTTGAAGAAGTAGGACCCAAGAAAATGTTGGGATGGAAAAAATAAAGGAAAGGTGTTTCAAGTAGCTCAGGTGAAGCGATGATTCTAAAATAGATGACATTCTGATGTCAGATTTATTGAGGTCCGGCATAACCGAAGACTCATTTATGGTTATGTTTACCCTGTTCCATTCTAAAATTCTATATGGAATTTCTCTCAAATTGTTCCCAAGAAGTAATAAAAGGATTAAGTTGCATAGGCAGATGTTCCGATAGTATACTAAACCTTTTAACAATTCTGAAAGCGAGACGAAAATGAAAATAACAGTTATTAGAGACAAATTTTGAATTTAGATTTTAGAGCCCTAACACATATGTTATTAGTAGTGTCTAGTCATGCAAACACAAGCCAGGGCCCCTTTCTTTTTCCGGCTTTCCCTTTCACTTGACAGGTTCTCGATCGTGTTATAAACGTAGATAAACAAACGGACTTTCCGGACGTTTAGACTCGTCTTATGTTATTACTCAAATCCTGTTTTATTTCAACAACATGAACATTGTAGAATAAATAGTATACAATATAATAATTCTGAAGTGTGTAATGTAACAAAGAAGAATTACTCTAGATATTTTCAAAATTATGCAAATGGTTTCTTTTCAATCAAACAAAAGTACGTGGTAAAACACAGTTATAACCTCTTCCTTTCTGAAATTCATATCGTGCCGTTGTGTCCCGTATATGGTGTTGCTAGATTGAATTATTTTCCTATATTCGCAACGCTTATGGAAACAGTTTATGATAGCAGAAGTTGAAAAAACAATTCATTTAACCATAACATTTTTATGTTTCAAGTCTTTTAAATATGCTGTGAATATTTCATTTTTACTAAAGATATACTTTTCCTATACTTATACTTATACTATTTATAACACGTATATTGAAACAGAAATTACGTTGAAACAGGTCGTCTAGCATCTCTTAAAAAATGCCAGGACATTTTCAGGTTTTTTAGGACAAAAAAATACATTTTTCCAGGTACCATTATTTTACAGTGACAAAATAATTTTCACGAAGCCTAGTAAAAATTGTAGGTCTAGTGGGTCTAAGATAAGTGTCATATACGAAATTTCTCATACGCCCCCGAAATCTGATTTTATGTACAAAAATCCGTTTTCTGGTGACTGTTCATTTTATCACGGTGAGAAATCACGACGCTACAATTGAAAGTATTTCGAAGTTTCTCATTTTTTTAGCATCATCAACAATATTATGACACTATTTTGAGTCCAGTAGTTTTTTGCTGTTAAATTTGACTAAGTTATCAATTTTCAAGCTAATTAAATTTTAATTTTTATCAAAATAATGAAATTCGAAACAAAATAGTTGAATTTTTACTAAATTGTATAATGTTTATCCTAAAAAGATGAATTTTTAATCAAATGATCGGATTTCAAACAAAGAAGATAAAACTTCAATCAAAAACAGTTGCATTTTCAATGAAAAAATTGCAAGCTATTATGTTTAACGAGCGCAAATCGAAGGAAAACTGATGATTTCCTGCAGATCCATCAATAAAGTCGGGATAAACGGGACGGGTGAATGAAGGGACCGTCGATGCGAGCAATTGATTCAGGTGGATCACTCCTCGCCAAGCACCGCTACTCAAGGAAAATGAATTAATGTTTTCAGCAATGAGTGTCCAGTATTATATCAGGAAATCAAATTGTCGATTTAACTAAACAAAATAATCTGTTGAATATAAAGAAAATGGTTCAGTGCTTTAAATTCTGAGAAGTGTTTTAACAAATTTCTCTATTTAAAAGTGTCAATTATTTAGAGCAATGGATAAACTTCTTTTTCAACCAGTTTTCATTGATGAGAATAAGAACCTGCTTCATTAAGCCCGAAAATAATTGCGAATACTCTTGATTAAACAAAATTTGTGCTGGTAACAAAATTTTCATTTGAGAGTATATTAGCATTTTATAAAATCTGAGTAGCATTTTATAAAATCTGAGTAGAATTTTCAACCAGTTTTCATTCGGGAGATCATTCAACAAGAGATTCTCGATTTTAAAATACAATAAACTTCAATGAAGGCGATTCACTAATTCCAAGTTATGGATTCATGAACTCTAGGAGAATCGGAGTTTATCCCAGAATGAGCTTAAAAATCCCTGCAAATTGGAATTGTGCAAGGCCTATAAGAAAATGAAGACAAATATTGAACTACTGCCAAACATACTTTTTTTGAAGAATAGTGGATTTCTCAAAAAGTTAGGAGAGTAAAATTGAAGCTTAGTTAGGTAAAGATGGCACAAAGTTTGCACTCAGCTAAAATTCACTTATCACGAACAAACAGAAACAAGTCCTGGACAGTCAAAAAGCAAAGGAAAATCTAATTAGGCAGGGCTAAAAGTTCTAAAATTCAATAAAGCGATCTTATTTGGCATAAAAAGAAGACTTTTGTGGACTCAAATAAACCGCTTTTTTGTAATTTATAAATTTTTCAAATTCATTTCTACAATGCTTATTTAATATTAAAAAAATTATTATATTATTATTATTAGATACCTAAAGTATCGTTCAGTTTTTTTTCTTCTATTTTTGTGATTAAATGTCAGTCCTACATTGAAAAAAGAGTGTATAACTAAAGAGGAGTTTTTAGTGCCCAAAATAACACTATTTAACAATTTTCTATCAAATATGTTAGCAACAATTAAACGGTTCAATAAGGAAATTATTTCATTTTAGTAATTGAGATAAAACTACTTTTTGAAGTAAAAACGATAACGTTAATGATAACTGGACCCTTTTTTCGTGTGGTAACAGTAACGATAATTAATTTCTTTGAAAACGTAATTTACCCATTACTTTTCAGTTCGGAAAAATTGCAAAGCAAAAAATTTTCATATTTGACTATAACTTTAGTATAAACATAAATAAGTTTACACTAATAATAATATAAAATACAAGCAAGGAAAATTATTCAATGGTTCGATTTCTGAATTTGAGTGGTTTATTTTACATGTTATTACAAATTATCACAATTATTTTTCAGATAGTATATAGTATTTTGTTTAGAAAATAGCGCTAAGTCGGAATAAAGGACTTGAAGAAATATTTGTTATTTTAGAACCAATTCACGTGTAAGAAAATATTTAAATTGTTTTGGTTCACGCATGCCTAAAAATGATGTTATAATTATACTTAATGCTCGTACATGTGCCTTAAAAAATGGTATATAATAATATCATGAAAATAAAAGTTTGAAATGTTGAAAACATTTTCTACTGGGATTTTTCTCGGAATAAACATCAGTTGGTTGAGGCTTATCGTGAGTTGCTATAAGAATAATATATTGTCAAAACATGCATTTTAAGAAAGACGAAATAACTTTTTTGTAGCAATCATATCAGTGTACAGGAAGCCCCAAACAATTTTCGCTACTTTTTATTGGAAGCACTGCAATAATTATGAAAATTTATTCTCATCTTAGGCAATTATAGAGAAAACAGAAGAAATGCTATTTTAAATATCTTATGGCAGTGATTTACTACTAAATGTTTGTACCTATAAATTATTCATGTTGATATGAATAATAGTTACTTAAGAATTGCTACATATTTGTAGCGCATGAAACCAAAAGTTATTAAATATGTCATTCTCACGACAGAAATAAGAGTTTTTGAAAAATACCGAACCTCTACTATAATCGTGAGTTAGATAATTCAGTGTAAGATAAGAACTTACACCTATAAAAATGTATTCGTACTAACAAACATTTCCTAATATATTGTGGCGTTATTGAAAAAATGAAAGTAAGGAAAAAGAAAAACTTTATAAAATTGTTTTTGAAAAATTCTGAGCCTCCACCAAAGTCACGAGTTAGATAATTCAGTAAAAAATGAAACTATATATCCTTCAAAACTGTACGGGTACTAAAAAATATTTTCTGTTCGTATTGAAAAGTTAAGAACTTAAAAGCTTTACGAACTTGTTTTTGGAAAATATCGAACTTCTACTACATTCGTAAATTTGATAATTCAGTAAAAATTAAAGCTATTAGAAACTGTTAAATAATGTGGACTTACTATAAAATGTTTTCTAATATCTTTCAGCGTTACTGACAAATTTGAAGTTGAAAAAAAACTTTATGACCTAATTTTTGAAAATTTCGAACCCCGACTGAAATCATGAGTTTGATGATTCAATAAATAATAAAACTACCACTTAATGCAAACATAATTAATAGGAATTAATGAAAAAATCCAACTACTTTTGGCTAAAAGTTCATTATTTTTGGTTGAAAAGTCTACTGTTGATTTTTTTCTCAAGAATCTATCTTTTTTTGTTCGAAGATTCATCTCTTTTCGTAGAAGTTTCACATTTTTCATTCAAGAATACAGCTTTTTGTTTGAAAATTAATCTCTCTTTGTTGAAAATATATTTCTTAGTTCAAAATTCAACTAACTTGTAGAAATTTTATTCTTTGGACATGCCATGCGAAACTACCAATCACAGCCTGATGAAAAGTTTCATTAAACATTGGTGGTCCCGTAAAACATTTCAATGTTTCAAATATGGCGGCAACAAAATTCAAACTCTTAATATAAAAGAAATACTAACATGACCCAGAGGCCAACTTGATCTGCGCAAGCGCAAAATAATTTGTCTCTCCTTCAACCCAAAGTTGCATGAAACATATGATATCGAATGTTTTCATCCACAACAATAGAATCCGTGAAAGCTATAATTATCAGCAATTACGTCGCGAAGTGCTATAAATTTAAATCTTCGTACACTGAAAATCATTTGACAAAAAACAAAACAGATCAATGTTCGGAAAGTGATTACCATCATTATCAAAAAACATTCACTTTATAGGACTTCCTCGCACCATTTTAGTAATGGGCTATCTAACGCTCACTTTTCTGGGGACTCTACAGTCTCATAACATGGTGGTTCCGAATAAAATATCTTCAATCACTTGTAGGGTTATACACGCCTTCACGTGGAATTCAATATTCGCAAGGACGAATAGTAAGACCATGGCCTTCAGCCATGGTTTTACTAATCCTCCTGAAAATTGAATTTTTTCGTTGAAAATTGTTCTTGTTTTTGGTAGAAAATTATTTTTTTAACTGATATTTTAACTAGCCCACTTCTGGTTGAAAATTTATCTTTTTTAGTTATAAATTTAACTACTCTTTTCAAAATATATGTGTTCTGATGAAAATTTGTCTTTTTTCATTATATTCAACTGTTTTTCAATGAAAATAAAATTTTTTCAGGTTGAAATATCAACTATAGAATTTTTTATTGAAAATTTATATTCTAGGCCTAAAAATTCAACTCCTTGGTTAAGAGTTGAACTATATTTTTTAAATTAATTTTGTTTTGAAAATTCGACTATTTTGTATAAAATTTATCTTTTTGGCTTGAAAATTCAACAAAATGGTAGAAAATTTACTTTTTTTGTTGAGAAAATTTAACTATTCTGTTGTCAATACGTTCTTTCTTATATCTAAGAACGTATATATTCTATTTTTGGTTAAAAATTCATCCTTCAAGAATTAAAGATACAACTATTTGGTAGCAAATTCATGTATTTTGTTACATATGCTTCTATAATCGTATAATATTGTTCTTGGTTCAAAATTCAACTATTTTGTGAAAATTTTGTATTTTCGACTGAAAAATTCCATAGTGTGGTAGAAAATTCAACTATTTTTTGAACATTTAACCAATTTGTTGAAAATTAATTTTTTTAGTTGAAGATTCATAATTTGAATTGAAAGTTTATTTCATCAGGCTAAAAATTGAACTACTTTGTTAAAAATTCGTTCTTTGTTTCTGGTGGACAATCAATTTTTTTCAACTGAAATATTAACTATCACATTTGCGATTAAAATTTATCTTTTTACATTCGCATCCTAATGAGAAGGTACTGTTTTTGTGTAAAATTTGACTTAGTCGTTCTTCATCAAATTTCTATGTTTTGATACCCCCTGACATTTTTGAAGTGAAATATAAATAACGAAAAATTGGAATGAAAAGAGAAAAACTTCGAGAAGTATTAGGAGAATTGCCTGAAATGAGGAAGAATAAGTGCTTCCGACTTACTTCAAATTACCTCATTAATCAAATTAATCAAGTGAAAAAGAACTCATCCAAATTTTTTTTTGGATGTGGCCTCCCGGTCGCTGACTAACTGGATATATTCTCTTAAATTGAATAAAAATATTTTAGAATAAAAAAATTTATGTAAGCCACTGATTTCCGATAAAATAATTGATTGAACGATTGAAGGCTAACTCATAAAAACATTATACGAAAGGTGATACACATAAACATTACGTCATTGTAAAAATTACATAATTAAATTACTGCTATTCAATATTTGTCAGGTACAGACGCCACAATTCAGTTTACATTATATGACAAATTTTATAATTTTTTTTTCTTGAGAGCTCTGCTTTTATTTGTGAAAAAAAATTCTAAAGGAAATATAAACTGAACTAAATTTAATTTAATTTGATCTTCAATTGTTTTTTGATTAACTACTACATTTTTATACCGATAAATGATTTATGTGAATTTAAAAATAGTTACTTGAGAATTGCTACATATTCATAGCATACTCAACGAAAAGTTATCAAGTATGTACTTCTCTCCATAGAAATAAGTTTTATATACATTTATTAATATTTAAGGATTGTGCAAGGAAAAAAGACTTATACTGAAGAATATTTTTCAATATCTTCTCTGCGTATCCAAAAGTTGAGAATTAAAAAAAATTTTAAAAATGAAATCAAAGAAGAAGAAAGCATTTTAAAATTGTTTTCGAAAAGTTCCGAGCCTCCACCGAAGTCTTGAGATAAATCAGTAAAAAATAAAACTGTATACCCTTAAAAACTGTACGTGTACTACAAAATATTTCTCAATATTTTCTGTCTGTTTTGGAAAGCTAAAAATTCAAACAAAAATTTTTCGAATTTGTTTTTGAGAAATGTTGAATTTCTACCATAGTTGCAGGTTTGATAATTCAGTAAACAATGAAACTATATACGATTTAAAATTTTGTGTTTGCTGAAAAATATCGCCTAAAATCTTGCAGAGTTAATGAAAGGTTCAAAGTTGAAAAAAAATAAAACTTTGTAAATTAATTTTTGAAAAATATTAAACCTCGACCGAAATCATGAGTTTCATGAAATAATAAACAATGAAATTACTACTCAAATGAATTAAAAGAAACCAATAAGAAAATCCAACTATTTTTGGTTGGAAATTCATTAATTTCAGTAGAAAAGTCTACTTTTATTCTCTTGTTAACAATTCACCTTTTTTTGTTCAAAAATTCATCTCTTTCTGTAGAAATTTCATATTTTTCGGTTGAAAATGCTACTTTCACCTACTTGGTTCAAAGTTGAACTACTTTTCTTAACATTCTCATTATTAGCTGAAGATTGGACTAACTCGTTGAAAAATCGTTGTTTTTTTTTTGTTGAAAACTAATTACTCAACTGAAAATTTTACTTTTTTATATTTGGTTGAAAATTCATTGTTTTTAGTGAAAAATTCAACCAATAAATTCCTAATTCAAAATTTATTTCTTTAAGTTGAATATTCAAATACTTGATTGCAAGCTGATCTGCTTTGTTACGAGTTTATTTTGTTGCTTAAAGATTTAACTTTTTTGTGTATTTTTGACTAAAAAATTGAATAATATGGTAGAAAGTTCCACTATTTGTTTGGAAGTTAAAAGATTGTGTTAATAATTGATTTATTTAGTTAAAGATTTATAATTTCAGATACAAGTTAATTTCTTTGACTGAAAATTAAACAATTTTGTTAAAAATTCGTTTTTTGTTTTGTCTTTTTTAGTAAAAAATTCAACTCTTTGTGTGAAAATTTATGTATTTTGTTAAAAAATTATGTATTTTGTTCAAAATTCGTTCTTTCTGGTAAAAAATTAATCGTCTCAATTAAAAGTTCAACTATTTGATCAGGAATGTATGTACTTTGTTTAAAATTCATCTTTTCTTAATTAACGCAACTGTTTTAAATTGAAATTAAAACTTTTTTGCTTGCAATATTAACTATTACATTTTTTGTTGAAAATTTATCTTTTTAGGTTTAAAATTCATCTCCTTGGTTAAAAAGTTAACTACATCCATAAAAAGTCATTTGGTTAGTTGAAGATTCATGATTTCATTTAAAAATTAATATCTTTGAAAATTCAACTGTTTTGTAAAAACTTCGGCTTCTTGGCGTCAAAATTCAACAATTTGGTAGAAAACTAAATTATTCGGTTAAAAATTAAAATTTTTGGTTGTTGAGAAAATTTAACTGTTCTGTTGCTAATTCGTTTTTTCAAGAAAGAAAAACGCAATTCCATTTTTAGTTGAGAATTTTTTCTTTATGAGTTAAAAAATAAACTATTTGGTAAAAAATGTATGTATTTGTTGAAAGTTGTGTGACGTCACAAATACGAAGCTCCTGCCGCTTTCAGGTCAACATTTGCTCTTTGATTTCACTTGATAAACACTCAAATTTGAGTCAAATTTCGGGATTTTTGAAGTTTGACCACAAATCTTTGTTCCGTGCCCCCCCCCCAAAACTCTCGTACTAAGTTTCATGTAAATCTACCACATTAATAAAATGTTCAAAACTTGAGTGTACTTTTTGAGTTTTCGAATTTTGGCCCCAAATTTGGGTTACGTGCCCCGGAACTCCCCTTGTACTAACTTTCATACAAGTTAATAAAATTTTCAAAATTTTAGTTAAATAAAAATTTGCTTTCAATATTGACGCCTCATTCGTGTTCTGTTTCTCAAAAACCTCACTCATACTGAGCTTACTTTGAGTAAAATTATAAATAAATTAATAAATTATTTGAGTAAAATTATTTTATTTTGACCCCAAATCTCTCTGAAACACGTAACATAAATGCGACATATTTTCCTTATGGGGGAGACTAGCCAAATCAACTGGCTACACATATCCAAAATTTAAAATATCTCTTTCACTTCAGAAAAATATATTTACAAAAAAGAAAATCACTGCTGAATGGCACCTGGGTGAGGTGTCTTAAACGGTGACTCTGGGATACCGGGCGACCTCTCAGAGTACGCACTCTATCATTGCGCGCGGGGCTCTACAAGGATGGACCAAACCTTTCTCTAGCTGCTCGTGAGAACAACAATAGCACCACCAAAACACCAAAAAGTTGTAGATGCGGTTCAAAACGTTCGAGCGCGCAGAGCACCCGACAATGGGTCGGGAAACAATGCCGATCATCCTAGAGTTCGGGGTGCTGAAAATCATTTAGATGGAAACACGACGACGAACCGGAAAAACGCCCACATTGAGTGGACGAATCAACTCAAGGATGACTTGCTAGACTGCTACGATGCCAGCATTATCCCTGTTGATGTGAGATGCCGCAAAAATATCGATTTCAATGAGAGAAATGCCATGAGGGAGAGATGCCGCTAGGTACAGATGCCGCAGTTGTGACTTGCCGCATGTGAGATGGTATGTCCCCTGCAAAACTGTCATCCATCAATATAGAAAAAACAGTTAGGTATCAGAATAAATTTTTTAAATTAATTAAAACACTTACGTTATCGTCGGATACTATCGCCGTGGGCACCGTTAAATTTTCAGTCGATCGTCGTCTAGTTTTTCCAATAGAAGGTTTAGTCGTCTGAGGTTGGTCTTTACTATTTCGATTCACATCTCTCGCTTCCGTCTTTTGGCCACCGTGTTCAATTTCTTGACTAACGGTCTTCTTCTTCTCCTTGAATAACTTCACACCAGAAACGCCATCGAGACTGTGAGGCTGTGTAAGAATAAATAAGTTAGAAAAATAATTTTCGCAAATCTTTCCAGCTTGAATGAGCTTTTCCGATAAGGAATATTGAAAACTAACCAGATAAGTTCTATAATGTTTTATGCGTTCTGGAAACATCTCAAAGGCATAGGGTTTCGTACAAACATGGTGTCTTGATCTTGCAACTTTCGAGAATAACCTCGCAGCTCTATCTACTCGATATTCGCATACATAAGTGTGTTCTGGTGATGAACCAACAGGTCGTCCTTTAAACAAAAAATTTATCAAATTTAATTACAAACTCTCTATTTACAAGTGCAATATAATTCAATTCATTTTATCATCTTAATGTTTACCTTTGCAATACGTATGGGGATCCAGAACCCAACACCTCGCAGCTATTAAATCACATGGAACTGCCTCGTACAAAGGAGCACAAACCACTTCGTTTTCAAAGAATTTCCGTGTCGGTTCGTGGTAAGTCTCGTGAGGCCTCAAATAGTGGTGACCAAAAACAAATCTCTCACCCCTAAAAATTCAAAAAAAATTTTCTCTAATGTTAGCAATATACAGAATAAGGTACAAAACTGGGTTTGGCAAAAGGTACGTGATTTCCGGCCTCACAGAGCGTTCCCTATATTCCTATATCCCCTAGTGTACCTTATCTTCAGCTGTGGTCCCCAAAGTCCCCTATTTTTAAGATTTGGTCCCTATAGTACCCTATTTTCTGTCGATAGCCTAAACTTCTTTAAATTTTAAATAAAACCGAGGCGTAGAAATGTTGCACTTTTTTGTTGTCATAAATATCTTGAAATCTCTTCTTTAGTATTCCTCAGGACCCTTAGGATCCTTTAGAATCCATGATTGTCTCTTAAGTTCATCAAAATACATTTACTTTAATTTTCCGGAAAGCCTAAATCTTTTTCTAATAGAATGGACCAGATACACGTTCATTAGAGTTAAAAGTATAATTTTCTTCTTAATAATAAAGACACAAAGTGAATGTATGTTTCGAATTGAATGCAAAAATCACATAATTGCATTAATCAGCATAGATGAATAATTTCAAAGTGAAAGCTTTTGAATTTGAATCATTTCCACCAATTGCGAATTTAAAAAATGCATGCAACTATATAAAATTGTTTGTTTTTAATTTTAAATCCTTCGAAACTATACAATTTCAAAGTGAAAGCTTTAATTTAATGCTTGAACAATTTTAAATTCAAATGTCAAAAGACGATTTACAATCTAAATCGCTCGAAATTGTACCATTTCAGATTGAGTCTTAATGTTTTGGCAATTTGAAGCTTGAAGCGGCCAAAACTTAATAATTAAAAATTGATCTTGAATAAACTTGAATTGCGAATTTAAAAAATGTATCTAAATAAAAATGTTTGGTCCAAATTTAAACCGCTTCAAATTGTATAACTTCAAAGTGAAAGCCTTAATGCTTAAATCATGTTAAATTTAAAAATCCAAAAACTATTTCAAATTAAGATTTTTAAAAACGGTATCACTTCATACTGTGTCTTAATGTTATGACAATTTGAAGCTTGAAGCGGACAAAACTTAATAACTTTAAATCGAATGCTTTTAAAATTAAACCATTTTTAATTGAAACCGTCAAGAGGGAAATAATTTTAGATCAGAATATTCGACCCAATAAGCAAGTATAAATTGAAGATATTCAAATTTTAACAATTGCAAATTGAGACACAAAACTGAAATTCCTGGTAAGTATAAAATAGTGACTTTAAATTGTGACAGAGTTTTATACGTATAACGATCCATAAGAGATAATTTAATACTTGACAGACCAATATTTTTAACAACAAATTTGAAAACCCTTTCCAAAAGGACTAGAGAATTGTGTCCGTTATTTGAGGTCTTTCTGTGGATAAGAATACCATAGAGAAAAATGGTCAACTCCTAAGGAAACAAAACCAAAAACGTAGCAGGTTTTCGAAATAATCATTTTGGAAATTTCGTTCAAATACTTGAGAACATTTTACTGGTAGAATTCGTTAAAAAATTGACATGCACTAGTCATTTTCTCGCATTTAAAAATGAAAAATGAAAAAGTACCCTTTTTTATCCTATTTTTTATCCCATAGGGATTGTGGGACCTGTGATTTTATATACAAGAAAATTAAGAAATTTTCGCTTACTTTGGATTTTTCCAGAGCCTTTCGATTCGGAATATGTCCATCTGTTCGTAATCAGGATTCTGAATTGTTTTATAAGTATGTTTTTCGGGTGTGTCTCGTAAAACATAAACTGTATCCCCTTGTCTTAATTGAAGTTCTCCACGCAAGAGGGCAATGTAGTGTTTCTTTCCCTCTTCTTCCTCTTCACCCTCTAGTGGAATTTCTAGATCGACTTTTCGTGGTTGACAGCGCTCACAAAGATAAGATTCTGCGCTCGTGTCGGCCTTGACACAATCGCAATGCTGCCAAACTAAACACCGTTCGCATTGAATCATGAGTCCCTCGTCTCTGTAATATACAAATTTAATTGTATAATAAACATAAAAACAATCTAGGAATTATAATTTTTGAATCTAAGATCAAAGTCGCTTGCCTATGCAATCCGCATATGCATCGAATGACATCCTCTTCACCGGCGGTGGATCCTTGAGGTGGCAGAAAACCTTGCGCAGGTGGCAAGCCAGTTGCTTCCGTTATAGCATAAACGAAGTCCGACTTCGTTCCCAAGTAGAGTTTTCTCAACCTGGCCGCCGCTATTCCAATCTCAGACGTTCTACCGAAGAACCTAACATTATTGTCAAAGAGTCTGATCATATCCTGATCGAACTGCTCTGCAGTTTTGTAATGCCCACTTCCTATGCCCTGATCTATCATTGTGAGATCAATCGGATCTTGAATCTTATCGTGGTATTCGGGTAATTTTCTTTTTGATGACAAAGTCAAGAAAGGCGTGCACAGCAATTTACCCCTTTCGTCATTAGCCGCAATCACCACAGAATATAAATCCTTCAAAACCTGGAAACAAATTAAAATTAGAGATTCTTTGTTAAACTACTTATTTACTTTATTTCCAGTCTGTATTCTGTAATTTAAAATACAGGCCCGGTACTCACTGTAGAGGTGAAGAATAGTGCGAATAGCCCGAGTATAGAGAAAATTCCTATTGAGATCCTGGACAAAGTCCCGCTAAAGTATTAGTTATGGGACAAATCAGTACTTAAGTACCAAATTCTCATGAAAACTGTTTGAAGTCCAATTAGGGACAAAAGTACTAGAAAAGTTCCATTTTAGTTTCTTCGAAATGTCTACAAGTACTGACGGGATTTATGTCCCAAAAAAGCACTTGCAAAAATGTTGAATAAAAATAAAATGAAACTTTTTTCTAGCACTTGTGCCCCAAAAATTATTTAGGACTTGTACAAATTTAAAAAAAAATTAAGTCGGACTTTTCTGGTACTTTTTTGTCCTAAAAAAGTCCTGCTCCAAATAAAACAAACAAAAATTAAGTGGGACTTTTGTAAAAATTTGGAGAAAAAAATACAATGAAACTTTTCTAGTATTTTTGCGAGTGTTTGGACTTTTAAACATTTTTCTGAAAATTGGTACTTAAGTACTGATTTGTCTCATACTTAGCGGAACTTAATCAGAGATACCATTGGGATCTTAATGGTGCTTTTTTACTCGAGACTGGTATAAATTTTGAAAAGTATTAGCAAAGTAATGTCATAAATTAAAAAAAAAAAAAACAATAAAGAATTATCATTCACGCAGACCTGGGATCGAATAGAATGCTTTTGAAAACGTCGCAGTATATTTAGAAAAATGTATTACTATAGGAATACAGAGTGTAAAAGTTTCACAGAAAGAAGTACAATTTATAATTTTTTAAATGAAGAAAATTAAATCCAAATCTATATAAATATATAAAACGATAAACAATATGTAGAAACTTCAATTTTCTCCTTTCTAGCATAAAATCCTAAGGATTTGGAAATTATATTTGCACAAATAAAATTAACTGAGAAGTTATGAGGTAAAATTAAATCTTAAAAATTGCTGAACCATTAAAAAATATTTCTGTAAAGTTAGAAAGCATAAAAAATAGAACAAAACAGTATTGTAAAGAAATTAGATAGAATTATATTGACAATTTTGCATTCTATGGAGGTATTTCAAATATTTTGAAGATTTTTTGGTGTAAATTCTAATCTTAAAATTTAAATATACTATTTTGCTATTTTGTTACTATTTGATCACAATTTTTTGTCCATAAAAAATTTTTATTCAATTTCTTATAGACAATTTCTAGTTCCAAAATCAAGGTCTTTTAGGTATAATTAAAAAAAGTTCTAGACCTCACGTTGGTAGTTCTATTCCAGAAAAATTAGAGATTTTTAGAAGAAAAAAATCTGATTTAAAGTATTTGCAAAAATATGAAGAAAATCTTTGAAAATTAATTCCTAATTCACTAACTCCAATAAAATTATTAATTTTCTCCAAACACGATAATTTTAATTTGAAGTATTTTTAAATCGCAGGATTTCTACACATGGAATTACTTTTAAAATATTCAGTTCTAATTTCACGGACGCCCATTTCTTAATTTCTATTCTTAAATGAATACTGATTCACGTCTCAAATATTTCTTGCATTATTTTAAAATGAGACAAGTTTACAGTATGCAGCATATTTTCACCTTGAGTTGCCTGAATTAAAAAAATTTTCAATTTGGAATACTTTTCAGGTCCCACTTTTTTTTGGTGCATAAATTTGACTTGTTGCAAAGACGAAAAATTTAAATGATCTATTCCGTCGTTTAATATTAACTTCTTTAGTTTCTAAACTCGAATCTTTTCTATTAAAGTCTTATTAATTAGCAAAGATTTCTAATTTTAACTATTTTCAAAACAGAAAACTTTCACTGAAAATTTTTTGTTAAATTTTAGTTATCAATAAAAGATCTATTCTTTTATTTAGAAATGTTTATCCTTGAAGCCTTTCACATTTAAATATTGTTCAATTTGAATATTATTTACTTTAAAATTATTCGATTCCAAGCTTTTTTAATTTTGAACGCTTCCAATTTGCTATTTTTTACTCAAGAACGTGATTAAATCGAATTTCTCATTTGCAAAAACTCTTTCAATTTTATATAATTAACATTTTTGAAAGATGTTCAATGTATGAAAATATATCGACTATTAAGGTTTTTATTTGGAAATTATAGGAAACAATACGTTTGAAATACTTATGCATTTGTTTATTTTTGAATAATAGAATTTTTAATTATTCCACTTCGAATGTTTTCGACTTTCAAATGTTCAACCAATGAGTATTACAAATTGAAATGGTACAATTTTGATAGACTTTTCTCCAAAAAGCCCAAAGAAGTCGAAAATGTGAAACAATACGAGGCCTAAGATGGAAATAAAGAATAGATGAATTTAAAGTATATTCTAAATAAATTTTTTAAACACTTTGTTACTAATTTTCGGAACATATTTCTGTACTTGAGATAGTATACATGTTAATTTAGCCAATCACCGAAGTAGGCCAAAAATATTTGTCTAGGGATAGTGAGGAAATAGTGGCATTAGTGGCCAATTACAACAAAAAAATAGTGGCATTAGTAGTATTTTTTCGAAATAATGGCATGACTAAAAAAAGTGTCAAATATTTTCAATAGTGGCGTGAGTGCCATCCCCGAAAATTTTGCTAGGGTTTATCCTCAAGTTCTTGCAACGAAAAATATTTACCTTAGCTAATTTCGCAGTCTTGTTAACCTCCGGATCGTCCTGAGCTTGCGCCAACCTTCGAGTTCTAACCGTTCGAGCGTTGGTGTTTGTCAGAGCCGAGAGTTGAGATAAAAAGGCATCAGATTGTGATTTCGAATCTGTTCCATTCTTTTCTTTTGCGACTGGAACTGTCCCAGCCGCCTTAACTTTTCCAGGTTGATTCTGTACTTGATTGACCTGCAATTTTTGTCGCTTCACCTTCTCAAAGTTGCGAAGTAGGAAGCAGTGATGTTCCTGAGCGAAGCATCTCTGCTGATGAGACATTGGCTTGACCAGAGGTGCGGTAATGATATTCGTCTCTCCGATCTTGCGAGTCTTACTCAATCCTTTCGAATTCGAGGACTGTACAATGTTTGCTTTCCGAACGTTCTTTCGAGGTCGGCCAACCGATCTTCTTTCCGTAGAATCAACTCTAGAGGGAGTGATAGCTAAAGGCCTTGCGACTCTCTGGCTTTTTCCACCAATTACACCTCTGCAACCCTCGCTACCACATCTGCATTGCTGACCTTCAGAGGGATTGAAAAGTGCGAAGTTGTAGTCGTAGGTCAACTCCTCTCCGGATTCTATATTCCTGGATGCAAAAAGTGCCATTCGAGGCAATCCGTGAACGCTCCACTTTTGCATTTCGCAGTTGGGTTCACAGGAGTGATTCACGAATCGCCCATCGCCTCCCATTCGGTGACCATCAATCACGAGTCCTCCGTCCAAATGGAGACAGTAATGGTGTGTATCATTTGCGTATCTCGTTGCCATCCTAGATTTAAATTCTCTTTCGGAGACAACTTCGCCAACATACTCGAGGATAAAATCACCTGACTTGATGGATTTTTGAGTTCGAACGCCCCATCCTTTGTCTTCAGTCATGAACCTCTGCAGACCTGGGGACCAGTCGTGTTTTTGTATTTTTTGATTTTTGCATTTTTCACCACAAGGGCAAAACTCATGAGAACATTCGCTGAACACCATTCGGTTTATGCATTCGTCACCACATGCGGTTTCTGGTTTACACTCGCATGATTGAGACTCGTAGAGGGTCGTTGGTTTAACATCGTAATAGACGTTCGATCTGATTTTCCTGGAAAGAGATGAAAAGAATGTTTTTAAAAGGAAGACAAAACTTAAAAATGTATTAAAATGTAATAGTTATCTATACTTTTTGACAATAAAAAAATAGCATACCTGTAATTCCAAGATGGTACCAGGTCTCTTCCAGGCAATCTGGAATGAGTGTGCAACCACCACAAGTCATACGGCAATTGGAAAGGAATCTTTCTCTGCCTTAAAAACTTGCCACAATGATAAGGTGGAGGGAGCAAACCATGCGGATGTTCCGCAGGATCATAAATCATCTTCTTTCCATTGTCTGTACTGTTAACTTTCCTTGGTTCATCTTCTTTAAAGTAATCCGAAAACAGACCAGCCTGAAGATATCGCTTTTTCCATCTAGGTTGCTTTTTCTTCCCTCGAGCTGAACTTCCTTGCTTTCCAAAATCGTGATCGTCACTAGCCAAATCACTACTTGGGACAGCATCGCTCTCCGTATCATATCCTGCATTTTTTAACCTCTTTATATTCTTAATTGTCAAATTACAGGGACTCACAGAACCCCTTCTTCGCTTATGACTATGATTGTTATTGCAAGACAACTCATGTTTCATGATCTCTCTAGAACTGCTGCGATCCAATTTCCTCAAGTTTTCTTCATTCAGCTCAGCAATTCTTTGACTCAGATTATATCTTTCCAAAGATTCTTCTAGGGTGGCATTCTCATCGTAAATTCTTGAATCCTGGACCCTATCAAATTTCACTGGGCATAACTTATCACAAGGTCTGCTTCCATCACACTCAAGCGAATCTTTAGAAAGCGACATTGTTGTAGGGCAAGAATCTTCGTCTAAAAAACAATGCCGAGAAAATTCCCGAAATGGAGGTGGTTCTACACAATCCGATTTTTTCGCACCCTGAGTGTCACAGAAAAGTTCTTTTCTTGACTCTTCAGTGCGGTTTTGAGCCTCTTCTGCTAATCTAAGAGCGAGCTGTTTTTCTTCTAACGTCTCACAAGTTTCCTCCGGTGTCTGAACGTCAGACTTTCTTAAATCAACCTTTTCTACTACAACAATCTTCTTCTTCTTCTTTTTCAACGTTGGAAAGCCTGTTCTGTTAATAGCTTTCCTCCTACGAACCTTCTTCTTTAAAACAATGTTAGGCCCAGTCTTAACAGAACCTGTTGAACTTGCATCATTCTTCACTACTCTCACTGGAACTGGAACTTCACTCTTCTTTGTAGATTCCACCTTATTCACCTCCACATTAGTTTTATCAGCTTTCGAAACCTCTAGCTTTTCTACTTGAACTTTAGAGCTTTTTTCTAAAACCGCTTTTTCAGCTTTCTCAGCTTTTCCCGTCTTCTCCACGTTGCTCTTAACACTCCTTTCACAGCTTTTATCCAATTTCTCTACTTTTTCAATCTGAAGGTCGGGTACTAATTTCGTCACTGTGACTCTCAAGTCTTTCACAATCTTCTTTTTCCTCCTGGGGTTCATTTCTGGCGCACTTGAAGGCTTTTCAATTGTAGCTTCGCTGTTCTCGTTGCTAACCTTCTCCAAAGGCTCTTCTTCCGCATCTCGATGTCTCTTTTTCGGTGTTACTGGGACTTTTTCTTTCTGCGTTGAATTCGAAGAATCACCTCCGTACCTAGTTATAGTAGCCTCGATAGCTTCTTCGATATGATTTTCAGTAGAATTAGCATCAGTATTAACAACTTCAGCGCAACTTCCTCCGGAACTTTGCGAGCTGTGCGGACTGGAAACATGATAATGCCTCTTCTTCAGCGGTAGTCTCTGCTCATTCGAACTTGAATTCGAGCTCTTGTTCGTACTACTCTTAGAATCCGCATTCGATGGCACTTTTTCCTTCTTCGGTCGCCTCTTCAGTTTCTGATCTTCGCCATAATTAATTTCGCTTCCTTTCCTCTTCTTGGTGATTTTTTTTACCCGAAAGATCTGCGGCAACTCGGAATGGTTGGAAGCTACATTGTTTCTTCCCAAAGTGCAGGATTTGGCAAACTCCTCAATCAAACTCTCCAACTCCTGAACTATGAAAGGATCAACCCGCACTGGAGTTTTCGGCGGTACCACGAGCTTCCGACAATGCTTATGATGCCGATGCTTATGATGATGACATGTTTGATTCTTCACCTCCAGCTTCTCGCATTTCTTAATAATATCCGAATTTTCCGGCAGGGGGATAGTAACAGGCAAGGATATTATCGTTTGCACGGCAACGTTCGTTTCCAAACTCACTGGGGTCTTTTTGTTACTTTTATTTTCTTTCAACACTCTCCTCGAAAGTGTAGCTACTGCCTTCCGCACAGAATTTTGTTTCTTATTTGATAACACCGGTTCGAGTCTATTTTCTTTTGTACTCTTTTTATTATTGTTCGGCAACTTCTCCTCGCTTGGAACTCGACTTACAACAGTTTTCTCCTGCCTTTCGCAACTAAGTTCTGCACTTTCCTTTCTTGAAACATGCTTATCCCTCCTCATCCTCTTATCGCTCTTCTCCTTTTGTTCGTTGCACTGCTCAGTTTCCTTTGCTCGTTTTTCAATGATCGTCTTTTCAACACTGGTCTTATCAACGCTGGGCTTCTCAACGCTGGGCTTACTCAGGCACTTTTTACGCGTCGACAAGACTTTTTCATTCTCAGAATGTTTCTTTGGAACCGTCGATTTCGCCTCTTCAATTTCCTTCTTCTGAGATGCTTTTTTGTTCTTTGATTTCTTGTTGGAGAGGCTTTCCTTCGGTTCTGGAACGGGAGCTGATTTACACTGTGCGGGCTTCTTCGCACACGGAACTTCCTTAAGGGATTTCTCCTGAGACTCGTTTGAACCTTTTCCGATTTTCTCGATCTTTGCGACAATTTCTGGCTTCAATTTGGGCCTTCCTGGTCCTCTAGGTTGCGAGGAAACCGTTTTGGTTGGCCTGCCAGGTTTTCGCTTTGGAGGATACAAAATCCTGTCGACATTGACAGCAGGTTTTGGAGGTACTGCTTGAACCGGTGACTGGGAAGGAGCTTGAGGACTAACAGGACTTACGGCCAGATGTAAGGGACTGTTATTCACAGATTGAATACCAGAGTCTGGAGACACATTTGAGACGCAAGCGTACTCCGGATCATTTAACTTCTTCGCTAATTTTCCTCTTCTTTTTCTGGGTTCAGAGAGCAGAGCTGTTTTCTCTACGAATTGCTGCAGTAACGTTGAACTATAAACAGGTACGGGAGTTTGATCGGTATTTTCTCCAGAATCAGAATCAGCTCCAAGCGACATTCGCTCGATTGCTTTCGAGACTAAACGACCGCTTTCCGAATCTTCAAACCCATCAAAAGGGGCATCTTCATGATCTTGATCTGGTAAAATCGCGGCTAAGTCTTCTTGATTTAATTCCTGTAAAGGCAGCTGTGGTTGTGGTTGTTGTGGCGCTTGTGGTAGCTGCTGAGATTGTTGGGGTTGTGGCTGTGGCTGTGCGAATTGTGACACTGGACTAGCTGACGAATCCGATTCGTCAGTGCTACACCCTGCAGTCTATGCATGAATAATTTGTGATTTATTAATTGATTAACTTTAGGATATGTTCGCATGTGTTCTTCAGATTTTCTGATAAAAGATTGGTTTATTTTTTTTTATTTTAAAGGTTGTATAATTTGTTTATAGTTTTTCGAAGAAAGCAAATTCTCGGCATCAAAATAGTCTTTTAAAAAGATTGCAAAATTAAGAAAGCGTGAGCTAACGTTTTGCCAATGTTAATAATAATAAAAATGTAAATGCAAGGTGTCCAGCCTTAAAATAATAATAATACTTTGTAATAATTTTATAAAGTATAAAAATAATAATATCCAGTTACCTTAGCAACGCGACTAGGTGTCTTAGTTCGTCTAGATTGATTTCGCCTGCTTCTATCGCACTTTGATTTATCTACATCTTCTTTCTTTGTGGCCTTCATAGCGATCTTAAGTTTTAGTGCTCCCTATAAACATTGCATATGTACACTGCTTATAGATTTTAATGTAGATACGATTTTTATAACTTTTTCGCATACTAGATTACTACCATTTTTAATACTGAGCGAGGCCTTAGCAAAATAAATATGCATAAATTAATATTTGGCAGAAAAATAAAAAATGTGGCATTTAGCAAAGATGTGTGATTTCGTTGTACTATTCTTGGAGTGCTCTTTTTACAGAAATTATTCTGTGTTTAATGTTACCTGTTCGAAATTTGTTTCACGAATTGAAAATGTTTGTTCGCTGTGCTTGGAAGTACAATCGGAATTCGATTCTGTATCATCCTCTTCTTCGCCACTGCTTTCATCGTCAGATTCCGTATTTGAATCTGAATATGAACAGCTGCCTTCCGTCGCACCAGAACTATCCTCTTCAGATTCGGAGTCATCCTCCGAATCCACAGAATCGGTTCCTGAATAAATCAAACTCAGTGAATACAGTGTACACATAATATATGTTGTTGCCTCTTTTTTAGTGAATGTGATATGTTAATCAAACTTGAATTAATGATGAGAAAGGTTCAATAATATATACCTGGAGGTATCAAGATTGGGAATTATTATTGGTTAGGGGAGAGAATCCAGGTTCTTTAGAGTTAAAAAAATAAGAGGGGAAACTCAGTTTAGGAATTTCTTCTGTGTTTGATAGTTGATTTTCGTTTAATTTGAGATTTTAAGTGAATTTAAATGTTCATAATGGAGATAGTACCATTTGGGCCAGTAGCTGGATTCCAGCTTCCTCCGCCTTTTATCGCGTCCATGTCGACAGTAGAGGGTAATTCCCTTTCCGCCTCTCCGTCATTTTCATCCCAGTTCCAATTCTGCAACTCCAGTTCTGAGGGATGGTGGATAACAGCATTCCACCCTGAATCACCGGACATTTTTCCGCTTTTCTGACATCCAACAGGTCTGCACACATAATTTTGAACCTGTTATAGAACTTTCAAAATTATAGTGCTTGATCTCGAAAATTAATTTAAAATTTGGAGAACTACGATCATAATCGAGTGTCCAAAATGACTTTGAATCTAGAAACGTTAAAATAAACTAAAATTTGGTTGGAGGATAATTACTTTTATAGTAAAATACCTTAAAACAGCACCACAAACAAAATAACTTTCAAACCATTTAATGAAAAACCTATCATGTTTTAAAATTAAAAATACTTTAATTTAAATCTGTGTAATTTTACGTAGAATATGACATTCCTTTTGTTTTTCATTTATTCCAAGCTTAGTTTAAAAACTAATTATTCGTTAAACCTATTCAGCTGTTCTTCAATTAAATTAGGTTTTTTTTTAATCTGGTAAATTAATTTTAGAGCCAGATTATTCATTTAAAATTTATGACCTCAAAAAGAAATTAAACATTACAGAACATGTAAATAACCAAAAAGCTTAAAATATCATTTCAATTGAAATACAAGGAATAGGTTAAAATGGTGGACGACAAATTAATCATTTAAAATAAGATGTAACTTCATAGTCAAGAATTGTATTCTTGGCACTCAATCGGTTTAAAACTATAAAACATAAAGGGAATAAAAAAGTAAGCATGGAAAAAATAATGTATTGCAATTAGTGAAATATTTATTATCAAAAAACATAAAATGCTTCAATTGATGATTGTAATTTTTCAGGCTTCGTTTAGTGATAAATGCTGTACGTCTACGATTTTGACATAGAGAAATATATCATAAGAGGCCATTTTTTATCATCGCTTATGTCTTGTCAAGCTTGTATTTATATCGTAGTAATAATTTGTTTGCACTTGAGATATCAAAAAGTGTTTTACTGGTGTTATCAGAAGTTTTAAAAACTGTATTTAAACATTCTTACTCTGTAATATTCTACAAAAATTACAAAAATATATCACTAATTTCTGCTTCGGTAACTTTAAAAGTTGAATAGACGCCATTTACAGTGGCGTCCATTCAAATTATTATTTATTAATTGCTAGTGATTTTCAAACAATTACCCACTTTTGTAATCTTTAAAGTAATTTTGTTTAAATATAACTCAAAGTCTGACAGTACAAAAGTAGATAACCAAAACAATCCGAATTTTTCAGGAGAGCAATAAAACATTCTATGAAATGGAAATCATCATTTAAATATTTCTAAATTCAGGCACAAAAGTTTTGATCTAAAATGCTAGCGATTAAAGGTCGAATTTTAAGATTTTTAGAAACATAAATCCTTGCTCCCGAGATATAGGATGCCAACTGCGAATAAAAAATCTATGAACCAAACAAATTATTCTGTTCGGAAAAAATCATTTTTGTGCTGAAAAATCGACGAAAATAAGAAAATGATATCTTTTTTTTTATAGACGATAATAATTTCAATAAATATCGATGCTAAAAGGAAGAACAAAATTATTATTACGTTGAAATTTAAACTAAAATTTTAATTTTAACATTATTTTATTACTACATTAGAAAATAAGCTCTCGAACAAATCCTTTGAACACGTCGTGTACTTGATTTTTAAAGATTTTTTTATACATTAAAACCCATTTTCGGAAAATTTCGGTTATTTAGTTCTTTACTGCCAACATTCACTTTAAAATTAAATAATTTTTTAGATACGGCAATAGAAATTTGACAGATTTAAAATAAAGCGTTGAAGGAATTAATTCAAAATATATTAATTTAAATTTTCCTCATTTATAAGGTTTTAATTTATTCTACATTATATTTCTAACATGTTTAATTTAAAACAGCGTATCTATTAAGGTTTTCCTTTCGGAATAGTGCAATTTCAAACATTTCCATTCAAAAAGAAATAAATTTTAAGCGCTTCCTATTCGAAATTATTCAATTTTTAGCGTCTAAACTTAAAATTCTCTATGGTTTAATGAATATCTAAAATCATTCTTTATATGATTGTTTTTAATTTGCAATTAAAAAATGTTGAACTATTTAAAGTTCTTCAAATTTCAATTAAAATTATAACAGTCAAAAGTTGAAATTATATGTATATTATACTTTTTCCTAACTATATATCTTTGAAATTTTAACGATTCAAGGCTTTCTATTTCAAACAATTAAGTTTCAAATTGTTCAGTTTTGAATATTTGATTTATAATTGCTTATTTTAAATAAACAGTCAAATATTGCTACTAAGTAAATAATTTTTCTTTTTCTTAATTAAAAAATTTGAAATTAAATGGATTAAAAATTTAATATTTTAGACTGAAACAATATTTGAACATAGGATTTGCAATTCAATAAAAGCGTTAATTGTAAACTTCAAGATCTTACTTTAAAAATCATTAATTAATTTATATTTACAGTCGATCAACTAAAAAGGTTTTTTTTAATAAAAAAATGTTCAATTTCGAACGCTTTTGATTATGAATTGTTTAAGTTTTCAGAACTGCATTTTAAAATTCTTTAAATAAAGAACTTACGCTAAAAAATGGAAAATCTTATAAGCAAAATATTTTTAAATTCCACATTGTAAACTGAATGATACCATAATTGAAAATTTGGACATTTCTCGGTCAAAAGATAAATTCAATGTCATTTCCCGATTCTTCCCGGTCACCAAATATTCGTGGTCCAGGGTCTACCACGTAAGCATCATTTAATGTTTCTAACACGATAGAATCGTCATTTAGTACTTCCCGTGACTCCAAAATGACAAGAAAAGTTATTAAACCTTTCTCGTGGCTCCAAAATTTAAACCATCCATACGTAACACTTCCCATGAGTCAAGAAATTGAATAAACATCATTAAAAAGTTTCTGTCGCGATATAAACCTTGTTTAATATTTTCCGTTACTCTAAGAACGAGATATATAAACGATGCAGCATTTTTCGTGACTCCAAAAATGAAACTTCCCTGGATTCTATAAATGAAATACGTTATTTAATACTACTCCTGTTTCCAAAACTTACGGAAGGTTTACTCAAAATTTTCACTTTTCTCAACAAGCTGATGTGACTTACACACTTTGTTTTCAATTTTAAGTGATAAAATAGATTTACTTTTCAACATCTAAAAAAAGCAATGCAACACTGAACGATAAATTGACAGGTCAATAATGGTGTAACAAGTTTCAGAAGCACTCGTTTGTTTGTGAAACGTCACATAGAAATTTTGACCACAGAACCATTTTGGAGTTCTTTTTCGCATGTCAATAATACCCAACTGTCAAACTTGACACTAGATTCTTGCAAAATACCCAAGTTTGCCGTGTAAGGTGAGTTTGAGTCGCAAGAATTCGGACCTTGACTTGAAGCCCAAATCGTGCAAAAAACACTTGCGGTTAATTAGAAACCTTTTCACAGTGATCACATGACGAATAACGTACCTATCCTACCATCACGAACTTTCCAGATAACGTGCGAGCTCACTGAATGAAACGTTTAGCGAAAAGCATGAAAAGAGTGCAGCCTGTGCAGCAAAAAGTCGACAAAATACATCCATTGATGTCCAAAAGACAGCTGTTTCTCGTCAGGGCAGATGCACTTTGCTTGCTTTGCATGAGAAAAATTTGGCGCCAAACGCCTCGCAATAACCTGGTTCTGATTCTCGGGAATAAGGACGGAAGTTGTTTTTGGGGACACGATAAAAAACACAACTTGCGTGGATGTTCACTGGCTTCGCCAGACTCCTCGCGCATGGATATCAACAGAATTAGAAAGTTTGGTGTTTATGTCTGAATGCGTGGATGTCACAAAATGGCGTGGTTACCGATGGTGATGGCAATGGTTCGTAATGAATTCGAAGAACACTCGCAGTTTCGATGACTTACCGACTAGGGAATCAGGAAGAAATCATTTACCGAATAAACAGTCACTCTGTTTAGAGCCCGCGACGGCGGATCGAGATTTTGCGAAATTCACATATTATCGTTAAAAATGTAAAAACTCCCGTGCGTGCGTGCGTCACTGAACTGAACACAACTGAACACCGTGGACATTTTTTTAGTGTGTTGGTGTCGCGTACAGCAGAGTAAGTTCTTTACCGAGAATTTAAGTGCAGCGCGCGTATGCGTGTAACATTTATCAATCAATAATTCAATATAATTTATTAAGTCAAGAATAGATCAAACAGACGAATAAAATGAATTAAACCATGCATAAAATTAAATCGTACTACATTATTCAGTCGCCAAAAATATTTACATTGTTTTACAGTTATAAAAAATCTCAAACTTTTGAAACCTGTTTGTTATTCCAATTTTTTTATTTTATTAACATATTTAATTGCAAATTCAGAAGTACTTTCAGGCCCTGTTAAAGAAATTATCAAAATTTTTAAAAGATGATTATTTCTTTATTTAAATAAAATGTACAGATTTCAAGAATTTTCAAAAAAATCAAGACTGTTTTACTTAATTCTTAATTAAATAATAACCCTCATATAGAAGAAAGGAACCTGCACCAAATGTACAGTAAATCGCTTTTTGTGAAAAATTCGAAATCTAATTTTTTTTTTGTATTTTCGAACCTGCAAAGCAATAATCCGAAAGAAAAAAGTAAGAAAAATTGACATTTTTTCAACAAAAAATGGTCAAAGTTTCAATTCTTACAATTATTTTAATAGAAAAATGCTTATTTTAGTGAAAAGTTTTTTTTCTCCTAAACTCTTTATCACCCAGTAAAAAAAGTTGAATAGATATAACGCGAAAACGAATTCAAGATAGGTTTAGTGTATTCGATTTGCTGCCATTATCGAATTGGACCTTTCAATTCGATTCTGCAATGCATTAGGCTGCGTATTCGGCCGAGTTTATTTTATGAAATGAAGGGAAATTATAAGTTTTTCAGAGTAGCAATGAGTATAATTATGAAAAGTAAAGTTGCCCATATACATTCGTACGGTTTGGGCGAGCGATATTAAATATTTAACTGAACGGAGTGATATTAATCAAACTTTGACTCCAATTCGACAATACACATGATTTAATAGACTCAATTCTGAAAGGTGTAGGGCGATGGACGCGGTGGGTAACTGGTAACTTCATTGCCAGTAACTTCATTTTACTCAAAATTAAATTAGCAGTAATTTTCGATTCGTAATAATAAAATATGATACCTTCTTACAATTAATAAAACATAAAAATGGATTTTAAGTCGAAAAGTTCAATTACGTAAATAAATGACAGGCCTAACCTACAATCAACAGTATTCACATTAAATTTCTACCATTCAGGACAAATTTTGGAAAGAGTTCCACATGTACGTTGCACTTTAATTATAAAAAGCAATTCAATCGACGAATTCTAGGTTATTACTTCAATTCTGAATATTTGATCAGATTTAAAGAAATAAAAGCATTGTGAGTTTTCAAGCACACTGCTATACCGACCTGTATATTGAATTTAATATAAAGTGTACAGCTATTCACATTTTAATGTATATTAAGTTTCAACTACCGTGTGTGCAAATGACTTTATATACATTTGTATTAAATTTAATACAGATTTTTCTAACAGTGTGTCTAAGAGAGTGTAAAGCCCTTGCGTACTAAATTTTCGGCTACTGTCGCTTAGTTTTCCGAGCTCTGCCTCTGAGGTTCTGTTGAAACGTTACATGCTTTTCATCTAGTGATTAATAATTTTCTTGAATACTATCAACAACTATTTTTTTCCTTGTGGGCAAATTGATATTCAGAAGCGATTTCTCAACAGTTTTGAACTTTTCTTTTTAAATTAAAGCTAATAAAAGCCCGCATGAATCAGTGATTGTCGATTTTGAAAAAACTTATTTTTTTATTTAATAACAAAAACGAAAATAGACCATTTTTTTAAAAGAGTACCGGGTTTCGAGAAATACTTGGATTCAATCCGAAATACCTAGCGTCAATGAAGCAGCTATCCAGAAAAGTTGTCTACTAGCTTAGTAATTGTTTTTGAATTTAATATATGAAAGATAATAAATGATTTGTTCCTTTATAAACGAGTTTTGTAAACAATTATCCACTGCATGTGTTTATAATAAAATAAATAACATTTTTCTGCTGAAGCGGCCAAGGGTTATGCGGGGGTATCCCTTACTTGTCAGATTTGGTCATCCAATAACAGTTGATGATTGTTTGGACAAGTTTGATTAACAAGTGCATCTTTCGGCTGTTTGTGAAGGTAAAAAATGGGGGTTTTCAACGTAACAAATTGTTGATAACTAGTTTTTAAACTTTTTTTTTTAGAAACCACGATAACGATCTATTATTGTTATTGTCATTAATAATTTTATGGTTATTAAGTTTGTTTTAGCAATTATCAATTGTTATGTGTCGATAGCACAGAGCCATTACTAAATAACAGGCTGCTAACATTTTAAGGAAACGCAGCTTTTTTCTTAAAAATTATCTAGGATGATAAAAATTTGTTTAAACAATTTTTGTTGACAATAAAAATTCTTTATTGTCATCTAAGCTCCCTAAAGGTCTAGAAGTTAGTTTTGTACACTTCATCACGTTGAAAAAATCAAGTTTTTCTTCTAAAAATAGCCAGACATGCGTTTGTTAATTAAATTTGTTCAAGTAATCCCCATTTAGGATTGAGTGCAAGTATTTCTCGAAAACCCGTAGTCCAAAAAAAATACTTTTTTTTTTTAATTTATGTTATTAAAAAAAAAGATGAAAAACTTTTTTTTTAATCGGCCACCACAGATTTATGCAGAATTTTATTAACTTTAATTTAAAAAAAGAAGCCACATCGAGTTGAAAATTTGGAATAATAAATAAGAAACACTATATTATACCAGTTTATACTATGAATTGATTTTAGGACTTTGAATGGAGTTAAATAATTAATTAAGAAAGAAAGGGATTAATTCAATGGTTTTCACAAAGAGCTACCATCATATTTCAGACCTAGGAGTTTTGCGCTGATCCGACCTTTCTTGAATATAGTGTATTTAGTTTTATTGTTATCAACCGTGAGTTTGTTTATATTGCAATACTCCTGGAGAGCACTGAGTTTTCTAGTTGCGTCTATTTTAGAGTCTGCAAAAACAATGAAATTATCCGCGTAAATCAGCACAATAATGTTCGTGACACCCATGATTCTGAGACCCACAAGAACTTTTTGTCTACAGAAAATCTCGATATCCCAGGATAAGGGGTTAAACATAATTGGGCTCAAAATCTCTCCCTGTAGAACTCCTTCAGTGACCGGCAATTCCTCTGAGAACTCGTTCCCCACTTTAATGCAAGTTGAGGCTTTTTCACACAGACTTTTTAGCATTCTAATTATTTTTGAGCTGCCCCCAATATCAAATAGTTTTGACCAGATGTGAGAGTGGTTAACCGATAGGAAAGCTCTTGAAAAATCTACCACAATGGCATAGATATGTATATTCTTTTTTTGTAAGTAAATTTGCGAAACAGATGCCAAGGTGAAAATATTAGGAAGTGATTTCAGAAGGGCAATAGGTCTGTAGTTATTGGGATTGGCAGGTCTTGTTTTTTCTGTATCATGTACGTTAAAAGATTTTGTCCATTCGAGCGGTATATATTCATTTGAAGTAGTTTATTAAAAAAATATTTCGAGATAAAGAAGCCAGTTGAACGGGAAGTTTTTGTAAAAATTATTTGAGATTTGATCCGGTCCCGGAGCCTTATTTAATTTACTTTTGTTAATTGGAGAAAAGATTTCATTGGCTGTAATTCTGCTATCCAATAATGGATGTCGCACATCTGTAAGCAATGGCGGTGACAGACGTCTGAGAGGAAGTGTCAGATGGAAGAAGTTTTCCCAAGCTTTTGTAGAAAGGATTGCAGAATTAATTTTTAAACCTCTGAATCTATTAACAGTATCCCAGAATGTTTTGCTATCGTTGACACTCTCAAGACTCATCAGAATATTGGATTCAAAATTCGTTTTTTTTTAGCTATCAGTGCTTGGTACGATTTTTCAACTTTGACATAAACCATCTTAGCCTCATCCGAGAAATTAACCCTGCTGGCTTCTTTCAACGCATTAGAAAGATATGATTTGCTTTGTCGATAGTCAGAATCAAACCAAGGTTTGGTACGGTAAAATTTATCAGTAACATTTTTTCTCACTGACCACATATCTTCTTTTTTGGCGATGTCAATAATAGCCTCGGTAAGATTTGAATTAAGATAATCTATGTCTAATTTCTCAAATTTAACCTCAAGTCTGTGAGACAAGTACAATTCGTTCGCGAAGATCTCTCGTTTGTCGTCTGCCCATCCCAGAAACGTCAAGCTTTTATTTTTGTTCACATTCAGCGTACTTAAGTCACCATCTGAGGTGGGAGAGCAACAAGAGGAGAATAAGCCCGGGAAATGATCCGAGGTATGTGTGGATTGATCCACCTTCAAGTATTCAAGTATACCTAATGCCTCAGCATTGCACCAAACCAAATAATTAACACTTTTACCCCCTGCATTAACAAAGGTAAAGTGGGCTGGATTGTCACTCCATGATCTACCATTTAAAAGATAAAACTCATTTATCTCCATCAGTTCTACCAATCCCAGCCCCCTCCTGTTGTGCGCAACATCGTGACTCTCCCGCTACATTGAAAAATTTGTGTGAGAAAACATATCAAGTGGACCCTGCCTCAATCCCTCCACCCTACAGTTGAAATCGCCATATATAGTGATAGGAACGTTATTGTATTTCTATAACAGAGCACATGAGGTTTCTTCGAAAAGTTGTAGGATTGATTCTGTGTCTGAAATACAGAGTGCATTCCTGAGCATTTTGCGATCTTCTGGTAAAACTAAAATCGCTAATGACATGAGTAAACTTTTGTCAAATGACGATGATGAAGACGATGAATTACCTGATGAACTATCATATTCAGAAGTAGGAGGAATTACATGCTACATTGATGATGAGGCATTAGCACTGATTGAAGACGCAAAATTGAGTGAAAACCAGTATGAAGTTATTTGTATCCAAACGAAAGCTGAAAATGCTGATATCTACCCACCTTCGAGGAGCCTAGCAGATTCCAAAAAAGGTGCTATCCCCCCCCCCTCAGAATCTCATATTATCATAACGGAAGAGAGTGTGAGTATTAACATGCAAGCTTTGCTGGATCACACAGTATCTCGCTTGGTGGAAATTCCAAGAATCATACCTCCAAATTTAGTTGACAGACCTAATCTTTTAATGCCTTTAACTTCAAAATATGGATGTGATGAGACATCTGGTCATAATCAATACAACCAGTCTTTCACTGATCCTAGTAGATCTGATGCAAGCTGATTATGTCGATGGTATCGCTAGCATTTGAGATTATAGACACGGAAACTGGTAGATGTTTGGCGATTTGGAAAAATCCACATCCTGGGTCATCAAGACTTTGCAAAATCATGCGATTCCTGTACGTGAAGGATACGAAGGAGACTACCATATCTGATATCATGGTTGACGGAAAGGTTTGCCAAGCGCTCACTGAAACATCATCATCATCGTCATTTTACACATGCTCCGCAAAGCCCTCCATCATGAACAAGTTGGAAAAAATCAAACTCTTGTCTGTGAAGATCAAAAACTTCTCTTTTGGTCTTTCCACACTACATGCTTGGATACGCTTTATGGAATGTATCCTTCACATTGCGTATCGCATAGAATTCTACAAATAGCCAGCGAAGTTAGCCGATGAAAAACAGAAAATGTTTGATGCGAAGAGGAGAATTCAAAAAGAATTTTGGGAGAAAATGGGCCTGATCGTGGATGCTCTGCAACATGAGACTGGAACATCCAATAATGTCAATATTGCTCGAAGATTCTTTGAAGATCTTGAATTGACTTCGAGTATTACCGGGGTTGACAAAATATTAATCGAGAAATTCTGCGTTATTCTGAAAGCTATGGCATCAGGAAAGAGAATACGCATTATCAAATTCGGAGAATATTGGCAGGAAACTGCAAAACTTTACGTAAGCTTATATAGTTGGTTCTATATGCCTGTTACAGTCCATAAGATCCTCAAACATGACGCTAAGGTCATTGAAAACGCCCCATTGCCTATCGGCCAATTGACAGAACAATCCCAAGAGGCGAATAATAAGATTTTCAAGAAGATAAGGGAATTTAATACCCATAAAATTAGTCGGATTGCAACCGATGAAGATTTGTGTCACAAGTTGTTGATTATGACTGATCCCTACATAAACAACTTCAGAACCCTTAAGGAGACTACCCCTCGTCCTATGGATGCACAAGTTCAGGATCTCATCATTGGAAATTATTGAGACAAGAATGGACAACGCTGCTGAAAACCACAATTTTTCGTCCAAAAATGGCTAAGTTTCATGATTTCGTTCATCTTCATTGTTTATAATATTGGAAAATATGTTTAATGTAGATGTTTTACGATTCGGTTCCTTATTTTGAGGTAACATTAACTATTGAACCCAAAAAACCGATTAATTCTGTACGAAAGAATTAATTGATCAAGATTGTTTATAACAATGGGAAATTTTGTTGGATGTCAGTATATTTCGTAGGAGTTTCATTTTTTATGATCTAATAAACATTTTAGCAAGAAAGAGATTTTTCCTATTTCAAAGCGACTGTTAAATGTAATTGTTGATCAGAATTGTTAATAATAATAAAAAATATAGTAAAATATCAGTTTCTTCCATCAGAATTTAAATTTAGGGATAAAATGAACAATTATGCAAAAAGAATTGATTTTTCTCATCAATGAGTGACCGTTTAATGCATTTGTTAATCAATATTGTTTATAACAATAGTAAATATTGTTGATTGACCATTTTTGTCATGGAATTTTCATTTTTAAAGGCAAAACTAATGATTGCGCTGTAAAAATGCATTTTATATATCCAAAAGCACTTATTCATTGAATTTGTTTATGAAATTTGTTTATAACAATCAAAAGAATAATAATCAAGTGTTTGATTTTAGTAAAAAATTTATTTTACTCGATTTCGCGGGGATAAACGTGATGAAAAGAGCTTCCAGGCTTCAATGTACAGCAAAAATCGATTTTGTCCATAAATTTGTTTATGACAATTGAGCGGATTGCAGAAACTTTATATAAGTCATGAAGGTTTGCTAATCGATTGTAAATCTATCAGTTTTTCACCCTTCCGAGGTAATATTAATAAATGATACAGAACAGGCAGCTGAAATATGAAAAATGATGGTTTTTTGGAATTTTGCAACTCAAATAATAAACAAACAAAGCTTTTTTTGCAAAATCGGCCAAGGCTGACATCATAAGAATTTAATTAGCTTTAATTTAAAAAAAGATATGAAATCGGATAAAAATTGTAGATCATTCTGAATCATTTTGAACCAAAAGATGTGATTTGTACCAAAAAAAAGGATTTTATTTGCATTTGCACTTCTCTTTTGTACTTTTTCAGGACTCACTACTCTTCTCCACTCATATTAACGATGTAATATGAATATAGCATACTTCTGTCATTAACTTTTGACGGTAGAAACTATTTAAAATAATTATTTGATACCCAACGCAAGTAGGGGTCAATTGACCCCTCGTGGTAACCAAAGGTGGCAGAAAATCCTGGTACTTCTACTGTTAAAGTACTTTAACCCAGCTCCATATTGACATTTTCACGGAATGTGACTTTTCTCAGAGGTTATCATAAAAACTCTTTCCAGTTATACCAGTAGTAATGTTGAAACTTAGTAACGACGAGATACCAGCTCACATCCTGGAGAAAGCAAAATTTGTGGTAGAAGAATCAATGCCCTAGAAATCGAAGAAAATTGATGAAAGTGTTTATGTTATATTTGTCCAATGGCAACAAAAGCAAGGAACACAATTATTCGCAGAAGCTGTGTTGTTGGCTTATTTTTCTGAACTAGCAACAAAATACAAACCGTCAACTCTTTGGTCCAAGTACTCGATGCTAAAAATGACATTCAACAATAAGAAGAATATGAACATCGATAACTACAAACAGTTACTTGGTTTTATGAAGAAGAAAGGTACTGAGTATCAATGCAAGAAATCTCAAGTTTTGACTCGCAATCAGGTTCAGAAGCTTATAACTAAAGCACCAGACAACGCATATTTGGATATAAGGGTAAATATACTCTCTAAACCTGGAGTAGACAAAAACTGCTAATGATATAGCGGAAAATTGTCCACTAATTCAATAAGTAAGAATGTTTACTAATAATTAGTAGTTCGCTCTACGAAGTATTTGTAGAAATTCTTGCTATGTTATAGACAACTACATTTATTTTTATTTACAGATTATTTTAGTGCTAGGAGTTTATGAAGCTTTGAGAGGGTCAGAATTGTGCAGTATATCAGAAAATGACGTAAAGGATCTTGGGTCGGTGCTACATGTGAAAATTCCTGACAGAAAAGCCCACATCCCACGGTCCTTTCTGATTGATGGAGAATATTACGATATCGTTAAAAAATGTATGACTCTGCGACCACAAGAAGCAAAAGTATCTCGAATGTGTTTGAATTTTAAGAAAGGGAGGTGTACGCAACAGCCAATTGGTAAGAACGAGGTTGGTCATATGCCCAAAAAAATCGCTCTTTAATTGGAGTTGGATGAACCTGAATATTATACGGGACACAGTTTCCGTCGAGCTTCAGCGACATTGTTGGCTGATTCCGATGCTGACATGATCTCAATTAAATGTCATGGTAGTTGGAAATGAGACATGGTTGCCGAAGGATATATTGACGACTCAGTAAGCAATAAGAGGAAAAGTTCTCATCAGATTTGAGATATGATAAATCTCAAGCGATCCAGTTCTGATCCACCAGTGACAAAGTCTAAGATAGAAGAGGAAATTTTCTGTATTTCTCTTATTGCAAGAGGTTTATGGGTAGACAATTACCCTCTCTTGGTTGAGGATTCAGCCACTTCAGATTTGAAAATTCATCTACTTGGTTTTAGTTGCACTGCTTTGTTACAAATTTAACTATTTTGTTACAAGCAACTTTTTTGTTTTGTTTGAAATTGCAATATTATTACTTGAGTTATTATGAGTTTAAAGCGTTTCGAATTGGATCACATCGTAGGTGTTTTGTTTGAAATCGGATATGTTCTGAGGTCCTTATACTTAAAGTCGTTACCTGAATTTCAGAACAAAGTCATAATCTAGATAAATTTACTGGATTTAATCAAGATAGCGTGACAATTATAATCATGTTTTTTTCTATAATCATGCGGATAATATTTCGACTATTTTACCAGTCGAAAGTCACTCTCTCAATCTGAATTCGCAAACGTTTAACTAATTGAATCAGTTTGCGAAGTTCACTGAACTCTTTTTGAATGAAACGCGACCTAAAAGGCACGTCATACTTATCCGATTCCTACGACACCGACAATAAATTATTATTATTATTTTTTTTTTTAAAGTAAACTTATTTTTGTTATTACAATAATTTAAGACCATACGCGGATTTTTCGAAACATGCCGGTACAGTAGGAAACGACGAAGTATAACGGCTCACGCACATTTAGCTTTACCCAACTTTGACTGCAAAGTGCCAAAGGCATGACAAAAAGCCCATTCCGGTTTTTGTTCATTCTATTTTTGAGAGGCCTCTCGACTATTTTAGGTCTGAAATAAAAAACATTTTGTTGCGTTCATTGTAAATATTTTACTTTTTGAATTTTCGCTTCAAAACAGTTAAATATCCAAGCTTTCTTTGCACACATCGTTTTTGTAAAGGTAAGGTTTAATGAAGAAACTGTTTCCGAAAAGTCAAGAAGAAAGATATTTTTAAAAACCGTCGAATGATACTTTCGGTTCT
The DNA here is from genome assembly GCA_011634705.1 of Andricus grossulariae. NCBI lineage: Eukaryota > Metazoa > Arthropoda > Insecta > Hymenoptera > Cynipidae > Andricus > Andricus grossulariae. Next base: position 42,358,974 of record JAABKJ010007545.1, on the reverse strand, counting down.
ATACTACAAATAGTCCAGCGATGTCCCAAAATTAGAATCCGCGAAAAAACGAGATGGGTAACCGTACAGTTCAAGTTGAATAAAACTAGGCGTGTGCAATGAAAGTTTCACTATTTTATAAGCTCTGCGGATATTATCCCACAATAATTCGTGAGCAAAGTCCTAAAAACGTTGAAAACTTTATAACACCTATTTCGAAACAAAAACGACCTTACACCATGTTCTGCTTATCCGATTTCTACCATATCGACATTATAAAATTTTTTTTGAAAAATAAACTTTTTTTTGTAATTACAATAATTCTTTGTAAAAATTCCGGTACAGTAGGCAAAGTCGAAGTATGATGGTGCAAGTACGTTTAGCTTTACCAGGTTGGACTGTAAACTGCAAAGGGCATGCCCAAAAGCCCATTCCGATTTTTGCTCATTCTATTTTTGAGACGCCTCTCGACTATTTTAGGTCTGAAATAAAAAACACTTCGTTGCGTTCTTTGAACATATTTTACCTTTTCACTGTTGGCATCAAAACAGCTTGATATTCAAGTTTTCTTTGCACACATCGTTTCTCTAAAGACAAGGTTTAATAAAGAAAATGTTCTTGAAAAGTCAAGAAGAAACATATTTTTGAAAACCAGCAAATGACACTTTCCATTTTAGACTACAAACACTCAAGCGACGTCCCAAAATTAGAATCCGCAATAAAACGAGATGGGTAACCGTACAGCTCAAGTTGGACAAAACTAGGTGTGTGCACTAAAAGTTTCACTATATTGTAAGCTCTGCGGATATTATCCTACAATCATTCGTGAGCGAATTCTTAAAAATGCTGCAATCTTTATAACACTTATTTTAAAACAAGAACCACCTTGAAACCATGTCCTCCTTATCCGATTCCTACCATACCGACATTATACATTTTTTCTAAATAAATTTGTTTTTGTAATTAAAATAATTTCTGAGTATACGCGACTTTACAAACAACAATTCTGGTAAAATAGGAATCGGGTAAGTATGGCGATGCACTGTACATTTTCTTATTCATAATGCTGTGGATATTATCATAACATTTTTCGAGATAGTTCACAGATCATGTTTGAAAGCCAACTTCGACAATATTATTCTGGCACATCCATTTTAATTTTTTAGAAAAAGTACACAACGTAAACACGCGATCCTCGTTTCGGCCCCGTCAACGCACCTTTATTTACATAAAGGACTTACGCATCATTGCATCCACGCACTCTGCATTCAACTTGGATGTTATCCTGCGCATAAGTCAATGAAAATTGGTCCCACGCTTTGCAGCTTGGGAGCTGTAATTTACTGCAAAAGATGCAGCGGAGCAACGCATACGTCAAAGTTGACCTCGAGGTCAAAATGAGTAACCTATCGCATCAATGCAAATATTGCGCAAACTAGACCTGAATATTGCCCTGTTATCCAGCTTACTTACAAACACCCAAATCATCAGACCTGTAAAGCATAGTAAACAATATTAGAATTTGATATTTATATTTTACAATTTAAAATGTTATACCTTTAAGAATGACAATCCCCAATACAGCGTACAAAAGAAAATAATAGCAACCCAGAATGCCCAGTTAACTTACTTAAGTATCATGCTGCACTGGCTTTCATGAGCAACCTCTCGCATTACTGCACTTATTGCACATTTGCACATTCATATTTTATAATATAAAATGTTACAACCTTAAGAAGTATATCTCCCCATTGCAGAGTCTAAATGTGAGTATCTTTAAACTAGAAGTACTATAAAATCCCGGTAATTTTATGAAATATTTATATCAAGGACTTACTCATCATTGCTTCTACGCACTTTTCATTTAATTTTGTCGGTGGCGGTGTGCCATTCGTTTTATTGGCGTTGGACTGAGTCCCCGTTACTGATGAAGTAGCCAATTCCTCATGAGTAAAAACTATCCCTTACAACTCTGCCGTATACTTGGCCACGCTGTATCCACTGCATATTTTTACAGCTTCCAAGCTGCAAAGCTTGGGACCAATTTTGATGAGTCTTCTTTCATTCTGGAATGACAGGGAAGGATTATTTTCTGCATTCATACATTTGTGTATTGCCTCGTTGAAAGTGACATGTCACTCCCGAAGTATTTTTTAATCCTGAATACGAATCTGCTCTCTGTGTTGCTCGATAAATATTTTCAACTTGATTTTATTATAACATTCTTTTTATTTTTTTGACGGCCAAGACGGAAATATTTTGAAAATGCGTCATGTCATTGGACAATGGCATGGAGAACATTCGCCAAAAATTGAATGTGCTTAACTTCAGTTAATATCTACTTTTTTAATATGATCTACGGCCCGATTTGGTCATTTTTTGTATGCCAAAGAATAATCTGAAAATTTAAATTCACAAAATTCACTTTTGAGACATGATTCATTTTTTATGTTTTTCCATTTTCCTGAGATTATCTGCAGAGCCGTTGGAGCCATCGAAATGACATAATGAATTTCCAAAATATTTTCCCCTCGAGAAGTATGTTCAAAGCGTCTATTAAAGGACGTCTGATGACAACAAATCGAGGGTCGATTCAACACCAGTTACTCGGTGTTCAACGTTCAAAAATACTGCGAAAATGATATGTGACACTCAACGAGGGCATAGGTTTTTTTTGTTGACCATTGTTATTTTTAATTCTTGCTTAAAAATTTTTATCAAGACGATCTTATAATTAGGCTTTCAACAAGTAATAAAAATAGGCCCATATTACTCTTACTCGCTTCCTACGATACCAACATTCTTAAAAATTAAAGAAGTTGCAAATGTTGTTTAGGAAAAAAGTTGGTAAGGCAGGAATCGTGCAAGTATGACATGACCCTAAATTGACAAAAGCTCTGATCAAAATTGTGTACACTCCCATTTTACAGATTACTTTAAAAACCTCATATTTACCAACATCCCATCCACGTCCTGCGATGAGTAATCTGGGTCTGGTTGTCCAGTCTCGTATTCCTGTTCAGTCGCGTCCTCCTGTTCCGTCGCGTCTCCCTCTTCCTGAATAGCAGTCGCGTCTCCCTCTTCCTGAATAGCAGTCGCGTCCTTCACTTCCTGGCTAGCAATTACGTGTTCCTGCTCATGGATAGTAGTCGCGTCTTCCTGCCCCTGGACAGTAGTCGTGTCTTCATATGAGCTAAGTTATTTAGGGTGGCCTTCATTTTCAAAATTCCCTGACCTTTCCTTGATTTTCCATGACCAATTTTTCATTTTCCCTCACCAATTACATTGAAAGACTAAATTCTAATCTTTTGAAATGTTCAAGAAGAATTTACAATTTTAGAATTTATTATTCTTCACCGATATTTATAGTTCCTTTTATAAAAATTATTCCCTGACTTTTCCAAGTTTAAAAAAATGCATCACATTTCCTTACTACTAAAATTATCTGACTTTTCCATGATTTTTAGATTTTCCCTGGCATGCAGACACCCAATTACTTTGGACAATTATGTGTTTTAGAATGAAAAATTTACCAGAGAATCACAGCCCATGGCACCATTCACATAGATATCGGTGTCATAATCGTTGACTGGTTCCTCAACATTGTTCTTCCTTACCCCATCCTGTACCTTTAAAAGAAGTTGAGAAACGGCACTTTCCAGTTGCAGTACACGGTTTTTAATACTCCACGTTATGGAATCCACTTGCGTCAAATCTATGAAAAGCATAATGTATGGAAGCCTCTACAATTTCCAATTCCTTCTTCACACGAGAAAAAATGTATGCCTGAGCCATCTATATTTTTCCTTGATCTAACTAGAAATATTCTTGGAAATAGACCAACAATAATAGGAAAATCTTCAAAAGAGTGATTTGCATTATAAGTTACTTTTACTATTACTATTAATGATTCACATTTTGAAATACTTACAGCAAAGATAGACATTATATAGATGAAATAAAAATGTTACAAGTTGGAGTACAGCGCGAATTAAATACGAATAAGGTTTCAAATTTATACATAATTTTACAATTTAAATTCAGATTATAAATATTTAAAAAGGCCTTGCCGCAATATAAATAATTGGAATCAATAGCAGTATCATTCTGTTTGAAGTCTAAATTTTGTTCGTGAAACATATACTAACAATTGTCATAAGAAAAATGATTCACCATTGCCTTTCTGCTTGATTTTTCGCAATTTTGCGATGTCTCCTCTCAATTTTTCATTTTATATTTCCGTGAGATGAAGTTCGTTCGTAATATTATTTTTCGCTTTTTTTAATAAAACATCACCATAGTCAAATTCTTTTGTCACACAAAGAACATCCTGTAATTACATTAAGGAAACAACATTACAATGTCTATTAATATATTCACAACATAAAACAGGGTGTCTAGCGATCAGGTAACCTGAATTTCCCTGGGTTATCCTTAAGTTTCTCTCTTTTTTCCCCGATCAAACTTTTTCCCCCAGGCCAATTTAAATATGTCTGTTCGTAATTATTCGCGAACTAACGTAAAGAAATGGGAATTTTGGAAATAATACACAAGTTATAAAAAATGTATGCCGTAAATAAGAATGAACTATTTATACGAGTTAAACGTATCCACAATCGAACTTACTGCATAATCTTGTTCACTACTGCTTAGATTTCCGTTTATTTCCTGTAACAATTTCAGTGGATGATCTTTTCCCTCGCAGAATTGTGCACAATTTTTCCGCTTCCTGACCACATCTCTCTTTTCTTTTTCATTCTCTTTGTACTCAGTTACGTAGTCCGAAAAGACTTTTCTGTCTCTTAGCTTTCTTTTACTTTTTGTTCTTTCTAGAGTATTACAGTCTAGAATATTCGACTTTTTGTTTACCATGTCGGAGTGATCTGTGCAGATAGAAATATTCATAGTTGAAGTAGAATTAGAAAAAGTGTACAGTAGAATTACCAAACTTCGAACATTGGCTGAAACTTTGGAAGCCCATTGTTTTTTACTTGTGCATAACCAAAATTAACGTAAATTCCAGAGAAGAAGTTGTCCGAAAAAAAATTAAATAATTTCCTAGAAAAAAACTTTATTGAAAATTAATTTTTTTAAATAAAAATCCACTTCCTTGGGGAAAAATATATCTTTTTGGCTTAAACATTTAACAATTTCGTTTCAAAATTATGTACTTTGTTGAAAATCGTCTTTTTTGGTTGAAAATTAATCTTCTTGATGGAAAATGCATCTTATTGGTTAAAAATTAAAATTTCTCTGTTTTTGGATAAAGATATAATTACTCCAAGATTTTTGTTGACATTTTTTATTTAAATTAACATATAATGTATTTTTTTTAGACTTCTTCCCTCTTCTGAAAGCTAATTTTTGCTTTATACTATTGATCTGACCGAATGTTCGTACTTCTAGCTTCCTTTTGAGCTACCCGGCGTGGTCTCCCGCCCCGAAGAAGGTATATCGGTCCGTTCCTTTCTTCCCGGAACTTGGCTGAGGAGTATGACCCTTACAGAATTTACTCCAGTTTTCGACCCTCCGCCCCTGCACTAGGGCGAAATGGGCGCAAGAGTACTCCTGGGACGAGGCCGAATTTCAGTAATCGATGAGAGGGTACTGGGCCACGATAAGGCTATTGCCCTTTTTGTTTTATTTTATTCCTTTCGGCTTGTCAAATGTTCGATTGCTCAACCTTCTTCTTTTGCTTTCAGCCGGACCACATTCATCCCGACACGCAGCAACTCTTAAAAGTCGAAACTTTAGTCCTGTAGCAGCGATGCATATGGCCCAGCCTGGGCATCGATTCCTAGTGAGTGTGCAAAGAGTTGCTTGGACCGAAGTGAGTTCTAGCATACTTTCTAATCAGGCTTTAGGGATTCGGGTGTCTCATTATTCATAAATTGACCTCTATGTTTGTTGTTTTTTTCCAGCGACTCACCCAGGAACTAATCAGGTCCTGCATTCTAGTTGGGGACGAGGGGCACCTGCTAAACTCTGAAGGGCACTTTCTCCCCTCCTTTTTTTTTACTATTCAGAATTTGTAAATTTTTATTTTTAGGTAAGATAAGGAACATTTTCTCCCTTTTCTCATGATTTATTCTAATAAATATTAATAATGAGAAATTGACTTTAATGATTATTTACCCTTCCTTTCTTTGCCCCTACTATTCCTTTTTTAAAGGTTTTTAGGTTTTCGAGGGCGTTTTATACAAGAGGTCGGTAAAAAAAACAGACAGAGAGAAAACCATTATATCTCAAAAACTAAGAATTTTTGAACAATTTAAGATTATGTCAAAGGTTTTCAACAGAAATCTTGATATTTTAAACAAAACCCAATAAATTTAAAAGAAGATTTACAGTTTAAAACAAATTTTAAGATGTTCGTATTTCTCATCGAAACTATCATTTTTATTAAGAAAAATCCTAACATTTTTCAGATCATCATTACTCTCTTCATTTAAAATTCTTCTATTTCAGACGTAAAAAAAATCGTTTCATTGCTGAAAGATTCTATGTTAAAAATGTTACCAGATTGAGATTCCGGTCTTTGAATATTAATGGTTATGGAAAGTGAAAAACTCTGTAATTTTGAGAATGCAGTTTTTCGACCACCCCGATATAACATTCTTGTTAGTATTTTATTTACCATTGGGGAGTGCACCTCGAGAAACGGCGTTTTCGACACATAGTCTTTTTATCACTATTTTCTTCTCAAGTTTTAAATTAATTTGGAATGCCCCTTTCATTGTTAAATTCTAAATAATTCTTTGGAAAAGAATATGAAATGGTGGATTAAAGGTGGAATACTTAAGGCAGAAACCACATTTGAAAAGAATTTGAAGTTAAGCAGAAGCGTTAAATTACAAATCTACCAAATTGAAATTACTTTAAATTGAAAATATTTTATAAAGTTTCAATCGGACGTTTACATTTGTTCAACTACCATGACTTGTGATTTGAAACAGTTCCATTGTTTTGTTTTCAACGTTCAGATTTGTAAATTCTCTAATCTTGAATGTATTCAGAACCGTATTTTTAAAATAAATGGTTGTTCATCTTTTAATACTTAGAACGGAGTTAGATATTGAAAATAATTGATTAATCTGTATTTGCAGTTGATCAACTAAAATAGTTATCTTTCATCCAGACATTTTGATTTCAAACTACCTTAATTTTTGAAAAAGATTTTAGTTCTTCATTATAATTATAAATTTTGATTTGAAATACATTTTTTTTTATTGATAGTTGAATTTTTTTTACATTTCAAAATATTTTTCGTTTTTTACCTGTAGTGATGTTGATAAATCACAAAACATCTCAATTCTATTATTTATACTATAGTCATTTTGGAGTAAAATTTAACTTTATCCACATTGCGGTTAAAATTTAGACTTCATTTAAATATAACATGATCTGTCCCGTTTTTTTATAGATGTCATTCAGATTGAAATTGAAACCTCAAGAATATATAGAGGCTTCAATATTATATAATGACTACATTTTTACTAATACACTAAGTGTTGTGTTTCGGACGGACAAATATAGACTATCAAATGCATTAGAGATCAAGCTAGTTTTCATTGAGTAATTAAGAAGGCTGATATTAAATTAGCATTCCAAATGAAAAGTGCGCCAAAATTTAAATTTTTATTTATTTTTTTATTACTTATTTTTAAACAGTTAATTTTTTTTCATATAATGCTTTGGTAAATTTTGTTAATATTTAATATTTCTGGTTGTAAATGAATGGAAGTTTTAATATATTTGTTAATGAAAATGGACTCAATAACTCTTCTTTTATGAGTATTGTTTTCCCAAGCTAAAATTTTGATATTGTTAAATTCAAAATAAAAATAATGATTTAATTCCGATGCATGTTACAATAAACCAGTATTTTGATTTCCTAGTTCACAATCTCTTTTATGCTCATATATACGAGCTTTTAATCTCCTCCCAGTTTCACCAATATAAATTTTGTTGCAACAATTACCATTTATCAGAGATACCATTCCAGATCAATTTTCTTCGAGACCATATTTTTTATCTTCAAAAAAAGAAAAATTATTTAGTGTGTGGTTGTTTGTGAAATAAACATTAATGTTGTATTTTTTTAAAGAAGATCTAAGGCGTTCTGAGAAGTTTTCAGTATATGGTATAGAAACTTTGAGGTCCGTTTTTTCATAGGTTTCATTTCATTTTTTATTTTTTGAAGAACTATTATATATTTCAAATATGCTTTCTTTGATTATGTTATTTATTAATTGAATTGGGTATTTATTTTGTACTGTGTTTTTTTTTTAAATGATTAAAATTTTCTTTTCGGCATTTAATATCGCTTAATTTGACACATCTGGCAACCAGTCCTTTAATTAAACCTAGTTTTTGAGCAAATATAGATTTTTGAAAATTTCGAATTAAAATTTTTCAAGGATTTTGAAAGGTTTTAATACCAAAATTTTTCTTAAGATTCCTGTGAAAATTAAAAAAAAAATTATTTTTAAAAATCAATTTTAAAAGAATTTTTAAGAAAACAAAATAAATAAATTTTAACGAATATGTAACAATTGAAAAATTATTACTTTGGAAGAAATTCAAGCAAGTTTAAGAGGTATTTAGAAGTTTGAAAAGATAAAATAATAATTGGAAACTTGGAAAGATTTTTAAAAATGTAAAAAAACATGTAGATTTTTGAAGATTTTTAATAAAAAATTTAGAAGCTTTTCAATCATTTAAAGAAAATTCAAAAGAATAAAACAAATGTATTAAAATTTCCAGGAAAATTAAAATGATTTTTTTATTTTGAAAAAAATTTTAAGAGGATATTAAATAGTATTTCAGAACAAATTTTAATGTATAAATAACAATTGAAAAATTATTAATTTGTTACGACCAACATTTAAATAGTTTAACTTCTAATTGAAGTAGTAATTAAAAAAAAAACATTTGTAACCTTTCAATTTTTAATGTTTCTAACTTAAATTTGCGCAACATGATATAATTTCAAAAATTTATTAATTTGTTGATTCATTCTTCAATTTAAAGCATTTAACAAAATGTTCGCAAAAAAAGAAACAAACAATTTGAACTTAACATTTTTTTAAAATTGATATCGAACTTATTTTAAATTTGTACATAATTTCTCAAAAAAGCACAACAAACCTAACAGTACAGCAGTACAAACCTAATTCTGAATTGGATTATATCATGTCACCCCAAAAGGGAAACGGCTTAATGGTATAATAAGAATATAACCTTTGTGACATTTTAAGTGATTGATTGATCAGGCGAAGGTCAGGTATTGTTAAGATTAAAAAAAAAAAGTTTAAAGCTGCTTAACACTACTGTATGAATTTGAAATTCGAGTCGCTCAATTTTGAACGGCTTACCTTAAATTGTTAAAATAGAAACATTAAATTTGCTGTTTCAGAATTCAGTACCCATATATAATTGGGATTTAACATAATTTCTGATGTTTCAATAATTTTCGAATATCTCCATGTATTACCGAAGATTTTAAAGAATATTAAAGCTTTCAAGATATTTCAAGAGACTTTAAGCGATTTCAAAAGCTTTTAAGGTATTTTGATCAATCATTCAGGATTTCAAGGAATTAGATTGAATTCAGAAAATTCCCCTGGTTTCATTGGACGAATTTCAGTACCGGACCAGATAATGAACAAAATGCTATCATTCCGATCTTATGCTACAAAAGTTGAATTGACTAACTCTAACATTTGTCAGTTAGAAACCGTATAGTTAAAATTATATTCAAAATTAGGTATTAAATTATAGTTTTGAATGAGAAATTATTTAAAAAGTAAATTTCTCTACTATATCCCGTTTTCCTTTTTCCCTTTTTAATTTTTAATGTAATATTTAAAAATTGTCTGTATTTTGGTTGAAGATTTTCAATCGTTGATTTCGCAACGATTGAATGGAAGCGTGTTGAAGCTCTGGGCGTTTCTGGTGACACACAGTATGCGTACGCGCCATAAAGCCTCGGTGAACAGGGATAATGCTGGCATCGTAGAAGTCTAGCAAGTCATCCTTGAATTGATTCATCCACACAATATGGGCGTTTTGCCGGTTCATCTTCGTGTTTCCATCTAAATTATTTTCAGCACCCAGAACTCTAGGATGATCGCCATTGTTTTGGTGGTGTCATTGTCGTTCCCACGAACAGCTAGGGAAAGTGTTCGTCCATCCTCGTTGGACCCCGCGTGCAAAGATAAGGCTGCATACTCTGAGAGGTATCCCAGAGTCACCGATTAAAAAACCTCATCCAGGTGCCATTCAGCTTTCGGCACGATTGCTACGCCTCCGCTTAGGGGTTATTCCTTCGGGACCATCCCAGGACAATTGTCCGCGACTTCTCATTCATTGTTATTATATATTATATATATTATTATTGATAATAATTATAGTTCCATTTCAAATGGATCGCAGATTAGCACCTGCTCCCAGCGAAATCCTGCGGTTGTCCTTATGACAAACTTTTAACTATATATATGTATTTGGTTTCGGTTTCGATTCCTTTGGAATAAAACTAAAGGGCCTATGACAAAGCCACTGAACGCGTCCTCGAGTTGCGGATGAGGGGTCCTTGTACCAAGGGTTTCTGCTAAATATGGTTACAATAAGTAATAAGCAGTCGCGGACAATTGTTCAGTGATGGTCCTGAAGGAATAACCCCTAAGCGGAGGCGTAGCATCCGTGCCGAAAGATGAATGGCACCTGGGTGAGGTGTCTTACACGGTTACTCTGGGATACCGAGCGACCGCTCAGAATATGCAGCCATATCCTGTCACGCAGAGCTCTACAAGGATGGACCAACCCTTTCCCTAGCTGCTCGTGGCAACAAAAATGGCACCACCAAAACACCAAAAAGTTGTAGATGCGGTTCAAAACGATCAAACGAGCAGAGCACCCGACAATGTGTCGGCAAACAATGCTGACGATCCTAGAGTTCGAAGTGCTGCAAATAATTTGGATGGAAACACAACGATGCCTCCCTTCGTGGAGAAATTTCGCAAGAATCTGGCCTCTGAACCATCAATTATTTAGTTTATGGTGCTGCGAGAGCTTTGGCTGATTCAAATCGAAGGCTCACACAGAAGATAGAACAAAAGACCAAAAGCCGCTTGCATCAAATGAACAAGAACATTGGATGGGCAAGACAGAATGCGCCCCGTGTTCAATGTGTGATTGGCCACATAACATCTGGTAGACCGTTCAGTGAAAGGGTTCGAAAGTTCGCCCAAGAACTGAGGATCTTGAATTACACACTGAACATGTCAAAGCTGCTGACAATCGAACAGCATATTGTTGACAAAATACGGCTGTTATCTGACGCAAGGAGAAGAATACAGAACAGGCAGAGATGGATTACGGAAAATCAAAAGTTTCTCGCTGATCCATCTCGCCTCTTCAGTGATCACCCTGTTTCTGCCAAAAATCCACTCAAGCCCAACGACGTAGAGACTTTTTGGAGAGAGGTATACAAGATCCCAAAAACACTAAAGTTGAAAGAAGATACTGAAAATATCATCCATTTCAAGGAATTTTGCGACAACCTCATAAAATCGGAGGAGAAATGTCTATCAATCACTACCGAAGAGGTGAAAAAAGCACTTAGAGGCATAAATAACTTCTCCGGTGCTGGACCAGATTGTATCAAGACCTTCTGGTGGAAGAAATTTACTTCTACACACCAACATTTGACCCGCATATTCACCTCATATTTAGAGTCGGAGACGCCCATTCCGCAGTAGCTGATGTTAGGAAGCACTATACTCCTACCGAAAAAAGGCAATTTGTCCAACCCAGAGAATTGCAGGCCAATTACTTCTTTGAACACACTGTATAAGATCTTCACAGCTGTCCTCAATAACAGGATTGTTCGGTGAATTGAGCCTGTGTGGCATGAGATGTACGAACAATGTGGCTCGAAAAGAGGTGAAGCAGGCTATCGAGGGAACCTACTAATTGACATGTGTGTCTGTCAATACGCTGCAGCCCATCAACGCGTCCTGTCAATTGCCTGGATTGACTACCGGAAAGCTTTCGATTCAACCTCTCATAGACCTATCATCTGTCTGTTGGAAAGCTTGAAGGTACATCCACACATAGTGAGATGCATAGAGAGATTGATGCCTCTTTGGAGTATGTATGCATGTGTGTACGTATGGATGTATGTATGCATGTATGCATGTATGTATGTATGCATGCATGTATGTATGTATGTATGTATGTATGTATGTATGTATGTATGTATGTATGTATGTATATATGCATGCATGGATGCATGTATGTATGTATGTACGTATATATAATCCAGAGTAATCCACCTCAGCTGAACCGAATTTTCAGGTGTTGTTACCTCCTCGGTAGACCTTGACCATCGATTTCGAGACCAAGTTGGCTAAAAAGCTGAACATAAAGAATGCATTCTGCGAAGTAGGTGCAAATGCGCCGAACAATAAGTGCGGGTGGAGAGATTATGGCAGATGGAGTATCAGCTGTGCCGGTTTCCTGGTAGGTGGTAGTCAATAGCCATAAGAAGCCCATGAGGCATAAGCCATAAGGCAACGGCTGATCGTAAATTTGCGATTCGACCCTTACTGATACGTCCAGGTCCAGACTTAGTCTTCTGCCTCCGTGAGTTTCGCGATAAAAGTCCGAGGTGGTCGTGCGGTTTGTGGTTAAATCTTCAGACAGTCCAGACGAAGGATAACGACGCCAGTGACCACAGCTTGCTCGATCCTTATGCATTTCCGTCCTTCCTTTTATACTTTTATCCGACCGCTAACTCTGCATAAGATGCATCCTATGTAACACCAGAAGTGCCGGGTACAGCGTCTTTGACTCACTCAAAAAAAAAGAAATTGTTGGATTTTCAAACAAAAAAGATCTATTTCCTGCCAACAATGAAATCGTTAAAGTTTCAGTTGAAAAATGTATCTCAAACTAAGAAAAAATCGAATTTTCAACAAAATGGTTAAATTTTCAACCCAAGAGATAAATCTTCATCTAAAATGATGAATCTTAAAAAGTAATAGTTACATTTTTAGTTGAAAAAAAGTTCCGAGTACAGCGTCTTTGACTCACTCAAAGGAAATTGTTGGATTTTCAACCAAAAAAATATCAATTTCCTACCAAAAATGAAATCGTTAAGTTTTCAGTTGAAAAATGTATTTCCAATTAAAAAAAACAAACGAATTTCCAACAAAATGGTTAAATTTTCAACCCAAGAGATAAATTTTCATCTAAAATGATGAATCTTCAAAGGTAATAGTTACATTTTTAGTTGAAAAATGTATATCCAACTAAAAAACAACCGAATTTTCAATAAAATCGTTAAATTTTCAACCCAAGAGATAAATCTTCATCTAAAATGATGAATCGTAAAAAGCAATAGTTACATTTTTAGTTGAAAAAAAAGTTCCGAGTACAGCGTCTTTGACTCACTCAAAAAAAAATTGTTGGATTTTCAAACAAAAAAATATCAATTTCCTACCAAAAATGACATCGTTAAGTTTTCAGTTGAAAAATGTATTTCAAACTAAAAAACAAAGAAATTTTCAGCAAAATGGTTAAATTTTCAACCCAAGAGATCAATGTTCATATAAAATGATAAATTTTCAGAGGCGATAGTTAAATTTTTAGTTCAAAAAAAGTGTCGACTACAGCGTCTTTGAGTTATTAAAAAAAAATTGTTGGATTTTCAACCAAAAAAAAAATCAATTTCCTAGTAACCATGATATCGTTAAATTTTCAGTTGAAAAATGTATTTCAAAATAAAAAACAACCGAATTTTCAACAAAATGGTTAAATTTTCAACCCAAGAGATAAATTTGCATCTAAAAGGATGAATCTTCAAAGGTAATTGTTTAATTTTTAGTTGCAAAAAAAGTGCCGAGTACAGCGTCTTTCACTCACGCAGAAAAAAATTGTTTTTTCAACTAAAAAAGATCAGTTTTCTAACAACAATGGAATCAATGGAAACAATGGGAAAAAAAAGTTTGAGTAAAAAATGTATTTCAAACTAAAAAACTACCGAATTTCCAACAAAGTGGTTAAATTTTCAACCCATGAGATAAATTTTTATCTAAAATGATGAATCTTCAAAAGTAATAGTTAAATTTTTAATTGAAAAAAAGTGCGGAGTACAGCATCTTTCACTCACGCAGAAAAAAATTGTTAAAAAGTCATACTTCTTGGTTGAGAATGCAACTGTTTTTTTAAACAATAATCTTTTTGGTTTAAAAATGTATCTCTTGCTGTAGAAATTTGATCTTTTTTCTCAAAAATGCAACTGTCTGGTTGAAAATGAATGTCCGTCGGTTAAATATTAACTTTTTTCTTGGAAATTAAACTGTTTGGTAGAAAATGCGTATTTTTTACTCGAAAATTGAATAATTTGGTAGAAAATTTAACTACTCAGCTAAAAATTTATATACTTTGTTGAAAATTCACCTTTTCTCGTAAAAAACTCAACGCCTTGGTTGAAAGTTCAATTACTATCTGAAAATTTAATTTTTTGGATTCCAGATTCATAATTTTAGTTAAAAAGTCTTTTTTTTTTGCTTTGTTAAAAATTCATTCTTTGAACTGAAAATTTACTTTTTTTAGTGAAAATTCATCTTATTCATTTAAGATCAATTTTTTTGTAGAATCTTCAACATTCTCGAGTTGAAAATTTAACTGTTTTGTAGAAAATACATATTTTTGGCTCAAAAATTCAGCAATTTGGTAGAAAATTTAACTGTTTGGTCAAAAATTTATATATTTTATTGAAAATTCCCCTTTTTGGTAGAAAATGAATTTTTTGGTTAAAACTGAAACTGGTTGCAAATTAATCTGTTTTTTTTGGTCTTTTATTGGTTAAATCCAACTGTTTTTTATATTAAATTAAATTTCTTTCCTGCTGCAATATAAACTATTACATTTTTCGTTAAAAATTCAACTCCTTGGTTGAAAGTTGCATTAATTTCTGGAAAGTTAATTTTTTAAATTGTTTTAGATTCATAATTTTAGTTAATAAATCGTTTTTATATGTTTTGTTAAAAATTAATTCTTTTAACTAAAAATTTAATTTTTTTAGTGACAATTCAACGTGTTCATTGTAAATTTAACTATTTTATTGAAAATTCAACTGATTGGTTGAAAATTAACTGTTTGGTTGAAAATTGATATATTTTGTTGAAAATTCGCCTTTTTTGTATAAAATTGAATATTTTTTGTCAAAAATAAAACTGTTTGGTTAAAAACGAATCTAGTTTAGTTTAGTTGGGTTTTCAACTAAAAAAGATCAATTTTCTCTGTTGAAAATTAAACAAATTAGTTTAAAAGTATCCTTTTTGGTTGAAAAGTAAACTGATTTATTAAAAATTCGTCTTGTTTAGTTAAAAATTAATTTTTTAAACTGAAACTACAACTTCTTCTTGTTTGAAAATTTATATTTTGGTTGAAAATTCTTTGATCAAAATTAATTTTTTTATTGAAAATTCTATAATAATTTTTTTTATTGTATATTTATACTATCTAGTTGAACACTCAACTATTTTGTTAGAAATTTGTTTTTTTTCTTTGTTGTAACTTAATTTACTC